>JANRFK010006697.1:1610073-1623713 GCA_030068395.1 Apalone spinifera
GACTCGAGGACCTCTCGAGGTCCCTTCCAGTCCTAGTATTCTATGATTCTATGAAATCTGATGAGCATGCTAGCCAGCTCTCATTCAAGCTAAATAGAGGTAATTTAGCTCCTTTCTACAAGACTGCTTGGGGGCATAGCTGTTTATATAAATAGTACACCTCTGAAGAGGCTTTTGTTGTTGGCTAAATAGAATTAGTTTAAAAAAACTCCAAGTGAGGAGTAGAAACAAATAGCCAAAGTAAACACAAACTGCAGACTAACCAACAACAACTTTGTAAATATTGTTTTTCAAACTGTTCATTTTCATTGACCAAACAATTCACACACATGGCTAGAGCAGTGGTCTCCAACCTTTTAAACAAGAGATCACTTTTTGAATTTAAGTGGAATCCAAGATCTACCTCAAATCCAAATACCTTGGCCCCGCCTCCTCCCCACCCCTTCTCTGAGGCCCGGCCCCTGCACACTCCATCCTCTCTCTCTTGCTCATCCTCACTTTCATCAGGCTGGGGCAGAGGGCTGGGGTGCTGGCTCTTGTCTTGGATTAAGGGATCTGGAGTGTGAGGGGCTCTGAGCTGCTTTTGGGGCAGGCAGTTGGGATGTATGGGGGGTTCTAGGTGCAGGCTCTGGGACAGTGTTTGGATGCAGAGGTGCTCGGCATGCAGGAGGGGGTTCATGACTGGGGTAGGAGTTCAGGATGTGGGCTCCAAGCTGGGCACTATTTACCTCAGGTGGCTCCTGGGTGGTGGTGCAGTGGGGCCTAAGGCAGGCTCACCCCTGCCCTGGTCCACTCCCTAAAGTAGTCAGCAAACTCCATCCCAAGTCCTGTTATGCTGCCCACTCTGCTTTGTGGAGAAAGGATACAGAGTAGGAGGGGGCACCTTGAAATCAGCAACCCTCCTCTCCCTCCCCTGCCCTGCCCAGAAAGTAGGAGGCTCCACAGGAGGAGGGGCAGCTCCAAGGCAAGGGCAGGAGATGTGCAACAGTGGGGGGGGGGGGGGGGGGGGGGGGGGGGGGGGGGGGCAACTGAAGTGCTGCACTTGGTAGCCTCTTGGCCAAACCAGTCAGGATCACCTGTCAGAGGCTCCAAGATCTACCAGTAGATTCCGATCTACTGATTGGTGATCACTGGGCTAGAGCCATAAAAATCTTTCATGAGTAACTTGATCAACTCTATCAATTATTGGTTATAGAAAAGCAGCTGTGTCCATAAAGCCAAATTTTGTACATTTAGTTTCTGGGTCCAGGGAATGATTACACCTTAACACAATGCACCTGTAAAACTGAAATCTATTATCTTTTAATATCTTGTAGTAGATACACAACTCATGGTGGGAGGAAAGCACCATTACTGCATGAATTCTGAAGAATATTTGCTTGCTTATCTACTCTTGTTCACAGGGCTCTCAAATGCACATTTTTTCAGCATGAACTTGGAAAAAGAACAGTGTATGGCAAAATATCTCAGGGTAAGGCTAGGGAAAACCACTTACAATTACATGGTGTAATATGAAACTCAGTAGAAGTGAAGTTGTAAAAAAATAAATAAATAAAAAATCTGGAACTAAATTTACTTAAAGTGGTATAATTCTACCAACAACTAACTTTAACACGAATGTAAAGGTGAGATGTAGTCTCAATTTATGAATACATAGGCATTTGAAGTAGCTTCAATTTGAAGTACACCGTATCTTAGGAACTCCAGTTTTACGCCTTAAAGTGTTTTCCTCTGTCATCACTGAATGCTAGAAATAGAGCAAATGCAGCAAGTCAAGCAGATTCAGCCCTCTTCTTTTAATAAAGGTTGGTCTGGACCCTTGGGACGTGATTGGTCCTGGATGAGGGATTTTGCCAGATCAGAGCAGGTCATTTCTGGCCCCCCACCACTGACCCTCCCCCCCCCAGCGCACTTGCTGGTAATCCTGCTGAACAGTTGCCACTGCGGTGGCTCCTGGGTCTGCCAGGCAGCCAAAGCGTGGTTCCAGGCTCCACTGGGCAGCCATGTGCCGGGACTACCAGCCCTACTTACTGGCCAGTCGCACTGTTGTGCGCTGGGCAGCTCTGACAGCAGTTCGCTGTGGGCAGCTCGCTGCTCTGCCGGCCCCTGCATGGCTCCCTGCTGCTAGCCCTTCACTGGGATTCTCTGATCCGGCAACATCTGGACCACGGATGTTGCTGGACCAGAGATTCCCGGTTCATAGGATTTCAACCTGTACAACATGTTCATTATTCTGAAGCTGAAGGAGTCAGGGGCAGTGAAATGTCGCTCAGGGATGCACCTCTACTAGCCTCTTTGCCCCAGATCCTTCATGACTGGAATGGAAGTTAGGCACCTAACCACCTTTTGAAGATCTGAGCCTTTATTCTGAAAGTTTGTACCTCACAGGCAGTGGTAGAAAAGGCAAAGTCCTGTCTAGATGGTTTTTTAACTATTGTTTAGCCCTGGTGAGCTCTAAACAATGTGGTTAAAAAACACTGGCTACTCTCATCATGGGTACTGAAAGTCTTCCACCCGTGTCACTATCTGAGATCACTGTGGCAGGAAACCTAGTGTGGAGGAAGAAGCCACGATAGGAAGACAATTAATCAGAACATTGAGCTTGGACTAGAATGGGTTGCCAATAATTCAACATGCTGGTTATTTATATTCCTATTTAATCATTCACCCAAAAGGTCTGGTTAGAAGTTTAATTATTTGGAACCCTACTAGGAGTGGAATGTGTTCCTTAGATGGTAAAATTTGGGAACTCAGGTACAAAAAGCAGGATGCAGCTTTTCACTTACAGAGGTAGTACAATAGTTATACTTTATTCAGTAGGATTCTCAGAGTTATGAGCCAACCACATACCTCATTTAGAATTGGACATATACAATCAGGCAGCAGCAGAGACAAAACCAAAAAAACCCCAGCACAATACTGTGTTAAACATCAACTACTGAAAAAAGAAAGCAGCATTTTCTTCTGCATACTCAAATTTCAAAATTGTATTCAATGAATGGTCCATTGCAAACCCACAACATTTTGTTCAGTTACAAGTTACAAACAACCTCCATTCCAGAGGTGTTTGTAATCTGAGGTTGTACCGTGTTTTGCTTTTGTATGCCTCTGAGTTATTCCCAGATCATGATACCTTTACTCCACAAGTTGTTCCACTGACTTCAGCAGCACAAGTTGTGGTTTGCAAGACTACTCAATGTGATGAAAAGTATTGAGTAATCTGACCCTTAGGCTATGTCTACATTGCAAAGTTATTTCGGAATAAGCTATTATAGAATAGTTATTCCAAAATAGCTTATTTAGAAATAGCACATCTACACTGCAGGGAAGCCTCAAAATTAGTCTGAGGCAGGCTTCCCTAATATAGACATGCTATCTCGATTTAGTGCCCCAGAAGGAGTAACTTAGAAAGACCCTGGTGAGGGGCTATTTCGAAATAGCAGAAGTGGAGTGTCTACACATACCTTATTTAAAAATAGCTATTTTGGAATAGGCGTTATTCTTTGTAGAATGAGGTTTACAGAAGTTGGAATAAGCTGTCCATTATTTTGAAAGTATTTCAAAATAATGGAATTGCTTAATAGACACTCGCATAGTTATTTCAGAATAATGGCAATTATTCTGAAATAACTTTGCTGTGCAGACACACCCTTAGTGACTAACCAAATAATTAAATTTATTCTGGATGGTTTTTCCCTGTTAACTTTTTACCCCAATAAAATATGGGGTATACTGTCATACCTGACCTTATATGGTCTGCAATTCCCATTTACAGTATAAAATGAAATATTCATAGTCTAAGAACCAAATTAATCAAATTAAATTAAGGAGTTTGCTAAAATAAAGTCCAAGATGTAATGAGACAGAAGGGAAATAGTTTAAGTAATAAATGTTTAATCAAAGAATTTTACATATTATTAACAGCATTCTTTTGGCCAAACATCTACATTGTTGTAATATCCTACTGTATATAAAGTGGGAATGTATCAAGTATAGACTATGAAAGTGCAAATAACAATTCAAGGTTAGAGTAATTTTTTTACATTATAAAATTAATAGGTTTACAAAATAGGGTTGTCAAACTATTTCTGAACTGTCAAATGAATGACGTGGTGAATTTTAAAATAAGTACCAAGAAAATACAAATTTAATATGTTTGTTTTCATGCTTGGAATAGAGTAACATAGAAACAGTGGATATACTGCACAACCTAAACAAAGTACAGAAAAACCAGAACCCACAAACTTCACTATCTTCACAGAGCACTCTTACATATCTTACTGTAGCTTTGCAAAACACATCTCAATGCAATACACAATCTTTGTGAGAATCTTTCTATTCAGGAATTACAACTCAAGGACACTATGTGAGTCAAACATTTTTAAGTTTTAGACCAATTAATGACGACAGTTTTTAAAGATTTATTTTAGAGTATAGTATTTTGTAGCATAAAACATTTTAAAATAGATTTTTTTCCAGAGATGACAAAGGGTTCAACATCAATGTTTTTGGAGAATGGGGCACCTAGAGATAAAGTTAGAAAATGGAATGGAATTATAGAGCATAGTAATAGCCTCAAACCATTCTCTCTGAAGACACTGCTAAAGATTTTTGCGTGGCACTGGAGATAAAATATTCATATATAACTCCTTACTAATACGAACCCTGAGGCTACAAGGGTCCCAAAATAGGATCTGAATGAAATATTTACCAAAACACTCACAGTAATCAATATATATATATCTATATCTTTGTTTGCCATCGTACTTGCCTATACACGCCTGGTAGTAAAAAACTTGTATATCAACAAATCTAACGGTCAAGCAAATCTTATAATGGAGTGTTGTGTATTGATTTTCCTTATATTATAAGAAGATTTGACTATATGCAGATAAAACAGCACTTTCAACAATTTACTCTAGTTGTAATTACATACTGTATCTTTGTATCTCACCACTAACCGTAATTTTGATACTTTTAAGCAAATCTATAACCAGTATTTTCTTCACAGTACAACAATTAGGGTCTTTTTTGTTTTGTTTTTCTACTAAACAGTAACCACACAGCGAGTGAATATTGTGCAATCGAAGAAATATCTAGCAGTATTTGTTATTTATGCAAAAACACTGACAATGTTTAGTCATTGTTTACTCTAAAGGCAAGGCCATGGTTGGTTTTATGGAGGTCTTTGCAATTAAGAGCATAGTTACTCCAGAACAGACACTGAATCTGAATTACTTATTTAACTGTGGCAACTATCCATCTGGGTTACGGCAAAGGCACGGTAACATGTTGCACAGAATGTATTATTGAACTTTAATAATTGTGGGCCTGACAATAATATGAAAATGTCATATTTCTGTATTTTATAAAATGTTACCATTAAAATTAATTGCACCATTAGTGCATAAAATGCATTGTAAAATTATGAAAAAGAACTATGATTGCACTTCCATTAAAGTGTCTCAAATACAGCATAGCTGTTGCTAATAAACTGTATTTTAATATTTAAAACAACTGTTTAACAGCAGCATTAGGTTTAAATTAACTTAAGGTACAGGCTACATTTAATTAAATGCAGTCACCATGGCAATAAATGCCATTTAATTTAGAGAAACAATGCTACCCAGTGGTATCTTTCACAAAGAATCATGGGATTACTTTCATACAAGCACACTGTGCACCTGTTGTATTGGGTATGAGTTAGTTAGCTATTCACAGCTTGGCACGTTTGGACTGTAAATAGACATGAAAAAATCTTTGATTTTAATATGAAAAAATATCAATTTCTTTGTTCATGGAGCAGCACTAAAAAGAAGCATTAAATACCTCAATTCACACTGCTAGTAAATAAGGAAAAAGTTATGGAACAGCAACCCCTCCCCCCCAACCTGCTAAACGTTATTTTGCTGAAAGAATGTTTTCTAAAAATGGAAAACACTGTTTAAGGATAAATAACGAAAATAATCAGTGTAAGCCTTTAATCCATACTTTCAAATTAAGGATCACCAACCTAAAGCTACTGCATTGTGTTTGGAAGTGGAGAACAACCTACTTCTTTCCTCTTCCTTGAGAGCAAAAAAGGCAAACACTACCTAATTAAATGCAAAGGATGTTCTTTGAAAGGTTCATATTATTAGTATAAAGAACTTCAATTTAAGGGAATGCCTATGTCTTTCATCATTATGTCAGTGGTTCACAACTGAGCAGTAAGTATGTGGATTGAAGTCCCCCATAATGGTTCCTCCACATACTGTACCATCTGTAACAGCCATCCATTTAAGCTCAAAAACTAGTTTTTGTTCATACCAAATGCACATGCTCAATCCAGTCACTTGAGGTCTGAGGAGTTTGACTTGAAACATTTTCTGAAGTATCCACACTAATAGCTTCCCCAGGACAGTCACCACTTGGTGGCACTCTATCCCCTGGAATGATGTTTTCTTCAGAAATACTGCCTTCTGTCTGGGTTCCTCTGCCTTCATTTCTGAGGGCATCCTCAAAAAGTGCATGCTCTTCCTGAGGCTCCAGTCCCACCTCTACAACATTTGGTTGTCCTCCTGACCCATCATCGATATTAGGTTGCTGTGAATCCTCCTCAGTTTCTGTACTTGCTGAAGGAATTAGTGCGATACTTTGAGGGTTCATGTCATGGAACCAGGCCATAATATTTCCAAGCAGATTTTCATTAATATTGGGGTCCTGGCTACTTGAATCAGCATCACTAGATGTTGAGTATAATCCACTTGTATCACTGAAAGGGTGTGAACTAAGGCAATCAGCTGAAAAGGGATCATTGCCTGCCCCTAGTCTCATCAAACTATCACCAAGTTCTAACAACTCAGAGCTGCTCAAAGCAGCTCTAGGGTTATCTATATTTACAGGAGCTGAGTCCAGTCTTGTAGGCAAAGATGTACCTATTGCTCCTAAGGACGCCTCATTATTAAGGAAGTCTCTAGTTTCTTCATCAATAGCCATGCCAGATTCTTGCAAAGATAACTGAATAGCAAGCAGGATATTTGGATCATCTTCATCCAAAGAACTCAGAGCCTATAGAGATATACAAGATCACTTTCAAAATTCAGTAATTTTTGCTTTCATCACATTTTGGATTCAAAATGAATGCATGTTTTGTAGGGATGTAATTGGTTAACTGGTAAGCATCACCCTTAATTGGCAGCCCAGATGGCCTGGAGCAGCCTCCCTCCCCATGTGGGCAGGAGGAGAAGGGACTGCTTCAGCCTGGCAGGGCTCCCCTGCCCATGGGATTATGGGTAAGCCAGTAACCAGCAGTGTTCCCTCTAAATTGCATGGCAGCACAGCTTCTCAGGTGATTAATCAGCCCTGCCCAGTCAGTCAGCTCCGTGAATGAGCTCTGAGCCTCTGACTGGGCAGGGCTACTTAATCACATGTGAACCTGTGCTGGCCCACATCTTAGAGGGAACACTGGTAACCAGTTCACTGATTAAACAGGATTTTACATCCCTAATGTATCATTGCATTTTGTTTAAAATGACTGAAAAATTTATTCCAGTAAAGTTTTAAAATCAATTTTAAATGTTGATTTATTCTTAATGATACATTTACAGTAGCTTAACAAATGGTCTGGTAGCACTCTATAGACTAACAAAACATGTAAATGGTATCACAAGCTTTCGTGGGCACAGCCCACTTCTTCAGATGACTGGAGTTTTGAGTTTAGGATGTGCAGACCCACATTATTTTGGGTCTGCACATCCTAAACTCAAAACTCCAGTCATCTGAAGGGGCTGTGCCCACGAAAGCTCGTACCACCATCTACATGTGTTAGTCTTTAAAGTGCTACCAGACCATTTGTTGTTTTTTAAGTTTATCCTGTACAGACTAACTCAGCTACCCCTGAAGCTTCAGTAGCTTAACAGTACTTTGTAAATTCATATTTTCTTATCTGAGATTCCAGCCCTCTCCTCACCATAAACAGTAATGTAACAAATGTAGGATGCAGAAAAATATGATAAAGAAAAATATAGGAAGGGAAGCACAGCCAAGAAAATGGAAAGGAGACTAGGGAAGATACCTGAAGAGAATCCTGGTTTTCAGAGCGACTGACAGGGGTATAGTCATGAAGTGAAGAGCTGTGCAGAATACTCATAGAAGCTGAACTCACCATGGAGGTACCGTGTCTTCTGTTGCTACCACCCTCCTGAGTATCTGTTAAAATGATGTAAACAAAAACATTTAAGTATGAACATGAATACCTCTCTCCATTTTTATCAGCAGAACCTTCTGCCCTTCTTATTTATTTGGCTTCAAGTGTATGATCTTCCTCTCTTAATTTTGGCCCAAATCCTGTAATACAGAGCATAGCCCCCTGCCTGAGTCCCCCACTTCTCCAAGCCCCTGCCCTGACTTGTGTACCTCCCACAACCTCACCCTCCTGCCCTGAAAGACCCAAGCAATGACAGGGTAAACCTTCTAGTCTATTTATAAATTAAGGAATTAGGAACACCCCCTCCCTCCCTCCCTCCCTCTCTCTCCCTCTCTCTCTCTCTCTATATATATATATATATTTACTCCAAACAAAGAGCATACCTAGTGTGCTCTCACTAGGGTCTTCAGGGTCTGGAGTATTACTGAGCAAACTGTGCATGTCTCCACGTCGACGCTGTCTATGCCTCCTCCGATACTGAAATTCAGCATATTCCTGCATAAACCAAAGGTTACAAAATACAGGGGAACATGCAATAATATTTTTCTGCCATAACCAACCGTACATTTTCTTTTAAGAAAAATGTGTGATTTTATACATTTATTATAAAATCACCTGTTACCAGAAAAATAAATTGCAGGTTACACATCATGCAAGAAATAAAAAAAAACAAAAACAAAAACACAGTAGATAATCCTAAATGAACAAAATTATTAACTGGCCAAGAAGCCCTTCTAGTCAAGTTGCAGAGATTTGAATACTTGCAATCTCCATGTACTATTAATTTTGTTTACGAGTTTTAATACCAAATTTTAATTTTTCAGAGGTACAACTGATTAAATATGAGTCTTCTCTTTATTTTTTTGTTTAACATTAGACGTCAAGGAGTTGCCTTCTAAGGCCTCTGATCCCACAATGCTTAAGCTTGTTTTCTAGGATTAGTAAAATTATGCATGTGCTTAAGGTGCTTTACTGACTTGGGGTCTAAATTTGCAAGGCTAACACAAACCCTGTGGCACAAAGTGGCTGGTTTATCCCCCTCTAAACATGGTAGATTTCATCATGCACAGTGATAAAAAAGGCATGCCATTGTATCTACTTATTTAACCATTTTGACATGTCAGGTTGGGTTTGGGCATCAGAGTAGGAACCATCAAGGTTTTCTAGAGTGCTTTATTTAAAAAATGCACACAAATCTTGTTTTACTTGAACAGAGGTGTCAACAAACTGACTTAGGTACTATGTGCATTTTCTGACAAAGGGAGTTAAGGCACCACAGTCCTGCCTCCAAAAGAAGCTTTCTCCAGCCTCTGTCTCTCTCTCTAGGATTTACATCAATGTCAAAAAATCTAACTAGTTAAACACACTTTATAACTACAGCTGGTCCCCGACTTAGAAATGCATCAACGTATGACCAGCCTTCCATTAAGCGTGGCCCCGACTTACGAATGGCAATCTGCTCTTACGAACAGCGTGGTTCCACTGAAATGAATGGGGTCCGACTTACGAACACATTGAGTTACAACCAAGTGCTTGGACTGTAACTTGTTCGTAAATAGGGGACCAGATGTATTCCCTCCTCAGCCCCTGCACTTTACACGTGGGAAACCTCTACTCCAAAGCTTCTTTTGTACTGTGCAGCCTGGGAAAGGTTGCCTGACCATTAAGCTTCCTTTCCTACAGCTGCTCTGCAACATTAAAAACAAACAAAACAAAACAAAAAACCCAAAAAACCCCACCAACCTCTCAGACAGATCCAAGAGCCTAGAGAGTTACTGCCTGGCCTCTTCAATTCCTTATATTGAGAGTGTCACCTCAAGTGTTTACACATTAACAAGGGCACACCATGAGCACTGTCACTACAACAGGATCAATGCTGGCAGATTCTTCCTCCTGTGTGAAGTTTCCCTGATTTGCAAGTTTCACTTATTCAAGTGCAAGATCAGGACCTTAATTTCCAGATTTTGAAACTGACTTAGTATTCTTTACACCATATACACCTGTTCCTCAAGTAAAGAGATCCATATTCTTTTATAAATTCACACGCAGCCCACAGGGATCGTGAATGATTAGAAATGAGTTCACAAAGTATAAAGATTTGAAAATCATGCCAGATTTTATATGAAATATAATTCTCTCTCTGTTTGCAATAAGATCACAGCTTTAATTTATGGCCTTTGTCATGATAATTGTTTCATATATTTGTGTTTCAGACATATGTACACTCATACAGATATAATTTTGTTTCTGATTACTTAGAAATATTTTATATATTTTAGCAATTTAGATTTTAATTTTGTTGCATTGAAAAGTCGAATTTTCATATACTGGCCTAAATATGGTGCTTTTTACTGAAAACATTCAAATTTTCTTTGTGGTAATAAGATCTGGTAATACACAAATATTTTATTTTGGTGTCAGTAAAATATATAACTGTGCTCAAATAGTTTGTCTAGAGAATTTAATGGAAAATATATGAAGAGGACAGTATTACTTTAGCTACAAAAACTTCTTTAGCACAGGTGGTTGCAAGCATCTTTAGCAGCTAAGGTACAAAGGATCCAACTTAAATCAGCCAGTGCCATATCTGGGCTAATCAACTATCATTTAAACATGACTATCATGATACTTATTGATTAACAGAAATGTTCCCTTTTCTAATCAGCCTTTTCTCCTATCCTGTTCCTCCTGGGCTGTTATAACATCAGATAGTTCAGTCTCACAAAACACTGAATTATTTAAGAACAAAGGAAGAACTGAAGGATCTGGATGGGAGAAGCAAGCTGATTGCTCTATAAGAAGCAAGCTGTTCCTCCCTCCCTCCCCCAACAGCATATTGTTAACCAGCAACAATAGGAAAGGAAATATATAGAAAATGGAGTTTTATGAGATATGGTAATTTTTCCAGTGTGCCTGCAAGTGACTAGCTCTTAAAAAATGTCAACATGAGATTTCTCTTTTAATCTCACATTTTGATTTAAACCTTCCCCCCAAATATTTAATTAAGGTAAAGGAGAGAAAGGAAAATTATATGCAATGCAATTGTTGACAATCACATAAATGTTCTTCTGCCATGTATAAATGGTGAAATACTGATTTTAAAAATTGTATTTTGCTTTTTCTAACCCTGTCAATAGTAGTCCATCCTGCATAAAAGAGATATAATTTATGACAACTCCCATAATACTGTATCAGAAATTATCTAGTTTCCTTCCTCCATTAATACTACTTCAACATTTAGAATAATTTTTAAAAAAACTTAGAGAAAATTATCATCCAGTTTTAAAAATATTTATTATAAAAATATTGCCACAAAGTGTAGGCATGGTTTTGTTCAGACATGCTTGCCTTGCTCAGACCGGATAAAATACAAGACTAAAGAGTTGGTCTGACAACATATATAAGATGCATGTTGTCAACATATTTGACAACATGCATCTGACGAAGTGGGTCTTTGCCCACGAAAGCTTATGCTCCAACACTTCGGTTAGTCTATAAGGTGCCACAGGACTCCTCGCTGCTTTAACATATTTAAGAACTATCTTTTTGTAAGGCTCATTGTTTAGGTATAGTCCAGTTACCAATGCATATATTTCCTTCTATTGTGAAGCAAAGAAAATTGAAAGCTTAAATTGAGCCTTGCAAACCTTAATACAATTTGAAATAAAATCTGGATTCCCTCCATGCAAAACAGAATTACACCCTGGTACCTACAATATGCATAGCAACATTAAAAATATAAAAAAGAAGCAGTTTACCTCTGGGGATGCAAATCCTAAATATTCCCAATCCCATGTTCCGCCAGCAAAACTATAAATTAAATCAGATACATCATGTTATTTATTAGCAGAATGAAGTATGAACAATGGTTCCCCCATCTATAATTGTAAACCATCTTTGAGGAGAATTTATCTGGTTAACACGCATATTTATAAAAATGTTTTAGAAGATTGTATGATTAAATTATTTAAATTCTGGATTTATAAAATTATTCTCAGTGATTATTTAAATAGTGTTTGGTGAGTGCCAAGTACTTATTTGCGATTTTGGAGTATAGAGTGTAAAATGAAGCCAAATATACTTAGCTACTTATTAACAGCTCACAAAACTGAATGTGAATTATACTGTAAAAATAGTATCTACTATACTGATTAAACTGGGCAAGAATCATGACATCAAAATTGTGCTGAACTATTACAATGGCTTGGAATATAAAGCAATTGAGTGGGTGAGTATATACTGTAATTATACTTATTAACTATTATTGGAATTCTCAACTTGGCATACTAATGTTAAAAAAACAAAAAACAAAAAACAGCCCTTAAAAAAGAAAACTGGAGAGAAAATGATTTTTAGGTTTATATCCTTTCACGCCAAAAACAGGAAGAGAAATTCAGGGATAAAATATTATACACACAGCAAACCTACCAGCAACTTCAAACAGTTTCAAATGTAAATAAAACATAACACTGAGTAGAAAAAACATTGCTTCTCTAAATCGGTTCCACCAATCACATTACTCTACTAAGATCTTTATTCTATTAACAAGCTGTCTTAGTTAGCTGACCAGAGAGCAATGGAAATATATACAGCAATTTGAGCTGGCATTCACGAGGTGCCCTAAGAGTGGGGAGGAAGGGGAGAGGAGCAATAATTTTTTTTTTGGGGGGGGGGGGGGGGGGGGGGGGAAGGGCACTTCACCAATGTTGGCAGTGGTCGCAGGCCCCCCCCAGAAGGGGATGTTACCTCTAGGCACCCTGTGGGGCGGAAGAGCATGGGAGGTCTCTCCCCTTCTCTACCCTGCCAGGGGCACACAATGCCCAGAAGGAAATGCCAGCTGTTCTGAACAGCTGGTGGTTGTCTCTGGTGCCACTCCCCCCTCTCCTTAGGTCTTTATTGGCCTGGGGGTGGGGACATGGCAGGAGCGGTGAATGAAATTATTTGGCTTTCTAGCTAAAGGAGGAAATCAATTGACTTTCCCATACATCTAGTTCCCCTCTACAGCTTCCTAAACTCCAGTGGTGTGTCACTGCCACGGTGTGGGCTCCATCTTCACAGCTAATACTACACAAGAACAACACAGCCATACTGGGTCAGACCAAAAGTCTATCTAGCACAGTATCCTGTCTTCCAACAGTGTACAATGCTAGGTGCCCCAGAAGGAATGAACAAAACAGGAATTCATCAAGTGATCCATTCCCTGTCGCTCTTTCCTAGCTTCTGACAAACAAAAGCTAAGTCCACCATTCTTGTCCATCCTGGCTAATAGCAATTGATGGACCTATCCTCCATGAATTCATCTAGTTCTTTTTTGAACCCCGTTATAGTCTTGGATCTCACAACATCATCTGGCAAGGATTTCCATAGGTTGACTATGAATTGTGTGAAGTAGTACAGTAGACTTCTGATAATCCGGCATCTTTGGGACCCAGGGGGTGCCGGATTATCGGAT
>JANRFK010006697.1:1623813-1636929 GCA_030068395.1 Apalone spinifera
CCCCCCCCACACCTTCCGTTCCCCCCGGCTAGACTCAGTGTGGGTCCAGCAGACCCATCACAGGGTATAATCCCCTTTCCCCGTTCTCCCCTCCCCTTCCCTTGCCTGCGAGCATGCGTGGGACTCACAGGAGCTCCAACTGTCTGGCTGGCCGGAGCACTTCTAGGTTCCAGTTGGTGCTGGACTATCAGGAGTGCCAGACCACCAGATGCCGGACAACTGGAGTTTTATTGTATTTCCTTTTGTTTGTTGATTTAAAAAATTGCTACCTATTAATTTAATTTGCTGACCCCTAGTTCTTGTGTTATGTGAAGGAGTAAATAAATCTTCTTTATTCACTTTTTCCACACCAAAACACCCCTACTATCCTCCCTTAGTTTCTCTTTTCCAAACTGAAAAGTCTAAGTCTTAGACTTCTCAGATGGTAGCCATTCCATATCCCTAATCATTTTTGTTGGCAATGGAAAAAGTTCAGAAAAGAGCAAGATATCTTTTTTGAGATGAAGTGACCACATCTGCATGCAGTATTCAAGATGTGGGAATATCATGGATTTATATAGAGGCATTAAGATATTCTCTGTCTTATAATATATCTCTTTTCTTAATGATTCCTAACATTCTGATTGATTTTTTGACTTCCCTCCTCTCCAAAACTGGTGAAAATCCTGCCTGGCTCTGCCTTTCATGACAAATTAAAATTCAGCCAAGATTCCTTATTTTTTCAGTTGCAAAATGAGAAAGACACACTTGGCAATTTAACAGAGTTTCACATTGTGACATTTAAAGTGAACGGGTGTATTTTTGTGCGAATCAAATCAAGTAAGTGTTTGTTGAACCAGTGACCTACAACTGAAAAATTCAGTCAGCTCTATTTGTCTTGATGTATATGTCAAAGCAAACACTATTTTGCTTGATAGCTGTAACCTGAATATTTCTGGATTTGCACACTTTTTGTATGCCTAATTACCTGCGTCTTGGAGCTTCTGGTGAGTCTGCTGGGGCAACTCCACGGGCCACAGAGGCCAAGAACTCTTGCCTCTTCTGCTGCACAAGACATGCTGCACGGATTATTTTATGACGAGGAGTACGAAGATAAGGCCTGTTTACTTTCTGAGCAAGGTCTTCTGTGACCATTTCTAAGTCTGTCTGCAACAGAAAATAAAGTGTACCATGAAATGTTGCAACATTATAAATCAGTTAAATGAAAAGCAGGCATAACTACTCTGTAAACATGCTATATTGAATAATTCATTTTCTCTGAAGATATAATCCTGACAGAATTCTATGCCTGGGGGTTAGCCCCTTAACAAGACACTGATGGAGCTCCCTCAGCCCGCAAAGAATTTTTACCACTGAGGGAAGAAGTGTGCTAAGACCATGCCTATCATACAGATCAATAATGTCTTAGTGTTTTCTTCTACTCCCCATCTGTCTTTATCCAGCTCTTGTCTTTTTTTTTTTTAAATCGTAAGTTCTTTGGGTCAGGTTCTGTCTTTTGGCTCTATATTTGTACAGTGTGTAGCACAATGAGGTTTTTGTCTTTAACTAGGGCTTTTAGGCGCTATGGAAATACTTATAAATAAAGTTGTGAGGTAGAGTGAGCCAGGCCCTCCGCTGGCTATTACACCCAGCAACGGATGGCATGCAAAAAATAGCGTCCTCTAATTCCTCAGTTCCCAACTTTTTTTTATATTGCGGACCAGCAAACACATTCAAAAACATTTGGCGGACCGGCACTGAAACTTTTGCATATTCGTTATGGTAATTAATTTTAAACAGTCACATGTTATTTTACATTGCATTTGTACGCACACAATACACGTCATTGTGTGGAAGATCAAAACCGTATATTGTGAAACAGATGGCATGCTTTGCAGAATAGTTCTGGTTTTCACTAATTTTTAGAGAAGCCTCATTTTTATAAGAATAGAGAGCCAAACATTCCTCCAAGAATAGAAATATTCCTCCAGCTGGAATACTAATCAATTCACACCTTAGTGAAGATTCTTTGGGCTTCTTAGAGCTACATGTGAAGATAATGCAAGATAACAGTGCTTTGAAGTGTGGTAAATCTTGGCTTCTCTTTGACTGGGTGGTTAAGAGTTAATGATTTCTAAGTAATCCAGTTTGGGTAAAAGTTGTTCATGGTGATTCATATTAAGCAGCTTAAACCAGCACATTTACTTCAATTTAACTTACTTATGCATGAAGATAAATTTCAGCATATTTCAGTATTTTAAAAGGTATCTAGCTCAGGGTATATCAGGCAAATCAAAGGAGGGAAGACATGATGGTTAACAAGAATTTGAAAAACAGTTGCGCACACACATTTTAAACCAATAAAATAGTTGCTAATACTTTTTGTTAAAGAGCATTCTCCAGTCCAAACCTTTTGCCTCAATTACACCAGAATTAAAGAGGCAGTAGTTAACAGGTCTGACAGTGCTGCTGACACATTCTGCACATTCATATTTTCCGGCATTGGCATTAAGGTCAAGAAACATTGCAAATGTTTTTGCCAGAAGAGAATGATTGAACAACTCTGCAAAGGAGAAGGTGGGATGAAAGGAAAATCCCCCTCTGGTGGGAGCCAACCATGACTTTGGCCTGGGGTTTTTTTAAAAAAGAAAAGGAAAGGAAAGGAAAACTTTTAAATGGTGTCTTGCTGAGGCAGCTGCCTGGAATGTGCTACCTGACCTTTGGCACTGGGATGCCTGAAAAGTGCACCAAACAGCTGGGGGAGAGTTAGCTGAGTTTCAGGCCCTGGATATATATATATATATATTTTTATAAATGGCAATGCAGTTGGAGCCTCCAAGGAGCCTGCCACCATCTGAGGAGGGAGGCAAAAGGATACAGCAATCAGGGCAGGAGAAGGGGGGCTGTGGCCAAGAGGAGGAAGGGAAGGGGAAAAAAAAGGGGGGGGGAACCAAACTGGGGAGAGGGTAGGCTGAAAGCAGTGGGGCGCGGACTCCAGCTTGGAGGGCTTTTCCTGCCTTGTCCCCTCATCCCACCCCAGCCACCCAGATAGTGGTGGCCCCTGTTCAGCCCCCAGCAACACCACCAGGAGGTCCCCGAGCCAGCCCCCAGGGTTCAGTGCGGCCGGGCAGCCCTGCTTAGGGCTGCCAGGTGTCTGGTATTCACCTGGACAGTCCAGTATTTTCGGCTCCTGTCTGGTAAAAAGATTCAGAGAATACCAGACACCTGAGATGTCTGGTATTTTCTGAGTATTTCCCCGGTCAGGAGATGAAAATGCCAGGCACTTGGCAACCCTACAAACACTCAGCGCCCGGCCTCTTCCCCCTCCCCCCCCGATCCTTCCCTGGCTCCCAACACCCCCAGCCCCAGCCCCCATGCTTACCTGGTTCCCCAAGGCTGCTGGCACAAAATGGCTGCCAGCCAAAAGACCTTGGGGAAGCAATGCTCAACTGCTCCCATGTTCCTACCCCTGCACTCACTCTTAAAGGGGAGTTTTAATGCTGTTTTAATGCTGTTTTAATGCTGTTTTATTTTATTTTATTAGTCCCCCCCCGGCAACAACTTTGGTTCCCCCTCCCTTTTTCCCCCCCTTCCACAGTATTTTTTCCTGGTGTTTGGTATTTTTTTGTGGGGGGGGAGGTGTTCGGTATTTTTGTTTCAACCATCTGGCAACCCTAACCCTGCTACTCCACAACACAGCTTGGCTGCCCGCAGAGCAGCCCCACTCCACCACGTGGTCCAGGCAGCCCTGGAACACCCCTGTCACCCAGAAGAACCCTGCTCCACCCATGCAGCCGGGGCTCCTGGAGCATCCCCTTTCTGACATGTGACCCTGCCTCAGCCTGCCCCCAGCTGTGGTACATATGGTAGAACCTGCCGCACACCCTGCTGGCTGGGCCACGTGGTTGGTGCGGAGCAGGAACCAGGACCACAGTGAGGCTGCCCCAGTAGGGGCTCATTAGCGGCTGGGGGCGTGGCCCGGCAGTGTGCTGCGGCCCAGCAGGTGGGGGTTCACAGCCCATCGCTGGCCCACAGACTGGCAACTGGGAACCGCTGCTCTAATTCCTTCTTGATGGTCTCAGCAAAGACCATGGTTTATTGAATAAAAGCTTTATTGTGACATAACTTTCATTTGTCACATAATCCCCAACGTCTGTGGGAGAAATCTTTTTTTAATGTTTATGCCTTGATTCCAATTTTTCTTTGGGACATATTATTGATCATAGTTAACCATTTTGTATTATGTTATCATCCTAGGAACTCCACTTCTTGTGCAAACAAAGTGACTGACTAGATCAGTGGTGTCCAACATGCTAGCCTCTGGCAACATGTAGCTATTTGGCCAGTTCAGTGTGGATAGTTTGCTATAGCGAACTTGGACACCATGGGACTAGGTCATTTAGAGAGCATTACTTACACTCACAGAGAAAGGAAATGTGATGGTCAGTACAGGACTTGGTTTGCACTATACAGCCTCTCTCCGAGTTACAGACCAAACACTTGGCCGTAACTCGATCTGTTCGTAACTTGGACCCCATTGAGTTACGTGTGACCACACTGTTCGTAAGCGTGGGTCGCATTCGTAACTCCGGGACCGCCTTTACGACTGCTCCATGGGAGCTTTGGTCTAAGTGTGAACGGTCATAACTCAACCGTTAGGAACTCAGGGAGCGGCTGTACCCAAATCCAGTTCCCTCAGGAATCAAAATTATTTTAGAACTGAGGGAAATCTGCTGGTCTCAGCCTCATCCAGGAATGAGAATCCTGTTCATGATAGCTTCAGAAAAGCAGAACTACAAGTAAGTAAGTTTATTTTTTTCTCATTAAGATGTTGCTTCCTCTTTAAAACTGAAATAAAAGTATTTTATTACAGATTGCTAAAATTATTCTTCACTCCCTCCCTGATTTGGTTCCCTCCCTGATTTGGTTGTAGCCTTAAAACAGGGGTGTGCAATAATTTGTAAGGGGGGACCACTCCAAGATTTTGGAAAATGCTCAAGGGCCGCATTTTTACTGAGGAGATTTGGGGTCTGGGACAGAGGTGGGGTGCAGAAGGGAGCTTGGGGTAAGAGACTGGGGTGCAGGAGGGGGCGTGGAGTCTGAGGCTATGTGTAGACTACAGAGCTTTTCTGGGATACCGGAGGTATCCAGGAAATGATATGCCATGTCCAAGGAATGCATCCGCTTTTTCGGAACAATTTCCGAAAAAGCAGACACGTTCTTTCGTCATCCCTGTAATCCTTGTTTTACGAGGAAGAAAGGATGTGCCTAAAAAGGAGATTTTCCCAAAATTTGGCGCCGTGTACACAGGCCAAATTTCAGAAAAGCCTCATTTGAAAGAAAAGCGGAAAAAGATACGCAAATTGTAGTTTGCAATTTGCATATCTTTTTCCGACTTTTCTTTGCAGCGTACACCTAGCCTGAGAGGGAGTTTGGGTTAAGGAGGGGGTTGTGATCAGAGGCAGAAGCTTGAGGTGCAGAGTCCAGGAGGGAGTATGGGAGTAGGAGAGGATTCTGGCCTGAGGGAGGGGCTCTAGGAGGGAGTGCATGGTCTGGGAGAGTGTTGTGATCTGGAGGAAAGGGGGGTTTGGGTGGTGGCCTGGAGCAGGTAGTTGGGGGGGAAGGTAAGAGGGGAAGAGGGTGCCGAAGGCAGGCTCTAGCTGGAAGGCGCTTACCTAGGCAACTTCCAGTCAGCAGCCTTGCAGGAACCTGAAAGCTCCAGTTGCAAGCCACTTCACGTGGCTCTGCTCTGGGGAGGGTGAAGGAGTGCAGGGGAGGGAAGGAGGTGTCATTGGCTTCCCTGCTGCCAGCAAAGTATCTCAGCTGCCACTGGTCATAAATTGGCCAATGGGAGCTGCGAGATTTTGCTGAGCGGCATGCCAGAGCACAAAGCCTCCCTCTTCCCTCCCAGAATAGAGCAGCCACATTTAAGGCGGCTGCCTCTGCGCTGTGCTTAAGGGTACCAGCAAGGCAGCCATAGGCCGGATCCGGCCCACTGGCAGCCTTTTGCCCATCCCTGCCTTAAGATCTCTAAAGGCAAAATTCAAAATCACATAGACCCAATGAGTTTACTCAACAGTTGATTATACACATTTCTTTTCACCTCTGTTCTTTTTATCTAAATGTTACGAATTTAATATAGCCAGAAAACGTGTGATATGGATAACTAGCATTGCAAGACAAATTAGTTATGTCATAAAAAGCAAAACATACTTATTTTACCTGCATAAGTTCAAATATTTCTTTCTTTGTGCTTTTAGGTTCCAAAAAGAAGCCATATGGATAAGAACACTTGAGAATGCGGCGAGTTTTTAGGAGCTCTTGTACTGCATCTTCAATGAAAGTGGTATCAGGACAGCCTCCTGCAGCTATACAGTAACATAAGCATTGTTAAAAAAAACAAAACTGCTGACCTCAGAAGTTTTATTATGAGAGTTTCCCCCAAAAGAAGTACAAGTGTGTGTCAATGTAAGATGAAAAATACTTTCCAAATATAATTTAGTCCATACTGTAAACAGGTAAGTGTGATTATGGTAAAAAAAACAACAACAATATATCACTAACTTCTCTTTTACTCAAGTTAGCTATTTCTTGTGTGCGTTTGGAGTCTCATATTCTTATTCTTCTTCATAATAGAAGCTTTTACTGCTTTTTATTCACACTGATATTTCATCTTGTAATAGCCTTTATGGGCTGAAACTATAAGATTGGTCACTAGGGCCAACTGGGCAAAACTGCTAGCAGGAGCCACCTGACCAGGTCTGAATTTCTACTCTTGCAGGTAATAACAGAGCAGGTGGCCTTCATACAGTTTCAACACAGACACTTATGTCCATAATCCTGTAAATAACTCCTTGTGGGCAAAACCCTGCCTACATGCTGAACTCTCTGGAGGATTAATGCTTTAATTTCTTTATTATGGGTACACTTCTCTATAAATTAAGAAAATAAACGGATTCAGAGCAGATTAACATATAACAAGTTGTGCATTGTGCTGTGCACCGGTTGAATCAAATCACCTTTCCTCATGCTAAAGGTGACTGCATTTCAGAAGTAAAGTGGTCCTTTCTCTCACATATTTTAAACAAATACATTGAATTAGGTGTGAGGGGCTGTTACAAATTAATACTGAAAGAGAATGGTTATCTCCTTAACAACAGAGGACTCAAACTCAAGTCAGCACCATATGAACTGAGGTCTGACAAAGGCTGAAAATTCAAATTCTGAAATGTGCAATAGCAGCAGACGTATGAAATATCTCATTTCTTGCAAGCATCAATATAAAGAAAGAAAAATCTGAAGAACAAAATTGTTTTTAGGGTGAAAAGATTTGATTTCAGACCACCATTATCAATCAGTAGATACTAACAAACATTACTTACTTCCACTGAGAGCTCTACTCAATTGCTCCATCTTTTCTTTGGCAGTTTTTAGAAGGCGCTGTTCCAACTGAAAAAGGGACATAAATAAAATTGAACAAATTCATCTAATTTCTAGATTAAAAAAGTGGGGAAAAACTTAGAAATTCTTTGGGCCATACCTGATAGCTGAGCTCATGGTTCTTAAACCTCGTGTAATAGTGCATAAATCTATCAAGCTCTTGAAATCGTCTATGCTTCTTTTCAGCCTCAAAAATAAGAAACCAAATGTTAGACTTACATCATTTTAACACTCACCAGCAAATGCAAAAGCACAATCAGCTATTTCAATGGGCAACATTAGACATTTATATACAAATACCATGGCAATAGGTACTGCTCAGATAGAAAGGTAATGTAGGAAATCAGAAGTCTGACAGACAGCCACCAGAACTAAGGAATTGAGATTTTGTGCCTATAACTTAAGCAGAGGACCTCAAAATACATTGCAAAGATCAATTAAGCCAAATGACATTTCTTTGAAGCACAACAGGTAATTACAATACTGCTCTACACATTGCACAGAATGGTAACCAAGGTAGAGAAAGATGAAGTGACTTGCCCAGTATCAACACTGTTGGCTAGTACCAGAACTGAGAACCTCATTGTCTTTGTTCCCAGTCTAACACAAGCCAGATATTACTTTTTTTCCTGTTACCTCAATATGATATTTAGAGTTTTACTTCATTTTCATTCCATTGAAGACCCCGGATGGGGAAAATTAAAGTGTAATAAATTCTTCTGACGGTTACCAATTCAGAATCTTAGGTAAGACAGAAAATTACAGCCCAAGAGCTTTATTTTAACTAATACAGTTTAGTCTCCTACCTCCACTGTCATTTCCTTGGACTGTTCCTCTACATGTTGAATTATTTCATAGCGAGTGCACCGGTAATAGCCTCCAGTAGAAGAGCTGTGCTTCTTCCATTCTTCTAGGCAAATCCAGCAAAAGTCATATTTGCACTTCAGAAGAAAAAGAAAACAAAACTAATGCCTGCATCCAATCATGTTACAGATTTCCAGTAGTGCATCTTTATTCTGCCACTATCAACAGAAGTAACAGAATTCACAGGATTAGTACTCCCCCCTACAGGTTTATATTCCAAATGAAAACGCTCAAGATTCCTACTAGCAGACATCCTAAGATACTGTTAATGTTGTAATAGGTGCACAAAGATGGAGGCCACTGAAATCTGTACCCTAGTCTTTGTTTGAGTCTCTGCAGAGCAGGCACAGATCTCTGCCCAGGCGAGGTGCAGAAGACACTTCTTAGGCTTTTTGCACCATGCTGAACTTCACATCGATGAACCAAGGGCACGAAAAGTCGCAGGGACTCTGAAGAGAAAGGAAATCCTCCTATGCTGATAAAAGCAAAACAAGACAGCCTAGTGATTTTAAGTCTGTTTTGCCTCCTCTTCAAATTTGCTCTGCAGCAGGGAGGTCACGGTCTGCCTGCCAGATGTTAAAGAGGCAGATGAAAAACTGATGGTTCCTAAGAGGTGGATCCACAAATCCAATGTATCTAATTGACAATTCTGGTCTGTATCCAGGGCTCCATTGAGTAGAGACTCGCTATACTGATCTATGAATCTCATTATAAATAAGAAAGATAAGTGATCTTAATTGAGGCCAAGTCTACACTAGACTTGGAAGATTGGCTTAAGATATGCAACTCTAGCTATGTAAATAATGTAGCTGGAATAGATATACCTTAAGTCGAGCTTGGCACCATCTCCACAGTGGGAGGTCAACGGGAGCTCCCATTGACTTCCCTTTCTCCTCATGAGGAGGAGTAGGAGTACTGGCACTGATGAGAGGTGCCCTCAGAGCTGATTTAGTGGGTCCATACTAGACCCGCTAAACTGAACACCAGAAGATTGATCTCCAGCGTGGCAAGTGGAAAAGTGGCCTAAGACTCAGACACTCAAAAGTATTTAGGCGCTTAACAGGTCTAAGGCCTATGAAACATGTTTCATAAGAAGGTGTTTGAATGGGTTCCTTTAACCAACTTAAAGAATGGTCAAGACATGCAAATTAATAATATTAACATTCTTAAATTCAAATTAAATCGTACGACTTTTCTTTGTTTATCAATATTTACTTATGTCTACCTTCCAGGAATTCATAGTCTAAAGTACAGTCTGGGGTTTAACATGAAAGTTAATACCTAAATTATAATAGAATTTCCATATTATATTAAAAATTATAACACAAACAAGTTAAATCTAATCCCTTGGTAGTGTTTTGGCAAACTCCGTCTCACCAATGATGCTGAATTCTCAATGTTGTTATGATGTTGCAGAGACAGTGGTGGGTTGTAAGGTTGCCTCCTCTTGATGCTGTGTTGTGGGTTGATTACTCTTAGCTAGCTGCCTTGTTGCTTTTGCTTGCTTGTAGAGATAAAATGAATAGGCTTAACTAAAGCTAAGTCTACACCGGCACTTTACTACGCTGTATTTCTGGTTCAGGGGTGTGAAAAACACATACCCCCTCAAACAAGTTACAGCATTGTAAAGCGCTAGCGTGAACCAGGTTACAGTGCTGGGAGCTGCACTTTCAGCGGCGTTAGCTATACCCTTCAGGGAGATGGTTTACCCAGAGTGCTCCTACCATGGCCACACTTTTACTTTAAAGTGCTGCCGAGGCTGGGCTTTAATTTTGGATGCATGGACAAAGCTCAAGCTTAGTGCTGAGAGCTGGAGAGTAAGTGAACAAATGCGTGTAAGAGTACATAAGGGCAGTATTGCCTCTAATTTTTCCCACACACATACAGAATGAATGTTGATATGTACACCAGTATGGAAGTGATGTGCACTGAGGCCAAGGGACTCAGAGTGTGAGAGGGGGCTCAGGGCTGGGACACAGGGTTGGAGTATGGGGGGCGAGGGCTCGGGGGTACGGTCAAGGATGAGGAGTTTGGGGGGCAGGTTGCCCTGGGGCTGCAATAGGGAAAGATACTCCCCCCCACCCCCTCACAGCAACAGAACCTGGGCTGGGGGAAGAGAGGCACCTCTTCCCACCATGGCAGCTCCAGGGCTGGGGTCATGGGAGAGACATGTTTCCCGCAGCCATGGCAGGTCTGGGTTGGGGCAGGAGCGCCCCCTTATGTCACAGCAAGTCTGGGGCTGACAGAGAAGAATCCCTCATTGCAGCCCCAAGTGCCTGCACTGCACTTTATATGTTACTGCTCAGCTGTGCAGCTTAGAAGGAATTTAGCATAAAGGTATAAGCATAAGAGGGTAATAAGAATGTTTGTTTCAGTTCAGATAAATTTATACACTTCTTTTTTCGATGGCCTCGTGGAAGGTGGAAGACAGACATCTTTCAGGGATATAGCTGGATTTAAATATCAGCTGCTGTCACCTTCTGCTAGCTCCACATCTTTATTGGATTTTGCTGGTACCATCTTCAGCTTGTGAATATGCAATCTGCTACTGCATATGCAGCAGTTATTTTTTTCACCTTAATGGGTGTATTGATTTTTTTATATTGAAAGTTTTAACTCTCTCTTTTACTCAGTTAATTTCTGAGCTATCCCTTTAGACCTCAGTGCTTAATAGGATCAGAAATTATGTTTCAAATAAGTCAAAATATTCCTATTTAATATATAAAAATACTTGAAATAGTCAGTTCTTTAAAATAGTCTTTTTAAATATAAAAGGTTCTTAAAGAGAAATGATCAAAGAAAGTATCATATTTTCTTCATACCATCCTTGGAAAGATTGTTCTTGTTTTTCTGAGCCTGATAAAGAGATGCTTAAGCACTGCCAGATAACTAATTAATTTCCCAATTAACAGAAAAATACTTTCTATACTCAAGTGGCTTCTTCCATTAGTAACCAGTTATAGCATCACATTTCTTAGCTATTTTTGTACATAAAACATCTTACTTTTCACATAAAGGTATCAGGCAGATATTATATGACAGTCTGTACTTAGATATTCAAGTCAAAATAAGTTTACATCATCTTAAGCATTTAGGGACAACAAAGGTTTTCACCTTTGAGTGGAAACAGGAGTTAGAAGTAACCAATATCTTCCATAAAATATTTCCCGACCACAAATGAGTCTTCCTGGTTGCTTGACTTTTGAGCAAATGGTTCCTAGATTTACAACCTACTATTTGTTGAACGTTCACAATTTGCAGTTAAAAGACTCTTATCCAATACTCTAAACAAGGTGAAAACCCCAATAACTAACATTTATATACATCTTCCAAAGGATATTGTAAAAAGAAAATAGTACAAAATATTAAACCAAAATAGAAGCTACAAAGCTGCATACAAGAATCGGTTATGAATACATCTGCAGATAATAAATATGGTTTTACAGTTAAGGTGGTGTCATCCTCTTTGAAACTTTTTCCTTCTCACTGTTTGACATATGAAGACATTTGCTAGGAATTTCCTTAGTTTGAATATTTCATTATAAAAGTAACCAAAAACATATGCATGTGAGCTATCATATTCTCTAAGCATCTTGGGTATGAAAACGCTCTTCTAAAATTCATTAACAGTGAAGACAATTACATAATTACCTAAAATCATAATTGTTTTAATAATCTTTTTTGCATCAATACTGAGGCTCTCCCCTGTAATGTCCTTTACAAATGCTTCTCCACCTATTCTATACCAAGAACGGATATGGTAGGAATAATCCTGAAGAGTTTAGAAAACACAAGAAATAAATGACATCCCCTAGACAGTCTGGTGAAAAAAATAAAAATAAATCAATGACTTATCAAAAATCACAGTCCAAAACATTTAGGACACAATCCTCCACTCTGAGCTGTGCGTGCATATAATGGAGCACGCCCACTGCAGGGAGTCAGTTGTGACTTTCTAATACTTGACTGCTAGGCTCTGGCAGCAGGAAGACTAGTCTAACTTCCTTCAAAGGTTTAATGTCCATAACGGACCTTTATACTAGTGCAGTGGTCAGCAACCAGTAGATCAGGATTTACTGGTAGATCTTGGAACCTTTGACAGGTGCTCCTGAGAGGTTTGGCCAGGAGGCTATCAAGTGCTGGCACTTCATCTGCTCCTTTCAGCACTGCCGTGCTGCTCCTGCCCTCTGCCTTGGAGGTGCCCCTTGCCCTGGGAGCCTCCTGCTTGCTGTGCAGGGCATGGGAAGAAGAGGAAAAGGGGAGAGTGCTTATGTCAGGGTGCTCCTCCCTCCACCCTGGACCCCATCTCCACAGAGCAGAGGGGGCAGGGATGGAGAGAGTTTGCTGGCTACTTTTGTAAGTGGTGCAGGGCAAGTGTAGGGATGAACCTGCCATAGCCCTCCGCACCAGCACCCAGAAGCCATCTGTGGTAAGCAGTGCCCATCTGGAGCCTGCATTTCGAACACTGGCCCCAGTCCTGAACCTTTCCTGCACCCCAAGCCTCTGCACCCAGTCTGATAAAACGAGTGAGAATGGGGAAGAGTGAATGGAGAGAGCATGGACAGGGCCTTGGAGAAGGGGTGGGAAGAAGGCGGGCAAGGGTGTTAGGATTTGACGTAGATCCCGGACTGCACTTAAATTCAAAAAGTGAACTTATGCTTAAAAAGGTTGGAGACCACTGCACTAGTGGATGAACAGGTTTAAGGGAGCTCCACTCTACCACATGCCCCACCCCTGGAATACTGCTCATATAACCCTTCCCCCTCTATTAGCTTTCTATTACCTCGGTTCCTGGAAAAATCATGGAAGGGATCCTTAAGGAATCCATTTTAA
>JANRFK010006697.1:1643705-1655028 GCA_030068395.1 Apalone spinifera
CCACAGAATCGCATGAGCAAGCACTTGAAGAGCAAATACTGAAGCCTTTGGGACTTTTTGGGATTACAAAATTTCCTACCAAGTTCTAGAATACACTTTCGGGAAGTGGGGAGAAGTTTTTAATATGTTTTGGCACCATCCACAGTGCCTGATTGAACTGTGTAAGAGCAGTTTTAAAGCATACTTAAAACAGCTACAGGAAATCCAATACAAATGTAATTTGAGCTCAGAGAGAGATATTAAATTGGACTTTCCCTGTAAAGTAAAAAGTGTTAGGAAACATCTCATAACAGGATGACAAGGGAATCTGAGATTTTCAAAGATGTCAAGCAAATTCTATTTAAAAAGGTTTAGCTAATTTAACAATGGTTTTATGATAATAATTAAGATTTACATCTCACACTATATGTTACATATACTATATGTTCTAAATGCTGTAGACACATGAATAGGAGAGGCAACAGAGTTACATCAATAAGCCAGAACGATCTCAGAATAAAGTCCTAAGCAATTAAACTAAACTGATAAAATAAAACCAATATTTTTAACATTATACAGATAAAGATTACTGACCCATAGCCAGAGTTCTTCAAAGTGGCCTCGGCATAGTCTCTTTCTTACAACGTACTCATGGTGTAGTCAGAAATGGTGGAACCTTCTAGCAGTACTGCACATTGAAATGATTCTTTCTTTGAGTTCTAATTCCAATTAGGGGAGTGGAGGAGGTGGTTGATGCACAGCTCATTTATAGCTTCGTGCTCTGAATATACAGAACTACAAGGAGAAGGGGAAGTAAGTGCAAGAGCACTCCAACAGTCACTGCTGGTACCATGGGCAGGACACATCCCAAGAGTACAATTGTGCAGAGGGTCACTTGAAGAACTTTTCCTTACAACAATTATGAGAGTCTTAGATTTCCAGTTCTTTCCAGTTTAAGTCTTTTGGTCTGTCTGTCTGTCTATATAAAACTCTGTGACGTTTTTTAACAGCTCTGCCACTGAAACAGCTCAGAATATTTGGCATAGAAATAGTCTTAACTGAGGAGAAGTCCTTTTGACTCTTCTTGCTAAAACATATTTATCTAAACAAATATCTGTATCTGCATGTGGACAAAGTTCATATGATACATGAAAATATATATGATATAGGAAAAGCCTGTTTTTCCCTAGCGTGCTTTTATTCAAAACCGGATGAAACTCAAACTCACCAAAATAATTCACCTGCCACAGAACAACTAAGGAAGACATGCTAGCTAAGAAGCTGCTGGCTCAAGGGAAGATACCTTCCTATATTCTGAACTCTTTTTACACGGGAGTTTGCTAAAGATAATCAGTGCATAGTTCCCATAAGAAAAAGCCTGAACAGACGTTGGACATGGCATTAACCCTTCCTGGCCTGGGGAGGAGACAAGTTAGCTATTTACAAGGACACTGCTGCTCCTCTGACTTTATGGTAAATGTAGTCCATTAGGATTTTTAAAAACATATATGGTTAAAGTAATTTTTCCCTATAATGTTACCCAAACCAAAACCCTAATCTATAGGGTTTGATTTAAGACATGAGCAAGGAAATTCAGATTTAAAGAAAGGGGAAAGCAGAATTATAGCATTTTCAGCACCATTTTTATTCAGCTTTTTTTATATAGCAAATTATTAAACCTATTCCTCCCCTCTTTCATAGTGATTTCTTAATTACCATAAAATTATAATTTAATGCTGTTAACCCTTCTCCCTCTCCAAGCCCCACTCTTACGTTCTTCTGGTTTCATTTCAGATATCTTCTGCAGCCAGTTCTTCCATGTCTGGCAGTCACAAGGCTCATGTGCTTCACCAAGACATTCCCTGAAAAATAAAGTCATAAATACAGTAGCTATTAGTTTAGATTAAATTCTACTTTGGTTCAATTAGAAAAATAATCAAGGCATATTAAAGCTCTAATTAAACCGGGAAGATACAGAAACTTACTTTTAAAAAAATCTTATATTTGCTCACAAGCCATGGCGGAGCTTCATGAAAATTAACGGGAGAATTAATTAAGACAGGAAAAAAAGTGCTTTTTGATATTATGATAGAGAATATCTCAAAAGCAGTTTGTATATTTTATGGGTTGACCAGTAATTCATCTAGGCCCATGTAAGATGGTCATATAGCTTTTGTACAGTGGGTGAAGTTGACAGTACAGGAGATCTATGAAATACTTTTATTTATTCATATGAAAGTAATATTCCAAAAGCCCCAATCAGCACTGAGACCTCACACTGTTAGACAGTGCATAAACACATGGTAAGATAAAGTCCCTGCTCTAAAGATCTTTTTGACTAAGTATAAACTCTTAGTTTAAGTGAAGTTTATGTGGTGCCTAGGGCTGTTAGTAAGCCCTCAATGTCAGAGATGAATTTCACCCAGAAATTACTTGTTTATTATGTCCACAGTTGATTATTAATGCTTAACGACAAGGTTAGGGCTTGACTCAACCCCAACTGCTTTCACACTCCTTTCCCAGAATCCCTAAATAGAAAGTAGATGTTGGTTGAAATTATAGGACACATAAGGAGTTAAAAGTGGGTCCCTCAAGTTTCTCCAACATTAGTACTGCTAGTTTTCAGGACGGCAGTCAGTATATAGAAGCAGATTCATGGCTTCCAGATGGTGCTTGGGTGTAGACATGTCAACATGGATTCCAGAAATGTCATGATTCGCTCTTTTACTGGAAATACAGCAAAACAGCTTGAGACATCTGCTGCATGAAATACATAAATAGTTTACAAATGGGATACATTTCCACATGAACATCTGCTGCATCAAAGACAATGCAAATTGTTTTTTGAGGCTCAAATGGTACACTACTTCTTGCAATGCAGTATCTAAGTTGAACGAATACTTATGATGGGGATAAGGAGGATCATAATAGGGAAAATGTGGGGGGAAAAAAGCTTAAAGAAAACAAAGCCTTCTGAACCATGGTTTTCTCCCTGTACAACTGAAGTAGGCACAAAAGTTTCTCTACATGAAAAGAGAACTGAAAAGCCTAGAGCTCCATGCAAGTTTGTGTCCAGCACAGCTATTAATATATTGATGTAGACAGTGTCATACTCTTTGCTGCCCTAAAAGATACACACACATTTATGTAGACCAGAGAGATGGAGGGATAATTATTTTTTGTACCTGAAGTTAGTTTAAGATGTGGCATAAGTTTTGCTATGGTTTTGTGAGTAATCAAGGTTCAGAAAGGAGGAATTTTGGAGTTTCAGAGTTCCCAAAGTTTTTGGGAAGTAGAATCCTTCTTAATTTTGGTGTCATGCCTACTGCAGATAATCTGGCCCACACTCTACACTTTTTAATATTTAGCACATGTATATATGAAAGTATATTCATGTCATACTGTACATCAATAATTTACTGCATCAACAAATACGGAGTTTCCTTCTGCAGCATGTCAGCTGGCTGGAGATTTTTCTTGACTTTTAGATTGGCAGATGTGTAGATGTACATAGTCATGCACAAATACTAACCAGCAGAAAAGATGCCCTTTTCCACAGTCCACAGCAGGGGCTCTTAGTAATGGGAAATTAAGTGTGTCTGAACCCGCTGTATTTGACCCTTGTCTTGTTAGCCTGACTGCCCTTTCACAGCCTGGTATAGGACACCATTTAATAGCAGGATTATTTTCAACAAAGGCCTGAAAAGAAGAAAAAATAACAAGAACATTATTTACCATTTGGGAATAAATTCTTATCACCGATACGAACTGTAACGTTTGATTACTTTCTGCCACTGAGGAGCAAAGCCAAAGAGCATAAAGATAGTCTTGTACCTACATAGGTATGGTATTTTAAAACAAGACATTTAATCACGTGTGCAAAAACTCTTTCCTACAGCAATATACAAGATTCACACTAAGATCTGAGTATCTACATCTCATGCAAAATACTTAATATGTACAAGTCTCCTCTTCTGAGAAAATATTTGCCGTATATACTTTGAACACAAGCCTGTTAATTTATAAACGGATCCCCCAAACTTAGGGAAAAAAATGGTAAAAAGTCACTTACCTGCTTATAAGCTTACTCCAGAATACAGTGGTCTGGGACCTTATAAATGGGCCAGTGACTTTTTCCTATTTTTTCCCCTCTTAGTTTGGGGAGGTTGGGTCCCAGACCACCGGAGTAAGAGCCTAGAGGTCCATTTTAAAGGCAGAGCCGCAGTGGTCTGGAATCCAGCACGAGCTGGGACTGCTGTGCTCCAGCTCATACCATGTCCCCCGCTACCACTCTGCCTTTTTAGAATCCGTTCATAAGATGACCCCTGCTCTTCACAGTGGGATTTTTTCCCCCAAAAAAAGTTGGCTTATGAACAAGTATATACAGTAGGGCATGGGTGGGCAATAATTTTTAAAAGGGGGCCATCCTGGAAGGGGTGGGGCCAGGGGACGACTTGTGCTTCCCCCCACCCTGATTGGCCTGGGGTAGGGAAGCACGAGAAGTCTTCTCCCTCCTTCCCCCACCCCACCCCTAGAGAGAAACACCATCTGTTTTAAAACAGCTGGCTGTTCCCTCTAGGCGCATAACAGGAGAAAGACCTTGTGCACTCCCCTTCCCCCCAAGCCAATCAGGGCCTGTAGGTGGGGGAGCACACGAAGTCTCCTTGGTGGGGGAGAGGGGACACACAGGACACAAGAGACTTCGCGTGCTCCCTGCCCCCAGACCCGGATTGGCCTAGGGGCAGGGAGCACACAAAGTTCCCCTCCCGCCCCCACCCACCCCCAAGTCACGCAGCATCTAGAGATAGACACCAGATGTTTTAAAACTGCCAGTGTGTGTCTCTAGCTGCTGTGCACTCCTGTGGGGGCAAGGAGACTTCACATGCTCCCCCACCCCCAGACTCCAATTGGCCTGGGAATGGGGGGCCACAGGCTGTATCCACTAGCTTGGCAGGCTGGATTCAGCCTGAGGGTGGCCCTTTGCCCACCCCTGTAGTAGGGGTTGGCACACTTGAAAGTTAATTCAGAAAAATACAGGGTTTAAATTTAAGATGGATGAATTGTTCCTGATTATCTCAATGTATGGACACATTCTGAAAGAATATCACCTTATTTCAAATTTAAGAGGGCATATTTGAACAAGTTATTTCAAGAATCCACATTACAGGACAATAACCAGCCAAAAGTTAATTAAAAGGTTATTTTTTTAAAGATACGTTCTGTAGCAATAGAGAAAATAAAAACAAATATAAACCAAATCAAGATTTTCCAACTTCTTCTCCTGTCTGAGGTATATAGGAAAGTATGGACTAGAACAGACTCTAGTGACGTGAACAGCATCTCTCAAGTATAGTAAAACTTTCCTAGAAATTTTGAATGGAAATAGGAACTCATCAAAATATATTCCCAGAAAAAACTCATTTTAATACTTTTTTAAATAATGTGACAAAAAATATTTTTGGAAGTTTAACATTCAAGTGTTGCATGGACATGAATTTCATCAAACAATTTTACAAGAACTAAGAAAGATTGAATTGAATTGCCCAGCATGGAAGCATATTTTCTATGCTTGAGGAAGAAATACTCCTTTTAAAAGAATGTTCTCAACAGCATGCCAACTCCTGCATTACCCTATGTAAACCACACACAGTTCAGATCTACAATATTCATTAAACTCTACTTAGATAAAGTGCAATCATATTTCACAAGAAGTTGCAGCTATAATTGGAATAATAAAGTCAGACACACTCTAATCACACAGGAATAGCTTGACAATTTACCTTAATGTCAAACAGTAGGTATCTTTTGTCCATCTCCCTGGAAACCACACTTTCTATGATCTCTACAGGAACAAGCTGGAAGCAATCATATGCTGGGCAAAAAATGTTGTGAGCCTCACCCTCCTGAATTTTCAGATTCAAAAACCTGCCAGAAATGTGTCAGAATTTGGAAATAAAAAATAAATAACTCAATAAATTGATGAAAATTAATGTTCTTTATACTAACTTAATAAAATACATACTTCTATTTATACTTCAATTTTTAAAACAAAAAATATGAATTGTCTCTGGGTTTTTATACTCAACAAGTACCTCAGATTTCAGGGGGCATTTGATAATAAAAAAAAAAAAAATAAAAAAAATGAAGAGCCCACAAGTGAGCAACTGCAAAAAACATTTGAATGTATACGTGTGTGTTTACATCTATATTCCATTTGCCAGAGTCCTCAGAACAATACTTTAGCAAAACATCTTCATTAAGTCCCCAAAAGATTTTTATATATATATATATATATATATATATATATAAGAGTACTTAATTTATGCACTAATTAGTTTGACAAGTAATTAATTTTTATAATAAATAGCAATGCTGGTGGTTCTTGTCAAAACACAGTTGAAACTTGATCTGAACAAACTGACAGTTAACCAGGCTAAATCAACTATAAGTCCTAGCTTCCAGTATAGAACTTGTCTGCGAAGCCTAGAGGTACTTTAAAGTGGAATGGCTACCTGTTTCTAACAGCTATTAACTAGTACTTTAAATGAGACTGTACTTGTGTGATCATAAAAAGATATTAAATTAAAACGATTGTTTAAGTCTATTGTAACTTTTGGGAAATGGTCAAGGGCCACACTCTTCTATGATATTAATGGAGGAGGTGTGGGTATGCGATAAGAGATATTAGGTGCAAAAGGGAGTTCGGTGTAGGCGACTGGGGTGCAGGAGAGGGTGAGAGTCTTGGAGTGAGTTTGGGTGAAGGAGGGTATGAAGGAGAGGATTCTGACCCAGAGGAGAGATGTAGGAGAGGGACCAGGGTTTAGGTGAGAGTTACGACCACGGGTGCAAAGGGTTTGGATTGTGACATGGAGTGGGAGTGAGAAAGGAGGAGGGGTGCCAGGTGTAAGCTGTGGCTAGGGGGTGTTTACCTGCACTAGCATTCACAAACCATCATGAAACTTTTATGCAGCCTGTTGGCACATATCACAGTGCACAAGTGGCAACCAGAAGTGATATCCTAGATGGAATCCTTAGGACAAAGATAAATATCTGCAAAGGTTTGGGGAATTTGTCTGGATTTGGCAAAGTAGAAGAGCATAGCTTGGGCCCTGCGTGGCGCTTACCTGAAGCGGCCAGCATATCCAGCTCCTAGGCACGGGGGCAGCTTGCAGAGTCCCCGCGGTTGCCCACAAGCTGGAGGGAACATGACAGCCACTTCATGGGAGCCAGCCCCATGTCATTCAGACTTTTAAGAGCCTAATTAGTGGTACTCACTGGAACCACCAGGGTACCTTACCACTGGGTGTTCCAATCAAAAACCGGACATCTGGCAAGCCTTCAGCTACACCCTGTATAGAGCTGGTGGGGACAAAGGAAGAGTCAAACTGCTGGCTGAGGGACAGCTAAGGGCAGAAAGGAGTTGAGAGGGAGACTCCTAAAGACCCTAGAATAGTGGAAAGGAACTCTGCACACTGTCTGTAGCGCTGGAAGTTCACAGTGGTGTGAAGTGGACCATTCATTTTAATAGGATGCCTAAAAGGAATAAGAACTCCACCTTGAGATGAACAAAGCATTCAATAATAAGTCTGAGATTGAGAGCTTCTCCATTCAACTTTTTCAGAGATCCTCCTGCCAATCTCAGTTATGTGTGCTTGGGGCATGCACAGAGCATGCCTGTTCCCAGCTCCCAGTATAGAATCCCAGCTCCCAGCATAGAACTTGTCTGTGATGCCTAGGGGTACTTTAAAGGAGCTCAGTGAACCATTCCCAGCTCAGATCTGATTCACTGTGGCTGCAACTCTGTTGTGCCAACCCCTCTGATACCATTTTCAATGTGACGTCTAGTCTCTCCATCAAATGAGCTGCTTAACCTCATAGCCAGAACAGTTTTGCCTGCCTAACTGTTCTGAGTGGTTTCAGAGGGGTAGCCGAGTTAGTCTGTACAGGATAAACTTAAAAAACAACAAAAAGTCTGATAGCACTTTAAAGACTAACAAAACATGTACATGTTATCAGGAGCTTTTGTGGGCACAGCCCACTTATGCGTTAAAATTCATGTTTTAAACAGTAATTCATATTTAAGGTTATGATGAGCCTAATGTTTTTACAGAATACCACAAAGTGCTGCTTTAGAATTAGACCTGGAATTAGGTTGTATCACTTGAACTTTGCCAATATAATTAAAGCAATACAACCTCCTACTGTGAATGCACCGACAGTCCTACAAAGTTATCTTTATACCACTATCACTGCATCCACACTTGGGCTTTTACTAGTCTATTTCAGTCAAAGTCATACTCCTAACCAAAATAGTTATACTGGTAAAAATTAAGCATAGACCAATTCTCAGACAGTTAGATTCAACTCAGCAAAGCACTAAACATGATTAAATCAATCCCTCTTGGCAAAGAACTTAAGCTTGTATCAGGGTGAAAGCCATTGCTATGTACCCATAAGCCAGTTAATGGTGAAGAAGAACAATACGTATTAAAGTATTCCATATGATTTGTAATAACTACATCTCAATATTTGACACTGGCTACTTATTAGTTGTGATTACCCCCCTATTTAAAATGGAAAGTTAACTATTTTGCAAAATAATGCTAAATACATGTACTCACGCCTCCCAGCATGATCTGCAAAATTCGTGTCCACAAGGCATATCTACTGGGTCTTCAAATATAGAAATATTACACATACAAATGTCACACTGTAAATGAAGAAAAAACACAGGTGATGAAGAAAAAAATAAAAACTCCTGTGTGCCCTTAGCAGAACTCATGAGAATTACATAATAAAATACAAAACCAAACTTTTTTTTTTTTTTAAACACAATAAACCCACACACACACTACCAAAACATTCCATGTACAAAGTAGGGAAAAACATCTTTCAGCAAGGAGAAAATGTTGCTTTAGGTTAGAAAACAAATTGAAATTGGAAAGGTACATGTCTTCATTTCAACACATCTTCCCACAAACATTTAGCAAATATTTTAGTACATCGCTCAACATTTTTTTATTGATTTCTGGGATTTCCTCCACCTACATTCTTTAAGATGTTGAGTATTCTTAGCTCCCAATAAAGATGACAGTGGCCATCTCCTGCACCAGTAAAGCCAATGAGAGTTTTGTCACTGATTTCAATAGCAGGAGTAGGGCTTGGTAGATAAGGGCAGTCATATGTCATAGGAGGTATTTTGTCCAACAAAGAATCAGCCCAAGACAGGGTGCAGCAATTTAAATAACTGGAGTTGGAGTTATGATTTTAATCACTTTACTTTTTTTTTTTTTTAAGTCAGGTTGAGGCTTAAGTGATTTGAAAATTCATACTTTTGCAATTTTAGATCAAAATATATAATCAGCTAAATTATAAAGGCTCCTGCCTTCTGTGTTCTTACTACTAAGGTATCTCATTTCAATTTCATGAAAATTGCTATAGGAACCCTCCTCCTCCCCCCAAAATTGAAAGACAGTTGCCTGTTCTGCAACTCTGTTCTTCATGTTCTTCCACAATAGGTGTGCATGCTTGCCATGTGTACCAGCACTGGAAAATTTTCCCCTAGCAGTACCCATAGGGGAGTGCCTCTAGGGACCCCTGGAGTGGTGCCTCGCTGATACAGTATAAGCTCTGTGTGCTCTCCCACTCTCAGCTCTTTCTTGTTAGAGACTCCAACAGTAGGGAAAGAGGTGGGATGTGGCCTGGTCACGAGCAATAAGTCTTGAAGAACACCAGTTACAGAACAGATAACTGTCTTTTCTTCTTCAAGTGCTTGCTCATATCCATTCCATAATAGGTGTCTACCAGCAGTATCCATTTGGAGGTGGGTAGGAGCCATGAATGAGAAGACTGCAAGACCACTCTGCCAAATCCAGCATCATCCTTAGTTTGGGAGAGAATGGCGTAGTGTGTAGCAAAGATGTGCACTGATGACCATGTAGCTGCTGGACAGTTGTCCTAGATAGGGATATGAGCCAGGAACGCTGTTGCGGAAGCCTGTGCCCCGTTGAGTGCATCTGCACAATTGGTGGCAGGGGAATGCCATTGAGGTCGTAGCAAGCATGGATAGATGAAGTGATCTGGTTTGAAATTCTCCGGATAGAGTCTGGCTGACCCTTCATGCACTTTTTTAAGTGGATTTCTGAAATGGCTTAGTTCTCTCCATATAAAAGGAGAAAGAATGAAAGCACCTCTCCTCATTAGAAGAGATGGGTTTGGAACAGAGAACTGGTAGGACAATGTCCTGGCCCAAATAGAAGGTTGATATCAGTTTTAGCAGAAAGGCCAGAGCTAAATCTTGTCTTTACAGAAGATTGCATACAGTGGCTCCAAGGTCAAGACCCAAAATTCAAGAACTCTTCTAGCCTACATTATCGTCATGAGGAAGGCCACTTTCCGGACAAATGCAACCAAGAGCATGTGGCCAGGGCTATAACGGGAGGCCCGTGTGCCTAGACAGCACCATGGCAGAACCAGGGGTCTGACTTGGGGAAAGAGATGACCCTTGAGGAACTTTCCTGTCATATTGTGGGAGAAGACCTTGCAGTCCTGCACCAGGGGATGGAAGGCAAAATTGGCTGCCAGCTGCACTTTGAGGGAGGACTGTGCCAACTCCTGGTCATTCAAAGAAAGCAGGTAATCTAGGATCGATTGGATTGAGGCCTTCATCGGAGAGATGCCGTGTTCTGCCACCCAATGCGCCAACCTCTCCCAATTAGCCACAAAGCTTTGTCAGGTAAAGGGTTTCCTGCTCTTGGAGGAGGACCTGGCAAATGCCCTCTGAGCAAGCCTGTTCCTGTGGCTTCAGCCACACAGAATCCATATCATGAGGTGCAGAGATACGAGGTTGGGGTGAAGGAGATGGCTGTGGTCCTAGGATAGGAAGTCTAGGCAGAGGTGGGATGCAGCCTCTCAACGGTCAGAATTGCGTCCTAGAATGTCACAGTATATTACTTTTTTTTTTCTATGTGCAAAAAGGACAGTTACCTGTTCATAACTGGTGTTTTTTTGAGATATTTTTCTCATGTCCAGTCCACAATAGGTGGGTGTGCTTCCCACAGCACTGGAAGTTTTTCCCCAGAGCAGTGCCTATAAGGGAGCAGCCCTAGTGATCTCTGGAGTGACCCCTCCATGGAACGGTATAAGGGGTGTTGCATGCTCTCCTCACCCTCAGTTCCTTCTTGCTGCAATTCTGATAGAGGGGAAGGAGGGCAGGATGTGGAACGGACATGAGCAACACAACTCAAAGCACAGCAGTTATGAACAGGTAACTGTCATTTCGTCTTTGAGTGAGCTGGGAGGGGTTGCGACTAATCTGGAGGATAGGGTAATAATTCAAAATGAC
>JANRFK010006697.1:1665207-1683620 GCA_030068395.1 Apalone spinifera
AGGCAAGGGGTGGGGGAACTGACTAATCCAGTCACTACTCAACTATCCAATAAGCATATGCTTATTGGATAGTTGACTAGTCACTTATATCCCTAATGGATAAGTGTAATAAGTTACTAAAGGACACTTATAAAATAAATTATTACAGCTATGGAATGTTAACATCTTAGGGTAGACTGGGAGAAATTCTGGCCCTGTTGAAGTCATTGAGAAAACTCCTGTTGACTTCAGAATATGTTGCAGCTGGCCTGGGTCAGCTGGCTTAGGCTGCAGAGCTATTTAAAAAAAAAAAAAAAAAGCACATTTGGACTTGAGCTGAAACCTGGCTCTAGGACCCTGCGCTCTCATGAAATTCTATAGCTTAGGTGCCAGTCCGAGCCTGATCAATTACCCAGCAATTTCACAGCCTGCAGCCTGAGTTTTGCAAGCCCAAATCAGTTGACACAGGCCAATGGCGGGTGAATAACTGAAGTGTAAATATACTCAATGGGGTCAGAATTTCATGTATTGCTAGTAGTTCTCTTTAGGAGACTGTGGGTGGACAATGCCCCAAGCAGCAATTCAGGAAGGAATTGGGAGTCAGTGTGCCAATTTCCTATCTACTTCTCTTCTCGCTTGAGACAAGAAATAATCTGCTTCTGGCCCCTATCTTCCCACTCTGTGCTGACTCAGCTCTTCTTGCCAATGAACGTATGTCTGGAGAGACAGAGTGAACTGTGGAGCCTACTTTGTTTCCTATGCACAGACTGGCAACAAAGAAGAAATTTAAAGAAATTTAAAAAGAAATCTTCCCCTACAGATTTGTGTATGTTACCATTTCTGATGTCGGTTTTGTGTCCACATATCCTTTGTGTCCGAGACTGTCCAGTATGGCCAATATACAAGGCAGAGGGGCATTGCTGGCGATTGACTGCATATATCAAATTAGAGGATGTGCAGTTGTTGTGATGTTGAGGCTTATGTGATTAGGTCCTATCATGGCTTATGTGATTAGGTCCTATCATGGTGTTTCTTGTATAGATATGTGGACAGAGTTAGGCAATAGGATTTGTTACAGAGGTAGGTTCCTGGGTGTGTGTATCTGAGGTGTGACGTGGCTGTTGGAAAGGATTCACTTCAGACTTGGGGGGTTGTCTGGAGGCAAGGACTGGCCTATCTCCCAGGGCCTGTGAGAGTGAGGGATTGTTTTACAGCATAGATTGTAGATTGACAGTGATGTGATGGCGAGGTTTAAGCTGGGGGCTGTAGGTGATGACTGGTGATCTTCTGTTATTTTCCTTGTGGGGCCTGTCCTGAAGTAGGTGATTTTTAGGTACTTGTCTGGCTCTGTCAATCTGTTTCCTCCCTTCCCCAGGTGGGTATTTAATTTTTAAGAATGCATGATAAAGATCTTTCCAGTATGTCATAGAACCAGATAGTGGCTAATCTTGTGATGACAACATGGGAGTAGCTGCAGCATGGTCTTCTTTGGCAGAGGCAATCTAATTTCATGAACAAGTTAATAGGATGGCATAAATTTTAAAATTACTATCAGTAGCTTTCAATGAGGCTAACCTGACATTTTGGCATCTACTGCAAAAAGCAGAGTTTAATCGTCTATGTTAGAAGGAATTTGGCAACCAGCAAAATTCCTGTGGTCCAATCCATCACTCTGCCAACCAATTCCAAAAAAGGCTGAGAAGTTATACCCAGTCTCTTATGACAGAATCTCTTGTTTTCAATGTGAACCCTCAAACACATTCTGATTATAGCAGTATCACTTCAAAGAGCAAGGTGAAGTCTTCAACCTTTTACCCCTTATGCCGAAGAAGGGAAAAATCTGGGTCTCTAGATATAAAGATTTTCTTCAGCTTCTTTAAACACACGTGGCAAATCATCAAGCAGTGATGGCCGGGTATTAGTTTCAACTGTGAGAAAAGAGGGGAATCTTTACTAAAAATCTCCCAGAGAATTAGGGGAAGCTGACATCAGGTCTCAGCAAACAAGGGCAAATCAGAGGTAAGCATGCCCTTTAATCATTTGATGTCCTTCCACCCTTTACGGTGGATGGACTATTTAATGCAAAAACTGATGAGGTGCTGGAAAAGATGAAGGAGACACATTTTATGGCAACCATCTCCCTATTAACAGAACAATTGTGCAGGCATCACAGACAATACTATACACCCTTTTCTTCTTTATCTTACTATAAGAAGAACTCTATGCAAGCTGGAAAACTTGTCTCTCACTAACATAATTGGTCCAATAAAAGATATTACCTCATCCACCTTGTCGCTCTATAACCAGAGGAGGCGGTCATACCATCAGCACAGCAACACCAACAGCAAGTATTCTCTCAAACACAATAAATGAAGGAAAGCCAGGACTGATGTCAAAGAATTTCTCCAACACATCCTCCTTGCCTAATATCAGGCTGCACATTTGACCTGTTAATCGAAAACTCTCAACAAATTTCAGAAAATCCTATCTTGTCCGTCCTTGTTTTACAAAGCTTAAGATATTGCTTCTCACACTTTGTGTCTCTAATATCTAGGGACCAACATAGCTACAACACCACTGCATATAATCATCATCTCAGACATGTGAGTTCTAGACACAGTAAAGAAAGATTATATTGTCCATTTCAAATCCCTTCCTCCATGTATTTCCACCTCCTTCCTTTCTGGAACACTTCCCATGAGAGATTAATAAGAGGGTAAGTAAAAGCTCTAATAGCTCCTACATGCTGTAAAGTAGTACAGTTAATATCTAGAGAGAAAAAAAGGGTTCTATTTCCATTATTTTCTGATTCCAAAAAAGAATGGAGGTTTCAAACTAATTTTAGATCTCAGAACTCTGAACAGATACATCAGAAAACTTCAGTTCAGAATACTATCCTTTGGCTTTGATCATTCCTTTTATCTACTCTGGACTGGTTTGGGTGCTTTCAGTCTCAAAGATGCATAGTTTCATACTCCCATAAGACCATCTCACTACAAAGCTATGTTTTGGCCTGGATTCAGACAATTTCCAGTACAAAGTCTTAACTTTTGGCCTCTTCACTACACTCAAGAGTTTTTACCAAATGCCTGGCTTTGTTAGCAGCACATGAGAAGGCATAGTTTTTTTGTCTTCCCTTACAAAATCAGATGCTGAATGCCCCCTCCAAAAAAGAATTAGGGAGAATCAGTCAGATGACCTGCTCTCTACTTCGAGCATTAGGGTTTTTCGTCTGATTCCTCCACACAGGATTCCCTTCACTGGAGTGATACTTAACTCCACAAAAGGAAAAGCTTTTTGAGGAGGTTGCTGAGAATCATCACTACTATATAAATACAGTTTCTGCAGTGCTCTCAAAGGCATTATTAGGCCTAATGGCATACACACCATATGTGACTCCATATGCCAGGTTAAAAAAATCAGGCCATTTCAAAAGTTGCTGTTATGCAACTTCACACCCTTTAGGGACTATATATGGAAAAATACTGTTGCAAAGAAAATTAATCTCTCTCTAATATGGTGGTTGGAGCCACAGAATATCCTCAAAGAAGTATTGTTCAATCACCTGCTCCTACATCAGCAGTAACCATATATGTGATCATTGCTGTGTACTGACCAGGCTTTTTCATTCAAGGTCTTTGGAACTAAAATTCCTATTAAACGTAAACTTGCAAGAACTGAGTGAGAGCCATTTGACTGTCAAAGTATTTATTCTGCAGACACAGGATGCAGTAAGCCAGGTGGTCACAGATATGTCTTCAGTATAAGATTTCAACAAGACAAAACTATCTTCTCAGGTATGCCAGGAGGTGGGAACGCTCTGGGACCAGTGTAGCCTATACAGTACTTACCCAATTGCTTTTCATGACATGGGAGAACACAAAAAGGATGTGGATCACCTGAGTCGAGATTCCTCACAGATGCACAAGTAGTTTCTAAAGGACTTGGTGACTCAAATAATTTTCTGTCTTTGGATGTTTTTGGATATAGATCTGTTCTCCACTAGATTCAATATGAAATGTCCCCACTTTTGTCAAGGGCAGGCTCAGACAATGACAGTGACAGATGCATTCATCCTAGATTGAAGAACAGGTCTTGTATTAGGGATGTGAACAGGTAACCGGTTAGCTGGTAAACATCACCTGGTAAGGGTGGTGCTTACTGGATAACTGTTACCCAGTGCCCAGGAGCAGCCCCCTGCCCACAGCCTGCCATAGGCAGAGGGCTGCTCCAAACCTGCCAGGTCCGGGACCACTAGCTTCTGGCCTGCATGGGCCAGGAGTCAGTAACTTAGCGGGCTGGGGACTGCTCCAGTTGGGCTGGAGCAGTCCCCCTTCCAACCTGGACCGAACTAAGAGTGTAAGGTCTTCTCTTGAGCTTTTTATTTAGTATATTGACACCTCTGAGGGTCATGACATTTCTGCACAGTGTCTCTCTAGGTGGATCAGATGGTGTACTGAAGAACATCATAGAGAAGCTTCACTCTCTCCCCCTGTTCCTTTTAGAGCCCATTCTCCTGGAGTGGTTACTACATCTGTAACACTCATTACAGGGCTGGCCTTACCATGAGGTGAACTGAAGTGGCCGCCTTAGGTGCCAGACTGTGGGGGGGCGCCACTAAGACCCAGAGCATAGAAAATTGTGTCTGCTGCTGGTGCATATGTATTCTCTCTGCTCTAGAGTAGAACAGGAAGAAGGCAGAATTGAGACCTTTCAAAGTTTTGGCCCAAGCAAAGAGGCATGGGAGTGTCATTTGAGCTCCCCGCCTCAGGTGCCAAAATGCTGTGGGCCAGTCCTGACTCATTAAACATATCCCCCTCACTGAGAGATACTGGGCTGCTATATAAAGCCCAAGTCACACTTTTACAAGACATTATGCACAGGAACGGACATCTAACTCTGAAGCACAGATTGCCAGAGTGGTACTTCAGTTACTGTTTAATTATGACTCCACTCTCTCCTTCCACTGTATGATACTGCTTGACAAACTATCCCAAGAGCAAAAATATACTCAAAGAATACTTGAAAAAGAAACAAAAGTTACTTACTAGAATCAGAATTTTTCAAGTTGGACTCTACATATACATGCTCCTCACCTGCCTTCTGTGCTCCTGTGGAATGGGGGTCTACCCTTCAATGTTACCTGCCATTCTATTTTAGTGACTGGAAGGAAGTGAGGTGGCAACTGGCACCATGTTCCCTTTATAGCCATACCCTCAGAACGCATTCAAAAACTGATGGCTGGAGAGGGACAGGCCTGAGCATGTTACAAAAGGTTCCACCATCTGGTTGGTGCATCCAAGAGCGTGAACATGCAGAATCCATCTCGACAAACTCTGGTTACAAGCAAGAAACCTTCATTTCCTGCCATATTTTGTTGTTAATTATTTTCTTTCTTTCAATTATAGCTAGAAAAAAGAGCTCATGAACATGATTTTTATTTTGCTGAAACAATTTTTAAAACTGTCTTTTGTTAGTTTTTGATTACCATGTGCCCGAAGCAGAGCTTCTGCAGTAAACAGAGGGGCTTGAAGCATGTCTGCAGATTCCACTATCAGCATATCCTTTAGCCGTCGCAGGTCCTGAAGTCTTAGTCCCTCATATGGCTTTGAAAATAAAAATAAGACAACAGGTTAGCTCTTCAGAAGTAAAAGTTTTCCAGTAAACCAATAACTTGTATTAAACTGGCAACAACCATTTAAATATTTCTACCTTCTAACAGGTATCCCAGGCCATAGATGGAGGAACTACCCTCTTGATAGCTAATTTGCAGTAGAAATCTTTTGTTTGACTCATGATTATGCAGATTGACAATTATAAAATTTTATCAAGATATTATAAGTTGGGGATGTTTGTTTATAACTTTACACACTTCAAAGACAAAAGAAGATTGTTCTCTGATATTTCTGAAGTTCAGTCATTGAAATGATTTAACTATATCAAATTATTAAAAAAAACCCACTCTACCTAAATTGTTAGTTTTGCATGGAACCCAGTTTGTGATATATTTGAAGACCGGAAATCCAAATAATTGATATTGGAAAAGTTAAGTCATAAGGTAGCTAACAGAATTATGAAGCTGTTTACAATCTATTTCTGAGGGATGGATAAGAAAATAATGATACTAGCACAAGATTATTTGAAATAAGATATTGCTTGGCCTGGTCTTACAAAATAGATAATTTATAAAAACATGTCAAATCATCAGGTATACAAACAGCTGGATGTTCAAGGGATGATACTTGCATGGATATGCTGTAAAAAATTTTGGGTAATGACTAAGCTCTCTGGACTTTATCTGAACTGTAGTTTGAATTATTTAACTTCATCAGCATGACAATCACTGCCTTTTAAAGGCAGTGTCTATGATGAAAAATATTTCTTGATATCTGTAACAAATGTATATTCAAGAAACTAACATTTTAATCTGAAGTACACAATTGCTCTAAGTTAGGTTAATTGGATGGTTCTAGGTAGAACACTGTTATACTCTCTCAGTTGGAACATTCCACACAAGTGAGAAAGGATTTTTAGATTCTCTGCTTTTAAGAATCCTTAATTTGCTCTTTAAAGCAATCTAGAAAATATTCCTTACAAATGTGTTTTATAAATATATATTTTGTCCACAAAAGTAATATGTTATTCCATGAAAAAAACATTAAGGAAACAAAGTTAAGCACTCAGAAGTCTGGAAGTGGCAATGGTAATGCTGCACACACAGAGAAAGTTTTAAATATTCCCTCTTTGGCAAGATGATATGGTCTTTAATTAAATGAATATATACTGTTTCTTAACATAATTCAAAATTATTTTCTATGATCTCAGATATATGCATAGCTCATATCCGCATGCCATCAATATGCTTTAGATCTGGGCATATACAAGTCAAATGAAAGATTTCCATATTACAATGAGAACGTTGGATCAAACGCTAAGGGCAAAGAACTCAGTTCTTCCATCTGCAGAAGCCCTTAGATTAGCATTGAAGTCTGTAATGAAAAACTTGCCCTCTGTGTTTAACAAAGATCTCCAGACCTTTAAACTATACTGTAACTTAGACTAAACTATACTGTTCAGTCACTTCTTCGACTCACAGAATAAGAGTTTTCTACTATCTTTAATTCTTGTAATATCTTCTATACACATGCACACTCACCCACCTTCCCGCACCTCAACTTTATTTTACTTCTAACATTTTGAGCCAGATACAAATAGTGATGATAACACCAATTCTTTATTAACAAATTGTTATTTGAAACTATGTTAAATTATTAGTATTTTAGCACTTGCACAGTGGTTTCATCAAGTCATTTATAAAATTGATAAGATAAAATAATTCCTCTTTATGCAATGAAAATGGAAATCAAATGATGCCAAATTTACTTTATGAAATTATCATCCTTTTTTGCGAATTAAGACTATACATTTTCAAAAAAGTATCTGACATTGCACCCACAAATCACGAGTACATATGAAATATATAAATTTGGAAATATTAAAACCATCTGTACTTCCATCTTCTCTTCCTATTTTAAAATACTATTTTCTCAGTGTACTAATTTTAAGCAGGTTACTTTAAGAGTGAAATGCATCTTTTGTCTTCTGAAATACAAATCCTAAAGTTGTATTTATACTACTTGCTAAATGGCTTTCAACTGAAACTGAACAGATCCATTCCAGATATAAACTAAACAAATATTTGACTTGCCTGTACCATGCTAACTGGCATATCTGCAAGATGCAAGTCACATATATATGCAAATGATGTGTCTGGTACAGAACTAAACCTGTTCTGGATGTTCTGTTCTGAATTCCTGCTTATTCCCAGGTGTTCCTAGTATATGCCAAATACAATGCAACATGGGGTTAAAACGAAAATGCCTTTTACCTCCTGAGGCTACACTGCAAAGATGAATCTACTTCTATTTTAAGAATAAGCAGTGAACCAGAGAACTATGAATGTGAAACCATCAAAATTGATGTAAAAATAGCTAGAAAGATTAAATTACATGGTATAGTATTTGGGTTTTGCTAGCTTAACTTCATCTTTAATACATTTAGGAGAATATTTTTTTTAATTCTTACACATTATCTATATAGGTAATTTTTACTCAAATTCTTTATTGTGGGTTGTTTTAAGTAGGCACGGTAAATCTTTTGTAATATTCCCTTGACCTGATCCCTAATTTAAAAAACAACATGGACATACTCTGCTTTGACACTTTTTGCTTGGACTATGTCATATTTCATAATGATAAAAATATCTTTGGTTATAAACTTTTGGATCTCTGTTTTATACAGAGCCATAGCTCTTAAGATTAAATTTTTGTTTTGTAAATGTTTAAGGTTCCTATTGTTTTATATTGTTTATGTAGGAACATATTTAATTCAAAAACAACCATGATCTTTCACTTTCTAAACATTTTTAATTGCAAACTCAGATTTAATCATTAAAGGCGCCTAACACAAAGATTAAAACAGAAGAAGTGTCTCTTCAGAAGAATATGCATTTCAATCAGTACCAATGGAAAACAAGTTTTTGAAAGAGCAGACTGTGTGTGTGTGTTCATGAGTGAAATAGATGTTATTCAGAAACATCAATTGAAAGAATAAGTGTAACAGATAGAACATGTCAAACTGCTATAAAAAAATTGGGCCAGTTCAATTCTTTCTTTTCTCTGTTGTATTAAAAAATATTAAATGAAGGAAATACTTGTAAAAGTTGTAGAGTCACAACTGATTCCCATCTTATTTAAAGGCAGAAAGCTTTTGTTCTGCCCCTAGCAATTAGAAACACTAATTCTCTCTCCCTGACCAAGTACTTCTTGCATCAAAGGTGCTGTATAGATCTCAGTACAGGTCTACTGAACTGTATGAATAAGAATGCTGATTTCAAGACACAGATAAAATGGCAGGATTGGTTAGGGTGGGGTGAAGGTACTGATACATTCCCAGTTTTATTGCATCTTCATCCAGGCAGGTTGCCTGGGAAGTGTTACCTTAACACTAATTCATGGTTTTCCAAAGTTTATACTTTGCTTCTTTCTGGAAATGCTAACCTTCTTGTATGAGATATGCAAAGGGATTTTAAGTTTCTGAATAGGTTGCTCAAAGATCTTCTCTCTCATTGGCTACGTCTACGTTGCAGGCTTCTTGTGAAAGAATTGTTTTGTGGAAGAGTTCTTGTACAAAAGGTCTTCCACAAGAGCGCATCCACTCTACTATGTGCTTTTGTGCAAGAGACGTGCTTTTGCACAAGGGTGTCCATGGCAGTGTGGATGCTCTCTTGGGCAAGAAAGCTCTGATAGCCATTTTAGCCATAGGGGTTTCTTGTGCAAGAAATTCATGTTGCCTGTCTACACTGCCTTTTTCTGGAAGAGCTCTTGCGCAAGAGGGCTTATTCCTCGTGGTGAAAGGAATAACTCTTCCGGAAGAAGCCCTGTTTTCCAACGCTGTACTATAAATTTACTTGCGCAAGAATGCGCGTGCAGTGTAGACACTGCAAGTTTTTGCGCAAGAACAGCTATTCTTGTGCAAAAAGCCTGCAGTGTAGACGTAGTCATTGAGTTCTTCCTTGAGGAGACAGACCCAAAACCTGAGCCAACATTGAGTTTCAGCCTAAGCAATTTCCCTAAACCCCTGGGTCCCTGTGCTGTGCACTTGTAGCCTGTGCTGAGGAAGCTTGCTTATCATTGGAGTTGAGTGCTTGTGGCATGAAATAAGCAAATCAATCTATTCCTAATCATCTACTCTGGTTATAGCACTGTGCCCCTGTGGCATACGCTGACTATTCCTGTTTTCAGTTACCCTGCCAGTTTCTGTGCTATGCACCTATTTCTAGCGCCCTCAGGAAATTAAAAACAGACAAACGGTGGGAAAGGATTTTATTTTAGGAATTCTTGGCTCAATGAGTCTTAATTTGCAACCCACAATCTGTTCTGGAACTCTAATGTGGCAATGCCCATTTTCAAGGCAGTCTACTTGCATATGTATTTTAGAGCCTTCTGAAGGAAATATGTAAGGAAGCTGTACCATGGGAATATTCTGATCAAATAATTCAGTTTTTTTTCCCCTCACTAGTGTTTTTACCCTGGTCTCTCTTGGCAAAGCAATTTCCATGCCAATCAGGCACGTGCATTTTAGAGTATTTTGATAGTTAAAAGTAGGTCACGAAGGTACTTTTATATTAGAAACTCTCTGACCAAGGATAGCTGTTTTCACTGCAATCTGCTTATGCACGTGCATTTTGAAGCACTTTGAAAAGTAAAATCCTGTCATTTTGGAAACGTGAGCCCAAATTACTCAAATTTACCGCACAAACTATATACATACTAAATTGCAAGTTGATTTGGCAGCCTATACATTTTAGTGTTCTTTTGAAAAACTCCTGTGAAACTGGAATGATTTTGCAGCTTTGCATGTACTGTGTTATCCTGCTCTCATCAGCAATGAATGGATTCACACTACAATTAACTCATTTGCGAAGGGAAGAGAACTGAGGAAGGTATATCTTATTTAAGCCACCCCAAGATTGCACCTTTTATCAGGGTCCCTCTTCTGATAATCCAAATTCAAGTTGATCTGGCTGTGCATGTGCCTTTTAGAGCACTTTATTAAAAAAGCAGGTCATGATTAGAAGGCAATTTTAAAATGGGAAACCCCTAAACAAAACAAAGTTAATTTACTCCAAAACCAAATATCAATCTTATCCAAGTGTGCCTATGTATTCTACAGCACTTCTAAAAGTGGACATGAAAATTACATGCCTTTTGCAAGACCTAGTGTGCACCAAGCACAACGCTCTAGAACCAGAAAGAAAAATCAGTATCTTTTGAAATACTGAACTTTGCAGCTGCTTCTTGGTGGTATTCGTTAGTCTAGTGGAAATATGCCGTGGATCCTCATACTCTCTCCTCCCCCCCGCCATCCTTTGGCAAAATATCGTAAGAAATTGAACATTTTAGATGTTGGAAGGCTTTCTCTCCCGACTTAATGGACCAAATGACCCCAAATTTACACCACTAATTTTACCACTAGCCTTAATTTGGCACAGCAATTTTCCAAGACAAACTGCATTACGTGTGTAATTTGGAGCTCTCTGAAATACTGTGAACAGAAAGCTCTGTTCAATCTTAATGATGGAATTACTACTGCTCTTCCACAGTGTACTTAACTCTAAGCATGTAAGTCAATGAATCGAAAAGTATGCCTAGAGTCATACTTTTTGCCTCTGTCACCATATATGCAGATTTATAAAACCACAAAGTACACTTAATTAAAAGTTTCACTTCACCTCTTTTTTGTCTAAAGCAGCATATTCAGCTTCAATGCTTTCAGCTTCCGGATCTCGTGAGAACACCATTTGAGATTCCAGATTGAGGGCCAAGTCTTTATGGTGCTGCTTCTCAGCACAGTCACAGGGAGTATCTTTATTCTCATTTTCTGCAAACAAGTCTCCACCATGTTTTACCAGAAGCTAAAAGCAAAAAAAAAACAAAAACAAAAACAAAACACAGTCACTGACTCAAAGATGCTGAACATTAACAAACAGAGATCAAATATGGACTAGTATGTAAAATGGACTAGTATGTAAAACGTATATACTGTCAGACAACCTTGCGTGATTGCAAGGGATTAGCGAATAAATACATTCTTTATTAAGAAATAAAGTGAACACACATTACAGAATGATTTCTATTCATTTTGACTGGCACTCGGACATCAAATGTATCTTGGCTAACCAGCAGTATTGCAATTTATTTTTTAAATTAGCTAGCGATCATATCAGCAAGTGGCAAATAAGCCTCATAAATTTCTTAAAATTTTACAATGCTGATTTTGTAAAATGCTGGCCACAAATCAAATTAAGAGAGAACATTGATTAGCTTCAAAATAGCAATAAAAATTATTTTACCCTTCAAAACTGAAGAATGGTAATATTTACCTTGAGAAATCTAAGAGGTGGGAATGGAAACAAGATTACTCAGCTCTGGCCTTGCATGTACTTTCTACTCCTTTACACTCATTATCTTCCCTCCAAAAGCATCACCAGATTCCAACATCTTTTCAATGGGATACCTCGGTGACCAGCTTGGTTATCTCCCTTAGTCACTTCTTGAGCATGGTTCCAAAATTTGCACACCTCCACCTTCCTTCCTCTGATGCTTCCATGCACGAATGAGCAGAGTAGAACAGGGTAGCAGAGAGCGGCAAACAGAGGGAATACAAGCTGGTCTCCATACTGGAAGAGAAAGTTAAAGGACTGGAGCCCCCAACTATCTGCACTGTATTACATCAAAGAAAATGAAGACCTTCTGGGACAGAACTCAGCATTTGGTACTGCAGGCACAGCATGCTGAAGAATCAGAGAGGGCAGTGCAGAGAAGGGTGAAAAATTGGCAGTATGACTTCCAGAAGAAGAAAGAGGAGAACTCGTATATCCACAGTGCAGACAGAAGCAAGAAACTACTTCTAGTTTTTCTGCACAGGTAGTACTGTGCAGAATGATTTGGAAGAATTATCTGAGGAAAGGGGTCAGAAGAAGAGCCCAAGGAACAGAATACAAGGGATACATCGAGGAGATTGGGAATCCCTCCTATCACCAACACCAAAGGAGGACGGAGTGATCCATCTGCTGTTCAGACTGGGAAACTCAAGCAGTGTACCGCTTGCCTGGAACTAGAATTCCAGATGTGACTGATCGTCTGCCAAGGCTGATAGAGACATCGGTCTGCTACCTCTTCCTACTTCTCCATGCGGCTATTGCCAAGAATGACCTCGAGTCACTGCAAGTTCTGGGAAAAGGATAAAGGAGTTTCAGGTGCAAGTTGTATTTTCATCCATTTTTCCTGTTGAAGAAAGAGGCCCAGGTAGAGACTGTCAAATTGTGGAGGCGTACGTGTGGTTGTACAGATGATGTCTGGGACAGGATTTTGAATTCTTTGACCATGGGATGTTGTTGCAGGAACAAGGATTGCTAGAAAGAGATGGAATCCACCTAACAAAGAGAGAGAAGAGCATCTTCACAGGGAGGCTTGTTAACCTAGTGAGGAGGGCTTTAAAGTAGGTTCTCTAGGGGACTCTGATATAAGTGGGGAAGAAACAGAAGGAGGAGGGTGCAACAGGGGAAGCCTCCTGATTAAAACTGAGAAAGTAGGGCAACTGGCTAGTTATCTTAGGTGCCTGTACACAAACACAAGAAGCCTTGGAAACAAGCAGGAAGAACAGGAAGGCCTGACATAGTAAAAAGGAAGTAGGATGTGACTGAAATAACAAAGACTCGGTGGGATAACTTACATGACTGGAACACCGTCATGGAAGGGAATAAACTGTTCAGGAATGGCAGGTGGGGGAGAAAAGGTGTAGGAGTTGCTCTGTAAGTAATAGAGAAGTATCACTGCTCAGACCTTCAGTATGAAACCAGTGAAAAGCCTGTTGAGAGTCTTTGGGTTAATATTAGATGCGCAAGCCAGAAGAATGATGTCATGAACATTGGTATAGAAGGGTACAGCTTGCTCTGGAAAGATGAATAGGCTAACAAAGGAGGGGATGTTGTGAAATGTATACATTTGGACTGAGGCAGAGATGGACATACGAGACTGACTTGTTGAGAGTCTCTGGGTAAGGTTAAAAAGCGTACCAAACAGGGGTAAAATCATGGTAGGGGTCTATTATGGACCACCTAACCAGGAAGAGGTGAATGAAACTTTCTTTAAACAAAATAATCCAAATCACAGGACTTGGGTGGTGATGGGGGGACTTCAACTATCGAGACATCTGTTGGGAAAATAACAGCAAGATACAAATTATCCAACAAGTTCTTGGAATGTATCAGTGACAATTGTTTTATTTCAGAAAGTAGAGAAAGCTACTGGGGGGAGGCTCTTCTAAATTTGATTTTAAGAAATGGGAACTGGTTGAGAATTTGAAAGTGGAAGACAGCCTGGGTGAAAATAATCATGAAATGATACACAATAAAGACAATGGATTTCAAAAGGCAGACTTTAGTAAACTCATGGAACTGGTAGGTAAAGTTCCATGGAAAACAAGATTAAAAGGAAAAACAATTGAAGACAGCTGGCAGGTTTTCAAAGGGATACTATTAATGGTGCAAGAGCACATCATTTCACTGCATAGAAAAGATAGGAAGCATGGCAAGAGACCACCCTGGCTTAACCAGGAGACCTTGAATGATCAAAAAAGAGTTCTACAAAAAGTGTAAACAAGATCAAGTTATAAAAGATGAATATAAGTGTAGTCTCCTTATTAAAGAGGCCTCTGACTGTTTCTGGGAGGATCCTTTGTGCTGCAATCTAGCCCTAGAGACTACAACTCCCATGAGCCCTTGAGAAAAACAGAGGGAGAGAGGCTCTGCATTTTGGGACAGAGAAGCCAGGCTGCTGTGGAGAAGTCTTTATCCAGTCCACGAACCGGTTTTTTGCAGCTAGTGCCTGGGACAGAGCCTGTGGGGCTTGGATCTAGTAGGCTGTTTCAGGGGCTGCTGACTGACCTAGAGGGGGGAGACTCTGGCTATTCCTGTGGCTAAGAAGGGCTACAAAAACTAGCACACAGGAAGAGGCTGTGAGTAAATAGGCTCTTTGGGAAAGTGCTGCCTGGGACAGACCTCAAAGCTATAGACTAACTCTGGGTCCAAAGAAAGGCAAAGTGAGCAGCCCAGTGAACCAGAGCTGCTGCCATTTGGTGGAGTCTGCTCCAGTGGCAGAGGAATTTTGCAACTGGCTGCTCAGCTTGGACTAACACACACAAGACCTGCACAGTGCTGTCTCTATTCCAGCTGCAGACCTTCAAGCGAGCCCACGCAAGCATCTGGGACTCTGAATCCAGAGGAATGCACACTCTGGGGTGGGATAAATGGTGACAGTGCAAATGCCAGATAGTTCCTATTATTTCTGTCTACTTTGTTAATTTTAATTCATTGTTAATCGGTTAAACCTTGGTTCTTTAAGTTGTTAAGTAAAGGTGTGTTAATTCTATGTAATCAATTAGATGTATATTATTTATAATTGTTGTCCTGGGGTTAGAGCTAGATTACTGCTGGAATACTTTTATTCCTGGACGCTCCCAAGGCACACCATTAAGTGTGTACAGGGCCAACCAGATGGAGGCACCACCATTGTATATTTTTAGGGGCAAGGGACTACAGCAAGGGGTGGACATGGAATCCCCAACTAAACAACATCATCACTGGGGTACTTAGGATCTTCTTCTATGTTAAAAACATCAGGCACCCAGGCACACATGTGAGTAACCTAGGGAGGATAAAGGGGGTTACATAAGCAAGTAACACAAAATTAGAAAGGTGAAGGCACAAAATGAGCTCAATCTAGAAACATAAAGGGTAACAAGAAAACATTCTACAAATATATTAGAAGCAAGAGGACGACCAAGGATAGGGTAAGTCCATTGTTCAATGAAAAGGGAAAAACAGTAACAGAAAATGTGGAAATGGCATTGGTGCTTAACAACTTCTTCATGTCGGTTCTCACCAAGTGGTGATGACTGGATGCCTAATATAGTGAATATCAGTGAAAATGGGATAGGATGAAGTTCAATAAGGACAACTGCGTAGTACTCCATTTAGGGAGGAACAAACAGTTTTACATGTACAAAATGGGAAGTGACTGGTAGGAAAGTGTGGGGCCCTTACTGAATGGGGAAGGCAACAGTGACAGATGATGTGGAAAAAACGGAAATACTCAGTGCTTTCTCCCCCACAAAGTTAGCTCCCAAACTGGTGCACCGGGCAGCACAACATGGGGAGGAGGTGAGAAGCCCTCAGTAGTGAAAGAACAGATTTAGGACTATTTAGAAAAGCTGGACATTCACAGCCATGGGGCTGGATCTAAAGCATCCAAAGATGCTTTGAGAGTTGGCAATGTGATTACAGATGCACTGGCCATTATATTCGAAAATGCTTGGAAATTGGGGGAGGTGCCAGACTACTGGAAAAAAGCAAATGTAATGCCCATCTTCGAAAAGGAGGAGAATCCAGGGAACTACAGACCAATTAGCCTCACCTCAGTACCTGGAAAAAATCAAGGAGCAGCTACTCAAGGAATCAATTTTGAAGTACTTGGAGAACAGGAAGGTAATCAGGAACCGTCAACATGGATTCATCTATGGCAAGTTGTGCCTGACCAACCTGACTACCTTCTAAGTTGAGGTAACTTGCTCTCTGGCTATGGGGAAAGTGATGGATGCGATATACCTTGACTTCGGTAAAGCTTTTGATATGGTCTCCCATAGTATTCTTACCAGCAACTAAAGAAGTATGGCCTGAATGAATGGACTACAAATTGATAGAAAGAAGGCTAAATCACTAGGCTCAATGATTAGTGATTAGTGATCTTGGCAACTAATTGACCATTCACTATCGGTGGTAAATAGACCAATGGTGGAATGATAGGAGTTACTATAGAGAACTTTTTCCTGGGTGTCTGTCTGGTGAGTCTTGCCCACATGCTCAGGGTTCAGCTGATTGCCATATTTGGGGTCAGGAAGGAATTTTCTCCAGGGTAGATTGGCTGAGGCCCTGGAGGTTTTTCGCCTTCCTCTGTAGCATGGGGCACGGATCACTTGCTGGAGGATTCTCTGCATCTTGGGGTCTTTAAACCATCATTTGAGGACTTCAATATCTGAGATATTGGTGAGAGGATTATTCCAGGAGTGGGTGGGTGAGATTCTGTGGCCTGCATTGTGCAGGGGGTCAGACTAGATGATCATGATGGTCCCTTCTGACCTTAAAGTCTATGAGTCTATTAACAGCTCAATGTCTAATTGGCAGCTGATATCAAGCAGAATACCCCAGTCAGTCAGTCCTGGGCCTGGTTTTGTTCAACATCTTCATTAATGAGCTGAATGATAGATTGGTTTGCAGATGACATTAAGCTGTGGTGGAAGAGGTAGATACATTGGAGGGTAGGGATACTGTCCAGAGTAACCTAGACAAGTTGGCGAATTGGGCCAAAATAATTTTGATTAGTTCTAACAAGAACAAGAGCAGAGTCTTACACTTAAGTCCCCCCCCCATGCACTGCTACAAGATGGGGACCAACTAGCTAAGCAGCAGTTTGGCATAAAAGGGTAGTAGATTATAGAAGATGGATATTAGTCAACAGTGTGCCCTTTCTGCCAAGAAGGCTAATGGCATACTGGGCTGCATTAAAAGGGGTTTTGCCAACAGATCGAGAGAAGAGATTATTCCCCTCTATCTGACCCTGATCAGGCCATATCTGGAGTACTGCGTCCCCCACTACACAAAAAATGTGCATTAATTGGAGAGAGTCCAGCAGAGGGCAACAAAAGGAGCTAGGGCATATGATTTATGAGCAAAGGATGAAGGAACTGGGCTTATTTAATCTGCAGAAGAGAAGAATGAGGAGGGATTTGATAGCAGCCTTCAAATTACCTGAAAGGGGGATCTAAAGTAATAAGCTGTTCGCAACAGTGGCAGATAACAGACCAAGGAGCAATGGTCTCAAGTTGCAGTGGGGGAGGTCTAGGTTGGATACTAGGAAAAACTACTTCACTAGGAGGTTGGTGAAGCCCTGCAATGGGTTACCTATGAAGGTGCTAGAATCTCCATCCTTAGAGGTTTTAAGGCCAGGCTTTACATAGCCCTGGCTTTGTTAGTCTTTAAGGTACTACTAGACTTTGTTGTTTTTTTAAGTTTTTTCTGTTAGACTAACTCGGCTACACCTCTGAAACTTTTGAAATTATTCAGGTGGGGTTGGTCCTGCTTTAAGCAAGGGGTTGGACTAGTTGACCTCCTGGGGTCTCATCCAACCCTAATCCTCTATGATTCTATGACCGAGCACTTAAGAGGTCTGTGATAGAGTACAGACAATGGGCTTCCAGTACCGAGGTTGAGGAGACAAGCTGCAGTGGCACTATTACTCATGAATTTTAAGACAATTATTTCTCTAATAGGCAACAGACTCCCCCTTGCCCCAGAAGTTCCCTTTAAATCAGGAAATAACTACCCAAGTGTTTGCATACCAAAAAATGATCAGATACCGTTGATAAGACGTTAAATAGAAGAGAACAGAGCATCTGCATTGGTATAGTGCACCTCAATTCAGGCAATTTATGTAAGGATTAATATAGTATTACATGCCGTGCTTCATGTGAACTGAGGATTTTGATACAATAGGCATCACAGAAATGTGGTGGGATGAGGTTAATCAATGGGACACACGCATATAGGGTAAAATAAAGGACTGAACAGGTCGTCCTTGTGGAGGAATGGCACTATATGTGAAAAAGTGTAGAATCAAATGAAGTAAAAATCTTAAATGAACCAAACTATACCACAGAATCTCTATCAATAGGAACTCCATGCTCTAATGATAAGAAATATACTTTCCTAGCAGCCTAAATTTGGCCTCCAGGACATCTCTCCTACCTTTCCCTAT
>JANRFK010006697.1:1683720-1716119 GCA_030068395.1 Apalone spinifera
CCTGGAGAACTCCCTCTTCAAACTCCCTGTTAGCAGTGCCTGTTCGCAGCTACTACTAACCACCTGACCAGGATGGTGACTTAAATGCTCGGGGAGATCGGAGCGGCTATAAAAAAAAAACCTCTATAATAACTATCCCCACATTGACTGGGTACATGTTATCTTGGGAGAGGATGTGGAGATAGTTTCTTGACACCTTAAAAGACTGCTTCTTTGAGCAGCTAGTCCCAAAATCCAGAGGAGAGACTATTCTTGATTTAATCCTAAATAGAGCACTGAATCTGGTCCAAGAGGTGAATATAGATGGACACCTTGGTAATAGTGACTATAACTAAATTTAACATCCCTGTGGCGAGGAAAATATCACAGCAGTCTACCCCCATGGCATTAAATTTCGGAAAGGGGAACTACACACAATTGAGCATGTTAAACAGAAATTAAAACATATAGTGCCAATAATTAAATCCATGTAAGCTGCATGGAAACTTTGTAAAGACTCATAATAGAGGCACAAGTGAAATGTATACCCCACAATAAAAAAACATAGTAAGAGAATGAAACAAGTGCCTAAACAAAGTAAAAGCAGCAGTAAGAGGGAAAAAGGCATCCTTTAAAAAGTGGAAATTAAATTCTAATGAGGGAAATTGAAAGTTTCATAAACTCTGGCAATATTATGGAAGTGCTAAATATTATAAATATTCTTTATTAATTTGTACATTAAACATCACAAATATTTCTGACAGGTTTATCTTTCAATTGCATTTCTGAAACACATTTTCCAGTTATTTTTAGTGTGATCAGATTACATTGTCTGAAGCCTGGGAATTAAGGTGGAGTTTTTGGAATAAGCAGTACATTAGGTTTCTAAGAAAAAAAAAATTGTATGTGCATCTTCCAGGTAGCCCATCCCTGTAGACAATGTATGGAACAATATTAATATTTGACTCTCAGAAACCAGTTGCTGATGGGTACTAAACTGCATTTGTGGTCTCCACAAGCTAGAGTTATTTGCAATGAAACATGAAAATGTAAAAATAAACAAAAACCCCAAGTTTTCTGAATTTTCTAGGATGCTATTTTCCATTATGTTGCACTAGAAAATGTACCTGATGTTGCTTGGATCCTTAACTCAAATAAGTTTTGTTTTTCTTCATTTAAAACATTGCTTTGGGGTGGAGGTGGGGATGAGAGTTTCAGTATGCAGCCTTCCCAGAGAGAAGGATACCTTTCTCACCGCAGCAGCTGGGGACAGGTGAGAAGCACCTGTACATGGCTGCTGCAGCTCTAGCAAGTACAGGTGGGAGTGGGGTTAATGTTCCCAGCTGGGGGACAGACAGACATACAAACTCTCTGAAATAGAATCATAGAACAACAGAACTGAAAGGGACCTCAAGAGGTCATCAATTCCAGTCCACTGCCTATACAGAGGGCCAAGCACTGTCAGATCATCCCTGACAGGTGTCTGTCTAACCTGCTCTTAAATATCTCCAGTGATGGAAATTCCACAACCTCCCTAGGCAATTTATTCCTGTGTTTAACCACCCTGACAGTTAGGAAGTTTTTCCTGATATCCAACCTAAACCTCTCTTGCTGCAATTTAAGCCTCATTCCACGAGGAGTAACGGTAGTTCGAATTAGGATCTTTAATTCGAACTACCTAGTCCATGCCTCGTGTAGCCGCGGGCATGGAGTTCGGACTAAGGGGGATTTAAAAATGGCAGCGCCCGGGAACATGCAAATGAAACCCGGGATATTTAAATCTGGGCTTCATTTGCAACTCCGCTTGCCCTCATTACCCTACCTCGCTCGAACTTACGAGCTAGTGTAGACATACCCCAAGATTTTGGTAAATGGTCAAGGGCCGCATTTTTCTGTGGAGGGGATACAGGGTCTAGGGTGGAGGTTGGGTGGAGAAGGGCACACAGTGTAAGGGACCGGGGTGCAGGAGATGGTGTGAGGTCTCAGAGGGTGTTTGGGTGGAGGAGGGGGTTGTGACCTGGGTCAAGGGATTGGGGTGTAAGGTCAGGGAGGGGGTGTGGGTACAAGAGAGGATTCTTGTCTGGGAAGGGGTGCAGGAGGAGGTACAGGTTCTGGGAGGGAGTTGTCACCTGGGGCAGGGGGTGCAGGGGATTTGGATGGTGACCTGGGGGAGGGATCTGGGGTGGAGGAGGGGTTGGGATGCCAGAGGCAGGTGCTTGCTGGGAGGAGCTTACCTAATTGTCTCCCGGCCAGCAGCCCCAGCCCGCTTGAAAATATTGCTCCCTCCACGTGGCTCTCAAATCCGGATGCCTCAGTCGCTCAGGCCAAACTCTCAACTCTGATTGGCTGGCTGTTTCCAGCTAATAGAAACTGAGAGATTAGTTGAGATCAGTTTTTATTGGCTGGTTGTTTCTGGCCAATAAGAGCTGAGGACTGGGTTAGGGGCAGGGAGATCATGCAAAACTGCCCCTTCCCTGCAGAACAGAGAAATGCAGGGACTGTGTTAAACGCAGCAGCTGTGTGTGCCTGAGGATCCTGGCAGGCTGGTCCACGGGCCAAATCCAGCTATATTTTGCCCAACCCTGGACCAAGGGCTGAGCCCCTGTTCAGAAAGAATTGATCGATGGTGACAATTGAGTAAGACAGAACTGGAAGCACAATCCATTAAGTTACAACTTCAGACTGCTACTTGAATGCTATTTATTTTTGGATGGTATATAAGAAACTTTAAAAAGTCTGCTATGTACATTGGACAAACGTCTCAGACACTTTGCCAAAGGATCAATGCCCACAAAACAGATATTAGACACGATCACAAAGAAAAAACAGTTTCTTGTCATTTCAACCAAAAAGGACATTGTCTCAATGACTTGATTACCTGCTTTAAAGGCCTTTTAAGAATACACTTGAAAGAGAATTCTCTGAACTGTTCATGCTAAAATTCGACAGTTTACACTTAGGTCTGAATAAAGACTCTAATTACCTTACCCATTACAAAGATAGCTTCCCCAATTATCACCTCTAATATCATCAGCTCACAGACATTTACCTTCCCCCCCCCCCCATCCTCCTTCTGTTCTGAAATTTGATTTGTCCTTTTCACATATGTTCATTTTTTTTTAATTGTATCCTTTGGTATATATGGTTATGACAATTTTCTTCCACTATTTGATCTGAGGAAGTAGGTCTGGCCCACGAAAGCTCATCACCTAATAAACCATCTTGTTAGTCTTTAAAGTGCTACATAGACCTGTTTTTTGTTTCAGCTACACTAGACTAACACGGCTACATGTCTATCATATTTCCAGGGCGTATTTTAAAGCATATCGTCAGATCCCCTGTATTTCCAGCCCACACTTGTTTCACAAGTTAATTGTAATCCTATTGATAAAAGTAAATTAAAGATAGAGCCTAGAAGTGATCTAAATAATACAATGAAGAAAGATCAGCCACGTAAATGAGGTTGAGAAAGGAAGAGAAAGTAACTATTAGGGAAAAAGAAAGAACTAAGTACAAAAGGTCTAAAGCACTAAGTGGGAAGTAGGAAGCAAACAGGTAACACTAAAATGCCCAATAGGAAATAACAGATTCAGTTTCTCTCATTAACACTAGTCTATATGATGTATTTTTTGTCTTCTCACACTCAAGAGGTGTTAGATATTTATAAAATTAATAATGATTTTCACAGAAGTTTGAAACTCATGTTAAACCGAAACCTCCATATTAATCTTAATTGTGTTACTGTACCAGCTCCAGCATAATGCTTATTATTTAGTTCTATAGCTGAAAAACAGCTGGCCTCCAGCATGGCTTTGTTAACAGGGAATGTTATATGAGTGGAGCCTTGTTAAATATCATGTGGCAGGTGGAAGAGAGCGAAGAATGAGGAAGGGTCTGGCATCATAGCAGCAAGCTCCCTGACATGTCTGGCCAAGGGGACAGGAAATAAGAATGCCACTTTCATGGAGCGGTGATTCAGGAATAGGACTCCTAAGCCCTACAATAATATAGTGATGATAAAAGCTGCAATGTAAGGTGTTAATGGAGATTGACTCATCAGATTGTGTCCAGTCACTATCACAGACTAAGAGTGAGCATGAAGATTTTCTAATTTATATAGCTCTTTATACTGTGCCCATCTTTGAGGTATGTGAGCAACCTCCAGAGCTATTTTAAGCAACACGGCTACACATCTGTCAGTTGCTCTTTGTTCTCTCAATTCTCTCTCTCAAGGAAGGAGTGTATGAAATGGAGTATCTTGTTTTGGTATGGTCACAGATTTTTTTTAATGTGTGCGCTATGTATCTGTTGGACAAGACAAGGTTAATGAAAGGCACTTGGCACTTCGAACAAAGATGCTGATGATTGTGATGATTCCTAGGGCAGTTCATGCAAATCTCAGGCTGGCCCCCAAGAAAGACAAGCTTTAACCAAGCAAACCAATTTTCAAGAAATAAAATGTCATCATTGTATAAATTATAATTAAAAGCTCCAGCCAGGCTATCAACATTTCCCATAGTAATATTCTTCCTATAATTGAATTGTTTACATTTTAGTTTTGGTGGATATTTTTCTTTATTTTTAATCCCACGCTTACTAGTTTGCTTTTGTGAAGGCACTGGTAAATGGAGATTACTTACCTGTAACTGGAAATTATTTAAGATGTATAGTCCCTATCTGTATGTGGGAACACATGTGTGTCAGTCTGGAAATTCTTAACAAGCAGCATCCTTTGGTCTGCACATGAACAGTTGTTCTTCTCATGGTCCTGCACAGGCTTAATGGGAAACTTAAGGGGGAACTTAGTCATTGATCATTTCTAACTCATTTGGTCCTTTGCCGGTAGAATTCCAAGGCATGTCTTTTACTCGAGGAATGGTCTTTTCTCTGCAACGGAAACCTGGCATTTCAGGAAGTAGTAGCAGCAACCAAAATTGCAACTTTAATGGGGTGAGAGGGTGGGGGGGACAGGGCATCATAGAGCATGTTGCCAAAGGTTCAAATGGTGGTCTTGTGAGTTGTCAGGATGAGACTGAGGTTTCACCTAGGTGTAGTCCTGACCACTGGTGGAAAGATCTTGACTGAGCCCTTTATTAATTTAACTACTGTTGGGCAAATAAAAAAAGGACCAACTGTCTACTGGAGGCAGTGAATGTGGTGAGATGGTCCTGCAGAGAGCTGTTGGAGAGACCCAAGTTCTTCAGTGACAGAAGATAATCCAAAATTAATGAAATATCTGTAGAGCCTGAGGAAAACTGATTGTGCTATGCCCAGGTAGAAGAAGGTCTCCATTTAGCCAGGTAGCAATTCCTAGTGAAATCTTTCCGACTTTGAATAAGAATAGTTTCAATGGCTTTTTAACATGAACATTCTAGATCTGCAAAGGCAGTGAGGGGTCCTGTGGCACCTTATAGACCAACCGAAGTGTTGGAGCATAAGCTTTCATGGGCAAAAACCCACTTCGTTAGATGCATGTCAGAGGCTTGATCTAACAAAGTTAACAGGACTCTTTCCTTTATCTTAAGTGGGAGTTGGAGTAGGCCCTATATGCACACAGGAAGCAGATCGAAACATCTGTCGAAGTGGGTCTTTGCCCACGAAAGCTTATGTTTATGCTCCAACACTTCGGTTAGTCTATAAGGTGCCACAGGTCTCCTCACCGCCTTTGCAGATTCAGACTAACACGGCTACCCCTCTGATTCTAGATCTGATGCCCTTTCCAACATCCCACCATAAAATGAATCTGAATTGGAGTGTCCATGGTTCCAGGTACACTAACACATATATTCTTGAGACAATAGTACCAAGTGAGTCAACACAGCAAAATGCTGCTCCCTAGGCTGGACACAGGTGACCATCCTATGACTTCTTTTATACAGATACAAATAAGCTACAGATTACGCTCCTGATGTGGTTAGCTACCAACCCTACACTTCACGCCTGCTAGTTCGAACTAAACATCCTTATCCTTTATCATGTTATCCCATCAGGAGAGCCGACAGATTTACCAGGCTCCTGGGCAACTTGGAGGGGAGAACGCTGGTGGGGGGAAGGCTCAATGCTCCCAGAAGGGGCGGGTTATCAGAGGGAAGGGGCAGGACTGGGAACAGTCAGTATCAGCACTGCTCAGTGTGCACTGCACCATGGCTCCCTCCTGCTCTCTCCCCTCATGCTAGCTCTCAGAGCCATCCAGAGTAGCAATCTGAAGGGCCCAGGGCTCTGGCTGCTGCTGTTCCAGCATTAGTGGCGGAAGCAGCCAGAAGTCACAAGCCCTTTTGAAATGCTGGGCCCTGAAACAACTGCCCCCCATACCTCCTGTTAGCAGGCCTGCATCTCATCCTTCTTTTACAAGACATTGGTGTATTCCTGTGCCATCTCTTAAGAATGTTTACTTATACCATTCTCTCTAGTCAGGAATATGCTTATTTGGTTAGCTAATACTTAGTGTGTTGTCATTTTGTCTGTCTCAATTGGCACCAAACGAGGGAAGGAGATATTTCCTGCTCACTGTTGCCTGGCCACCCAGATGCTGCCCTGAACTGGAAAGGCCTGAAGATGAGCTGGAGCTGGAGCTGCTGGGACTACCAGCAACTGAATATGTGCTCAAACCTGAGGAGCTAGTTCTGGTGCGACTACTAGTGGCTGAATACCCAGATGAACCTGAGGAACTGAAGCTGGTGGGACTATCGGCTCCTGAATACCCAAACAAACCTGAGGGGTCTAATCTGGAACTTCGATATTAAGTAGGCCAGAGTTTTTAGTTGAGGAGACTGTGGCCTAAACAGAATGTTGTGAGAGGATCCCCACTACTGGGGTTTTGGGCTGGAATTCAGTGGAGATAGGTGGGCCTGCATTCCCCTACCCCTGCCACCTCACCTCTGGAGTATGGGGTCTGCCCATCATAGGCCATATGGCCAGTGCTTGCCCGTGCTCTCCCTGCCTGAGGGGCTGTGTGACAGACTGCTCATCAGCGATCCCCCTATCTAAGGGCCCAGAGCTGCCTACCCTTGGGAGTTATCCCTATTACAAAGGCCAGGATGCTGCGCCTACTCTGTTAATCCCCCTCAACCATAGGCTGCAATCCTGGTGAAGTACAGCAGCAGTGTGGTCTTTTTGCTGAAGGGGGAAACTATCTACTACAATGGAAAAAAATTCTGTATGTTCTTTACAAAATCCACACTGCTGAGCAATATTGTTATACAGAACTTAACCCCCCATGTCGACAGCATAATATCAGTGGGCTGCCTCCCCTGGAGGTGGAGTTATTAAATCAATGAAAGAGCTCTCCTGTAGGCTTGGAGCCATGAGGTACGTCTAGACTACAGGATACTGTTGACAAAGCCTCTGTCGAAAAAGAGCGTTTAGACAACAGTCAGTTCTGTTGACAAAGCAAGCCACTTTTTCGACAGCGAGTCTAGACGTTCTGTTTTGAAAAAGCACAGTGTGGATGCAATAGCGCCTTTTTTCGACATAACTGTCGAAAAAAGGCGTTATTCCTCATAGAATGACGTTTACTGCCGTTGACAAAACTGCCGCATTCTGTCAACTTACTGTCAACAGAACTCAGCAGTAGTGTAGATACAGGTATAGTTTTGTCCACAAAACCCTACTTTTGTCAACAAAACCCTGTAGTCTAAACACACCCATGGTGTCCAGCCAGTTCTGAAGCAGTAGCAGTGGCTATTGCTATAGTGAACTAGCTGCACTCAACTGGCCAAATAGCTACCTGTGGCTAGCGTGTTGGACACCATAGGCTTAGAGTATCTTCACCAGATGCACTAGAGATGTAGTGTTCAACGGTCTTAAAAGTGCCCAGAAAAACTGGCTGATGCTATTCATTATTTTCACATATATTAGAGTTTGTTCTCATTGGTAAACTGTAGTTATGCTAGCACAGAGTGTAGAGTTCTCTCTTCGGTCAGTAGCTAGAGACTATGGGCTAAACATATATAAAGTATTCTTGAGGCAAGGGGTAACTAGTTAAAAACGCCTCCAGTCACAGCTGTTTCCCCATATTAAGCAGGGTAAGCAAGCTTCTCAAATTTGTCTCAGGCTTTTATTTATTCTGTTTTTCTGTCATCTATTTCTCTAACATCAGTAATAATTACTTAAAATATTCTAAACTAATATAGTTTTTCCTCATATTTATGATTTATCTTATAAAGTTAACAAATATATGCAGGTTCATTTTCCTTTGATCTCTAATCAGTTTGTATGACTACCTGATAGGGTAGGGTAGGGTAGGGTAGGGTTTGGGTTTTTTTTTCAGATTTACAAATGTAACATTCTAAATGGACTTTTCCCCCCATTTTTATAATTCTTAAGTTTGTATTAAAAATGTTTGTTTTCTCTAATCATCTTATCGATCACACACAAACACCACAATTCTGTGTTTGTATATATAATGTTTTTTACCTCTACACAGGTTTTCATTCCTGAGGCAGCAGCATAGTGCAAAGGTGTATTTTTTTTGTTATCAACAGCATCAATAGCTGCTCTTTCATATTCTCCTTGGTCAAGCTTTGCTCCTTTCCATTTTAGGATCATTTGTAGACAATCTGCTCTTCTGCTGTCATCTTCAGAGGGTCGTGCCAAGCGAGGATGAAGAGCTCCCTCTGCTATCATAATTTGAGGTCCCATACACAGCAAGTGCATAGATGTCTCATTATGCACATTTCGTTTATTAGGGTTTCCATCTCTAGCAAAAAGAAAAGTCCTATATGGAAAAATGAAGACAAATAATCAATATATAATGTAATTTATTATTTTAATACATTAAATTGAACAGAGAAGTTCCATTATGTCTGCTACTCTCTTCTAGTCAAGATTTTGATTTATCCAATTCAGTGATAAATTAAAATTATTTCAGAGGTGTGAACAGTGGGTTACAATTTCAGGCTACGTCTACTCTACAAGGAAAAGTCAGAAAAAGAACGGCAATTTGCATATCTTTTTCTGCTTTTCTTTCGAAAGAGGCTTCTCCAAAATTTGGCCCATCTACATGGAGCCAAATTTCAGAAAAAACTCCTTTTGGCACATCCCTTCTTCCGCATAGAATGAGGATTACAGGTACGGTGAAAGAATGTGTCTGCTTTTTCAGAAATTATTCTGAAGAAGTGGATGCATTCCTTGGACGCAGCATAGCTTTTCCGGGATACCAGAGGTATCCCAGAAAAGCTCTGTGATGTAGACTCTGCCTCAGTCTCTTGAGTCACGCTGCTAAAATATGGAAGTAAAAAAAAAAAACCAAAAAACTAAATACTATTAATCTTTCTCATTTGTGTGGGGCTTCTAGGTTGCTTTAATTACCCTCTTTATTCTCTTTCAAAGAGCCCCCAAATTGCTTTGACCTTCCCTTACATGGAAGAAGGCTGGATGTAACTCTCTCCAGAGTTCCTGCATCCAGTTCTGAATGCTCACTTGTAAGTAGTTCATTTAAGAGAGACTTAAGATGCATTTCTTCCCTGAAGGCACAATTACTCCTTCCCCCTCCCGTCCATTACTCTTGGAAATGAGTAACTGTCAAAATCAGCATTAAACTCTAATCCTAGAAGAGCAATAAAATACAGGACAACCAAAACACCCCAGGAACAGTATATTTTACTTACAATGCATGAAAAATATCTGGTCAATAAACTGAACTGATACACCAAGAAACAGAAGATGATTCAGGAAACATTCAAATCTTAGCAGAATTTGTAAATATTCTGACATTGATCACTTCTATTTATCTACTTACTGTTTTAATGCCATTATATTTCATGATTTGCAAAAGCATGCTTACAGTTACAGACTTTTCCATCTTTAAAATGTAGCCAGTGTTAAAATCTTTTTTCTTATTTTTGCCCTCCAGGCATTAACTCGTTTAAGACAAAATGTACCAATGATTTTCTTTCTCCAAAGTATTTTATAAACATTTTAAAATTAAGATAGGAAAAATAACTACTAGAAGTGCAAGAACTGAGAAAAGCTTGTCTTCCACTATATATAAAGTATAAGTTACGCTCAGAGGTTTAAGTAGTAACCCCTAAGGGATACGGGGAAGAAGTAGGGGCTGCCAGTCTGATACTCTCTTTTGGAAGCAAATGTGTGGGATGTGAATAAAGTGGAGAGTGGTCAGAGCCTACGTTTTGTCTCAATGCAAAGTCTCATAACCCAGAGTCACTCCAGATGGGAAAATAACCTGCACCAGTGAAAAGATGCCATCTTCTTCCACGTGAGGCAATTGGGAAAGCAACAGATTTTGATTACTGGAATCACAATCTGGGTCCTGCCTAGTTTCACCTTGCCCCCTACAAAGGCAAGATCATAAAATTATAATGCAGTTTTGAGAGAAGAGAATTAGGACACCATTACACCAGTACAATGGGGTTCTAACTTGATTAGACCTGTGTCTCTTCTGAAAAAAAATAATTATCCTTAAAGGAGTTTAAGCAATTGTAGGAGGGAGAAAATAGGGTCTTTGTAGATAGCAGAGAGGAATCTGCAGGGTATTAATTCAAGGTAAAAGAGGGATAAGTGCAGGGAATGGGACTGGGGGACACAGAATCAAGGACTTTGCAGAGAGTTAAGCAGGATGGATCAGCGAGGAGGAGACAGGAGATGAATCAGGGACTTTGCATTCATTTGAAAAAGTCAGTTGTTGAGATACTCTTACAACTGCTCTAACCCCAGACACTTGCAAAATTGGCAAAATTCGCTGTCCATCCATATTCCAGTTGCTCCTTTGTTTAATGTGAAGTCTTTTGGACTCCTTCCTCACTCACCTCACAGCTTGTGAGAATCAAAAGAACCCATGCTTAATTTGTAACCATATTTTGCAATCTTCACATATTTTGGATTGTTCACTGAAGGAATAATCAGTTTCACACATGCAGAATGGGAAGTGACTGTCTAGGGAGGAGTATTGCAGAAAGGGATCTAGGAGTCATAGTGGACCACAGACTAAATATGAGTCAACATTGTGACACTGTTGCAAAGAAAAGCAAACGTGATTGTGGGATGAATTAGCAGGTGTGTTGTGAGCAAGACACGAGAATTCATTCTTCCGCTCTACTCTGTGCTGATTAGGCCTCAGTAGGAGTATTGTGTCCAGTTCTGGACACCACATTTCAAGAAAAATGTGGAGAAATTGGAGAGGATCCAGAGAAGAGCAACAAGAATGTTTAAAGGTCTAGAGAACATGACCTATGAAGGAAGACTGAAAGAATTGGGCTTGTTTAGTTTGGAAAGGAGAAGACTGAGAGGGGACATGATAGGGGTTTTCAGGTATCTAAAAGGGTGTCTGTCACAAGGAGGAGGGAGAAAACTTGTTCATCTTGGCCTCTGAGGATAGAGCAAGAAGCAATGGGCTTAAACTACAGCAAGGGAGGTTTAGGTTGGACATTAGGAAAAACTTCCTAACTGTCAGGGTGGTTAAACACTGGAATAAGTTGCCCAGGGAGGTTGTGGAATCTCCATCTCTGGAGATATTTAAGAGCAGGTTAGATAGATATCTATCGGGGATGGCCTAGATGACACTGGGTCCTGCCATGAGGGCAGGGGACTGGACTCAATGACCTCTCAAGGTCCCTTCCAGTTCTAATGTTCTCTGATTCTATATAGCCTCTTGAACTCCTTGTTTTTAGGAGTGACTTGTGATGGGACTGTCTCCAGTGGTACAGATGCCTGAGTTTGATGGAGCGTTTTTGCTGACTCCAGTAAGTCTCCATTAACGGGAATGGCATCCTTTCCTTTTAAGGGATTCTGTAAAATATCAAGGAGGCTGTGAGCTCAGCCTGCATTCCTGAGTAAGTGGCCAGGCTTGGAAGGCTTTGTGGAGAGTGCTGAGACAGAAAATTTCTAGAGAGACTGCTTCATGTGGAGATGATGATGAAATTCAGGGGAAAACTAGAGGGCTCTTCATCATTCTTCTTTTCACCATAAAGTCCAATATTGTGCGTAGAGGGATTAGAGCAGGAACCTGGTCACGGGATTTCTGCCCCCGAGATAGAGGAAGGGGAAAAATTTTCTCTTTGACTGCTCTTGTGATTGAGGTCAAGAATCTCTCAGAGCAACATCAGTAAGACCATCGGAGAAAACTAAAATGTCTCAGTTTCCCACTGTGGGAGACACCATTCCTAGTCATAAGGTCTCATAAGCCTGGTATGAGATTTAAAAGGCTATTTTAATTATTTGAAGATTGATGATGCTGTGTGGTCAAATGTGCCAAAGATGCCAGAGTTCTTATTTCCCTCTAAGGTGTGTGCCTGCGCAGCTGTGCACAAAATGCTCTAGGCCTGCCCACCTCCTTTGCAGAACTGTGCAGCAACACTCACCCCTTGCTTTCCTGCTGGAAGGCACATGACATGGTGGTGGGTTTTGGCTCGGCAGAACGCCATGCAGCCCAGATGTCTAGGCTGCGTGGCGGGTGGCTTCCCCTGGTGTGCTGCGGCTGGAGCTGGGCCACGATGAGACTGTGCCTAGTGTGCCAGCCTCACCTCAGCCCTGGGTCAAGCGCTGGCGGAACCCACGAGGCCAGTGCTGGTAGAGCTGTGTGGTAGGTGGCTTTCCCCCCTAGAATACTGTGCCTGGAACCGGGGTCATGGTTCCAGCTCTGGCGGCTGCCTGCTATGTGGCCCACCCTGGGAGCAGCTGGATAGTTACCACATGGCCCAGCTGCTCCTGGGGCAGGCCGCATGGTGGGAGGCTGCTGGGGCTGGAGGCAGGCTGCAGTGTGGCTATTCCAGTGGGGGCAGCAGCACTGCAGCCCGGGCCCCAGGAACAGCCACACCGCAACCCTGATGCCTCTCATTGGCGGTTGCCTCACACTGTGCCATGGGGTCCCAGGGTTCCACTGCCCTGGAGACTACAAGACTGTCCTGGAAGGGTTGCAACCCGAAGTGCCTGAAAGGCTGTCCAATAGTTTGAGAGTGTATGAAGACTCCTGGATTATATTCCTTGCTTTGCCTAAAATCAAGCAAGTCACTTCGCCTTGGTTTCAATTTCCTTAAAATGTGGGTAATGCCTTACAACCTTAATGGTTAAGGGTGCTTTGGGGTTCTTGAATGAAAGGTGTAAGTTTGAAGTATTTGTATTACTGTCAGGGTTGGCATTTTACCCTCTACTGCAAAGTACATTCTTCAAAGGGTTAGAGGTAGTGTGTCGATGAGGGCTGGGTTAAAGATGGCACGAATGTGGGAGAGGCTCTTATACTCAGGTTTTCTTTTTTTCCTCTAATTCCTGCTGAAACTGATTTTATTACTTCTTGTGCAGAGTTACAGAGCCCAGGCTAATTAGATGCAAACTTGCTTCTCTCTATATCTAATGTAACTGCCTTTCCTGCATCCTATTCTTAGAGGAGAATAGCTCTCATATTGTGGTGTGGGCTCTATAACCTGTTCTCATGTGGAGCCATTATGATTCATCCAGTCCTTTTCCAGCATTGACTGGCCTATATGGAATCTCATGTCTTGGGCTGTGGTAGATAGTTACCTCTCATACAGAATATGTAACAGCAGCAGCATTTAAGGAAAGTTGCTGTACCCCCAGATCAAGTTCTTTTTTAATGCCAATAGACTAGTGTTAATAAAGCCAATCCGGATTCTTACTGCTATAGCTGTTTGCCTTGTTAGCATTCAGCATCTAAGTTGAATATACTGGAGGAGTAACATGGGAAAGAAGACCTCACATACGCCTTTTCCCCTTAGCTTTGGCAACATATCCAGCTCTCTTGAGCCAGAAGGAAGTTCAGGCTCATGTTGAAGGGTGAAAGGAAGAACTGGAGAGAAGGGGGAAACCTAGCAAATGGTGATAGATTTCACCTAAGGAGAGACTTGTCCACTTAATTTGCTTCTCCATTCAAGTAGCTGAGGTACTACATAGACCCACACAAAAAAGGGAAGCTCAAGATACCATCTACATGTTTTGTTAGTCTTTAAGGTGTTGCTAGACTAATTGTTGTTTTACAAAAGAGAATCTATCAAAAGCAGAGGTGGACATTTTTTTGGAAAAGCAGGGAGGGAATGTGTTGATGAAAGCATTTGTTTCATACCCGAAGCTCAGGTGGAACAGACTAGTTCCCTTCCCTAGAGGATTACTGGATGCTCTCACTTTGGGCGGTCCTTGTTGATGCAAAATGTCAGAGCACCAACATTTAAACCCAAATTTCTAACCTTAAAACTTTTGTCTTTTTTTATTTTCACTCTTGGTTCTGTTCAGTCTTTCACCCAATTTCTTGTTCTCCTCCCTTCCCCACATTTCTCTCCCTTTCTCTCCCCACAAATTCCCAAAAGGGGGATGGATTGGCTGGGGAAAAACATGGTATTCTTGCATATTAACCACTGTATGTCAGTGAGGTGGTTTTGGGTGTCATGATAGCAGTTAGGAGTTGTGATAGGGAGAAATATTCAATAAGCTGTTTAGGGGTGCATCTATACAGTACCTTTACCTTGAAATAAGATACGCAATTTGCACTATGCAAATTGTGCCGCTTATTTCGAGGTAATTTTGAAATAGTTTATACAGAAATTTGGCGCTGTTTACATAGCCCCAAATTTCAAAATTAAGTGCCATTCCAGCAAGTCCCTTAACCCTTGTGGAACTTGGGTTACAGGGACGCTGGATTAGTGCGCCCATTATTTTGAAATATATTTCAAAATAATGGGTGTGTTTAAAGATGCAGAATTGCTATTGCAGGGTACTTCCGGTATCCTGAAATAGCGCTGCTGTCTAGACATAGCCTTGGTGTGCAAACAGAGAGTGTATCCTACACAAGTTCAGAAATGTTAGTCTGAAAGGCCAATTAACATAATCCCTTGAAAGGAGAGCCAGATTTTAATGAGGAAACTGGGGAGGTGGGGGGGGGGGAGCGGCTAGAAGGAATCTGGGAGGGGGCTATAAACAGAGGAAGTTGGGTACTGAAAATTTTGTTTTTTTGCAGTATTAAGTTTATTTTCATTTGATTTCATATTAAATAAATATTCAAAGTCATACATCTTGTTAATTATCCACTTGTTTTAGTATTCTTTGTTCCATAACATTTTATATAGACAGCTATAGATACAGATTCACAAGGTTTTTGTTAACTTGGGTGCTACAGTGGCACACATCTCACTCCCCTCAAGGATGGAAAAATCTTAAAGGGAACACTGCCTGAGTTGCTCTGACCAGAGCTGAATGTTACAGTGGAGAGTCTGTTAAGAGTAGGCACAGAAGATCCCTTGAAGATGGGAAGGTGTGTAGAGTTGACAGGACAGAGATAGGTTAGGTCTTCAGCCAGGAGAGGCAGTGGTGCTGATAGGGTCTGAATCGACTGTATCAGTGAAAATGTACCAGTAAAAGTAAAAAAAAATATCTTGATGGCTCTGAAGAAGCAAAAGTTGATGGGGCTGCATCAGAAAGTGCCAGTGAATGCTTATTCTTGTGATGCCTCCAACTGGTATTAGAAGACTTACTGGAAGCCTTAAGGGATGAAGACTGAGATTAGCACACCTGTGAGCATCAGAAGAATGCTTGGAGTACTTCAAGGAGGCTGCAGTGGAAAACAAATGCATTTTCCCCCAGACTTGTGCTAAAAATACGGGTTAGCAAAAGAGGCATTTTTGTCAACTCAGAAACTAATGGTGAGGGTTCGTTTCCAAAGAGGGAGGTATCACTTCCATGGTAAAATGGACTTTGAGGCAGAAGTCTCTCTGCTTTTTGGTTCTGGTAGGGAAGGAGGTACACACACTGCTGCACATTTGCCCCTCACGTCACTCACCAATACAAATAAAGCAGCATTTATGCCTATCCATAGCACAAACAAAGGCCCTGTTTGTGGCACACTCCTTGAATCCTGGTGAATTTTTTCATTTAAAAAAAAAAAAAATCACCAGATTTTCCTAAATTAGAAATTACACTAACTTGCACACTAGAACTAATTACAAAAGTATATGCAATAGAATTGCTTTGGAAAGCTAATGAATTGAAGCTCACATTCAGGAAGTCCAATTCACAGGCAGGGAGCAAACTGAGGCTTTTTCTGCACTTCCAAGTTTAAAGCACTGCTGCAGCAGCACGTTAGCACAGCAGTGTAATCAGAGCACCGCACTGGGAGACTGTTCTCCCAGTTCTCTAGGGGTGCCTCTACACTGCACCCTTTCCTCGGAATAAGCTACACAAGTTGTGTAGCTTATTTCAAGCTAATCATGACAAAGCGCAATTCCAACAAGCCCCTTAACCCTTTTGGAATGAGGGTTACAGGGATGCCAGAATAGCACATCCGTTATGTCAAAATACATTTAGAAATAACGGGCACATTTAAAGACGTGGAATTGCTATTTCGGGATACTTCCACACCTGAAATAGTATCACTGACTAGACATAGCCTAGGTAAAGAAAACTTCCTCCAGGAGGGGAGTAGCTAACAGCTGTAGGAGCCTGTTTACACTGGCAGTTAACAGCACTGACTTGCTGGGCTGGAGGCGGGGTGTTTTTTCACACTCCTGAGCGAGAAAGTTACAATACAGTAGACAAGTGTAGATAAGCCCTGAAAAACAGGAAGGATACCCCATATGATCTTTACTGGGCTCACAAGGAGAGTAGGGGAGCATCTTCCCCCCCAGTGGTACTACTGGAGTATGACTGGCTTAAGTGCATTGAGCGCGCACCCCCCCCCCCCCCCCCCCCCCCCCCCCCCCCCAGGCAGATGTATGTGTACAATTGCTTGGGGGAAAAAAAAAAAAAAATCAAGGTTTCTTGGAAAGCAAGGTGAAAGAGAATGAAGTTAATCATCTGTCCAGAGGGGATGTATCATACTATGCAAATATGCAATTACCTGAAATATCACAGTCTGTATTTAGTAACAAATACATATGCTAATTTACCAAACTCACCTCTCATACATCTAATCATGACTCGAGTGTCCATTTATTAATTTGGGCAGCTTTTTCCTTGTCTGATGGGACACATTTAAGTCCTTGTTGGAGAGAGCCTGTTTTCCATTTTGTTTTCCTGCTTTAAATACTTCTCCAAAAAGAAAGCCAGAAATGGAGAACAATAGCAATGAATCTCAGCATGTTTCCTCCTCAGCCAGTCAACGTCTTTAAACTGACCACCCAAGCAACAGTGGTCTCTTGAGCTGAAAAGTCCCTCCTTCCACTGAACAGCTAGGAGCACTACTTATGTGATGATCCCATACAAATGGCCACTTACAGCAATATTTAGAGGAAAATTTTTCCAAAGAACAAAGGAGAGCTTAGTGCCAAAACGTTACTTATTGTCAATGGCAATTGTGTGCCTGATGCATTTTATGCCTTTGAATATCTACTCCCTCCATCCCCTTAAATTTCAAAATCAGATCCATGGTGATCCTACTCTACTCTCCCACTATTAGCTCTGGCCCCTTTTTTCCATGCATTCCCTCCTTACATCTGGAAACTTGTTTCCTAACCTAGCTGTGATTCCTCAAGCCTCTCCTCCACGTCCCTCCTTCCAACACACTTCTCATCCTTCTGGTTATCTAGAATGGTGAAGAATTTAAAATCAAACAGCAAGCATGGAGCTAGCAAGAAGTCCTAACCTTCAAAATTCAGTCATACTTCTTTGTTAATTCTGACCTCCCCTGCAGTGCCTTGAGTCCAAACATTGTCTATCTAGACTACAAGCTTTTCTTGGCAAGGACCTTGTATTAGATCTGCCTGTAATGTCATTTACCAAAGTATTGGAGTTATATAAATAAGGATGAATTATACTAATGACACCAGCAGGCATTGCAGCAATTCTTCTCATTCTTCCTCTTCTTAAAAGTGACTACATATTACAGTACATGCTATTATTTTCCTCTCTCCAGTGAAAGAATGAGTCGACATCTCTGGGGCTTGGTTGATCTCAGTTACTTTGGTAGGAGACTGTTCTGATAGCTAATAAACCAATCACCATTTTTTTTTTAAATTTCATTTTATATACAATAGGTAGATCTTCAGATGAGACATAATTGGCAAAAGAATTTATAATGTTCTATCCAAACAGTTTTCAAGTTGGTCTGAGTTTTGGTTTTAAAATTGTTTATTTTTACTATATCTAGAACTTATTGCAACGTCAGCATAGCTATTTTGATTCCCTCTCATTATTGTATTCTTCACCCCATTTAAAAATAAATTTACCCACAGTTTGTAAATGTCAGCCAAGACTAAAACTGAATTTATATATAGTATGGCAGTTTTCTTCTAAAAGCGTTAGCTAGATGTTAAATAAACTTATCAGAAATTTAACTTGTTAAGATCTGATGTCACCCAATATGAATCACTTACCAAGTTACTCTCAACTTAACTGGTCCCTGGTCCAAACTTCCCTGATGTAAGTGGATTTTACACTCTGCTCTGAGGAAAATTTGATGTTACTGGGCTTGATTCTACTCAATTACACCAGTTTTATATCCTGTAATTCCATTAACTTCAGCAGAGTTATTTCCGATTTAAGAGAGCTCATACCCTGAAGGGGTCCTCCATGGCACCATTCCAGAGCTATTCAAAGAGCACTGGATCTGTGGCGTCGTGACATTATATAGAATCACTGATGTCAATGCCTTACTGCAACTGATGTCAGAAGCAAGAATTCATCAAGTATTTATTATTAACACTAGTATACTCTCAATACTATCTTTTTCTTTGGCAATTTGTTTTCAAGCAATTGATGGCAATGATCTCCACAAATTGTCTTTTTTTAAAAGTAAACTGAAAGTATCATTTTGGTCTAAACAACACATCTCCCAATTATAAAGAACATCAGGATCCATGGATTACACTGATGAATCACCACTATTCATGGAACTCCGTACTCATAAGTAGCATCTGCTAAAATGAATGCCCAATATGTTGTTTACCTCTTAAATGTATGAAACAATGTAGAAGTCTGTATTTTAGAGATGCCTACTAGAATTCTTTTTGAACTCACAAAATTATAAAAAAAAGGGCAATAAAATACCTTTCTAAATTCACAGATTCTATTGATTTGTATTCTCCATAAAAAACAACCAATTATTTAGTAAAGTAAAAAGAGATCTGTAAGCCCTACAGTTCAAAGGTAGATAGCTATAAACCTAGATACTGACAGACTGAGATTTAAATAAGTTAGCAGCTAATATGGCAGAAGTCATCTAAGAGAGAAAACAGAGGATGTTCACATGGAAATTTTCAACTGGACACACTTCCACACTAAAACAAGTTAAAATCTCCATAATTCAAGACGATACAAAAACTTAGGCAAAACCAGAAACGTTTAATGCAGGTCTGACTCAAAACAGGTAACACAAATAAAGAAATTTGCAATCTAGAAAGGAAAAAAATCATCTCGTGTTTCAAAGTTACCTAATGAAGATAACTCCAACACATGAATCTGTTCTTTTGTCCAAGTACTGAATGTTTTCTCCCCCTGCCAGTTGTCACTAATCATGCCAATTACCAAGAGTTCTTCTTAAAACTTTTTTCCTCTCAATTTTACACATGAAGTATGTTCAACATCATTTTGGAGAGGAAGGATGGTATAGGAGGGAACTGGTCAACTTGTGGTTAAGGCAGTAAATGGCAGGGTGTTTACCAGAGGTGGTTTTTAACCAGGTCAAATCCTGGTTTTTATTTCTCTGGAAAAAATGTTTTTTAAATTAAAGAGGCTTTTAAACTCGGGCTATTTTGTTAATACACACCACATTACATTTAGTTTTATAGTTACAGCATGGGATAATAAAGCAGCTGATTTGGAGATTAATTTAGAGGTGCATGAATAAACAGTAAAGCTGTAATGGATGTAATATTAATTTATATAATTATAGTGCTGAACATCAGAATGTTTGTCATATTTTGGTTTGGAATTTTCTTAAGGAAGTTACAGGTCATGATTCATATATATCAGTTTTCAATATGAAACTCACAAGATTTGATTACACCTTAGCCAGCACTGCTCACCCTTCAAGTTCCTGATCCCTATCAGTTTGACAGAGGCTACTGTTTGAACATCAGTCTGTACAAATCTCTTCCTATCACACTACTCATACAAGCCCCAGAAGTAGTAATTACCAAGAGAGCTGGAAAAGGAATCAAGAGAAAAACATTTGAAATGGGTCTTTCTTCAACTCTCTCTCATCGTTTCAAATCTGTAATGTTAAAATGCAGCAATACTTGCCAATACAGTTTTACATGTATCATTCAGAAAGGGCCAAGTTCATTGAATGCTGCTCTTATGAAGTCAACTTAAGCCTCCACTTGAGACCTGGAGTGGCCTTCGATGAGTCAGTTGTCAATGTACAGGAACACCTGTATCTGCTATCCGTGCAGGAACACAATATGTGACTATCATATTGGTGCACACTCGCAATGCTGTTGACTGGTTGAATGGGAGGACTCCTCACCACAAATCTGAGGTATTTTTTGCGGGAGCAGTTATTGCTATATGAAAGTACATGGCCTTCAAGTTAAGAGTTGCATACAGTCCCCTGGATCTAAGGAGACCATAAGGAACTGGAGTTTCTTCATGAATGTATTGAATTTACATAGCTCTAAACTGGACCTTAGCCTGCCCCTCCACCCCTTTTTTTTCGGTATTAGTTAGTGCACCATCTTTTCACACACTTCTACAGGGCCAGTTTCCAACCCAAGGAAGGCTTTGTCTGAGGACAGGTGTGGCCTCTTCCTGCTGTTCCTAATCCTCCTACTCAAATCATCCTGTTGGTTTTGCGAATAAAACTGTAGACTGGGTTGTGGTCTGAAATGCCTGCTCTGTATAGTGGGGATGTATATGCTCAGGAACTTGGCTATCAAGTCTTATAAACCATGCAATCTCCTGTTAGTCTTTTCAGAGAATAGAACCGGGCCTTCAAAGGGTAAATCTTGAAAAGTGTGTTGGACTTTCCAAGGTAGTCCAGAGTAGGGATATGAAAGGTTAACTGGTAAGCATCACCCTAAATGGGTGATGCAATGGGAGATGCTTACTAGTTCTGGTTAACCAGTGGGAGCAGAAACAGCTCCCTGCCCACCTCAGGTAGGGGGCAGCCCTGTGGCCCTAGAGCAGCTCCAGCCCAGCCACCATGGGAAGAGGAGTGCCCCCCCCCCCCAATTTCTCCTTTAATTGGTTAACCAGTTAAAAATTACATGTAACCAGTTAATCATTTAAACAGAATTTCATATTCCTAGTCCAGAGACCTGAGGTGAAGAGCTCCTACTGATGGCCATCCCCATAGCCACAGTTCGGGTGGCTGGGGCCACACTATCAATAGTCACTTACAAGGAAGCCCTAACAATTAATTTGCAAGGTAATAAACTCACTGCTGGAGTCTGATGGTAGCTGATTGGCAAACTTGGCCATCGCTCTGCATGCTTTAAAGGAGTATCTACTAATGATCTCCTGTTGATGCACAACGTGAAGCTATACACCACACATGGAGTAAACTTTCCTCCCAAATACACCTTTTATGCCTCTTGGTTTTAGGAGAGGGTCCTTGAAACTCCTGGCATTCCCATTGGCTTGCAGCATCCACTATCAGAGAGTAAGGTAGAGATAGGTATATAGATGCTTGTACCTCTTCAAGGGAACAAAATAGAATCTTTCATTCCTCTTTGCTGTAGAGGTCAAAAAGGTCTCACTAATAGTCTTTTATGGTCTCACTAATAGTCTTGATGAGTGGAAGCTAGGACCAAGAGAGGGCAAGGATGCTCATCATGGGATATGCATCTTCTACCACTTCCTCTGCCTGGGTCCCCAAGCTCTGGGCCACCCTACATAACTGTCGTGGGGGCACCATTATCTTCCAAGGCTGTGGCCATTAAAGTGCCTGCAACGGCTTCATCTGGGGTGGCTGGGGACAAAAGCTCCAACCACTGGGCTTGGTCATTGCCCTTGGCCATGATGTTCAAGAGGCAAGCACACCGCTGGTGCGGTGGTCGCTGGAGTTGTGGTGTCACCTAGATCCAGGCCTCCTGCTGCTGGAGCTATCTGAGCAATAGGACTTGGTTTGGACTCCAAGATCTCCGAAAAAGAACTACAGAGGAGCGGTACTGAGCTTCTGGGGACTGGTACACTTCTCCCACATGGGCTGCCAGCACAAGAAGCTTGCCAGAGATGGGGAGTGACATGACATCACTGGCTAGCTCTTAATGGAATAGATACCACATCCCTCCTTGGAGAAGACGGTGCCATCATATGAATAAGGTCCCATTACTGCCTCAAAAGTTTCCAAGTGGAGGGGAGTTGAATGTCCCAGCTGTGACAGTCTTGAGAATGGTAGTGGACTCAACTGGACTTTTTGCAGGGCAGGTCTTGACAAGCCATTGACAGCTACTGGGCCCGATATAGGATGGATGGGGCTGAAGTCTCCCAGCTGCTGGCTCCTTAGGCTTTCAAGGGGAACCCTCTCTCCTGCCTCTTTTTCTTCTGGGGCAACAGGGATAAAGAAAGTCTTATGATCTGTGCCATGTCTGTGTTGGGAGTCCTTCGATTCCTTTCTTGGAGCTTGCTTGCAAATCATTCGCACTGGTGCACTGTATACTGAGGAAGCGGCATTCTGTATGGGCTCTGCTGGTCCAGGGTCAAACTGCAGATGGAGGGCTACCTCCACGAGGATAATTCTGAGCCTCTGGCTAACAATCCTTCAGAGTCCTCTGGCAAAAACTCTTTACAAAATCTGGCAATTGCGGTTTTGGTGACTCCCGCCAAGTACTACGAACAAGAAGCATGTGGGTCACTCTGTGGTGTAAGTTTGCCACAGTCTTAACATGACTTGAACCCCAAAGACCAAAGCATACTGTGAGGTCAGGGAAGAAATGGGTAGTAAGACACACCCATAATGGAAACATAAGGATCAAATGCTAACACTAGTACTATGACTAACTTAGAAAACTAACTACAGGTTGAATCTCTCTGAACAGGGACTCTCTGGTCCAGCAACATTCATGGTGTGCCAGAACACGGATGTTCCTGGATGAGAGAGCCCCGGGTCAGGAGGGTCAGCAGCTGGGAGCTGAGGATGCCCATCAGAGGCAGCACAGCAGCAGAGCCAGGACCAGTTTGGGGGTTGCTAAATAGTGATTTTTAAAGTGCTTATATACAAACACTAGAAATCTAAATAAATTATTCTCTCAAGGCCATTTGTGTCTCTGTACCCTGATCATGTCAAGCCCGGACAGTTTTTATACCCAAGGGCTGATGGTGAATTGGGTAATCAGTGAGGTGGAGAAGGGTGTGAACCCTAGCACATGGGCAATCTCTGCCAAGATCGGAGTCCTCTTTCACATTCCTGTTAGGGCTTGACATTAAGCTGGCAGGAACCCCTCAATAAGGAAAGCCTCTGGATAGCAAGTCCTACTGCCCATCTCTTCATGATGAGAGTTGGTAACTGGCTTGGATTTCCAGGTGGAATGTGGAGGCCACGCACTCCTAATAGAGGTGAATGTGGAGGCCACACACTCCTAATAGAGGCGTGAGCAGCTCTCGGAAATTTCTGCTTCCCCAACTTAGGGTAGTTTCTCCTTGGCAAGGGTTGACTCATCCAGCAACAGGTGTCTCCCCCGGTAAAGGATAATTTTTTTTTAATAATGGAGGAAAGGAATTTTTATTGTCATACTGGATTGGCTCTGGACTGGGTAAACGACATATTAGGGCTGACAGCATAAGGAAGGAAGGAGACAGAAAGGAAGGCAGAGGTTTAGGGTATGGAATAAAGAATGGTATATAGAGAAAATAAGCATAATAAAAGAGTTGGGCAAATTTAAAATAATGTAGATGAGATTGAAGTGATGGTGAAAGATATGAATATGGCTTTAGTCAGATGGGCAATGATGGAGAAAGTTTGTTGTACACTGGTAGAAGCTGAGGTAGGTAAAAAGGGTGAACATCAAGAGATTAAGAATAGGTACAGAAAGGTACGAAAGAAGGGTAATAAGAAGCAATATTCAGTCCAATGTTATGCCACTAGAAAAGCTCGATATAAATTTTATTAGCAACTCTTTGGAAAGGATAAGAGATGGTTAACACATTATTACGGGAGAGGCAGATAGGAATAGGTGTAGCTTTCTCCAGTGGCAGTATCATAGTCAATGAGGTAAATCTGAGGAGTGATTATTGCTAGTTGAAAACTTCTCTGAATAAGGTTGAAGGGTATTATATGGACATATTAGGAAAGGTTGGACGTGGAAATATGATAGGATGGCCTCTGGCTAGCGAGGTGATCAATAAAGATGTATTACTGAGTCCAATCTCAGTGGAGGTGGTGAGGGATATATTAAGAAATTCAGAAAGATAGTGCCCCAGACTAGGATAAGGTTACTGTTAAGGATCTATACGAAGTTTTTAATTTGCACTCTCATATACTTGTTTAAAAAAAATTAATATATGGTTTTAACTAAACAGATTCCAGGCAATTTTAAAGGGACTAGGACTATTTTAATCCCAAAGATACTGTAGGAGGAGAAGGAATGGGCTAAATTATCCTCACGGAGGCCATTAACAACTGGTTCTGTTTGTGTGAGGCTATATAGAAAAAAATTTAGTAAAAAGATTGATGTCTGCGGTTAAGGTCTTATTTCGGCTCTAGTTTTTGAGGAAAAAGCAATTTTAGACAGTTTAATTAAAGTGGCTAAATGAAATGTACAAGAGTCAGCTATTGTTTTTGTAGATTTGGCCAAAGCATTTGACTCAATAGGACATGGACATATTAGGTCGAACCTTAAAAGGTTTGGGATTAATGAGGGATTTATAGATATTGTTAAGGATCTTTATAGTAATTATATCACTAGGGTATGGATGGGTGATCAGTGCACTGAGTCAATTAACATAAAGAGTGTGGTCAAGTACGGAGACCCCTTATAAGTAGGCCTTGGCAAAATATGGCCCTTGGGCTAGATCCAGCCTACCAAGCCACTGGATCTAGCCCATGGAGGCAGTGGGGAGACCCAGGCAGGCTCCCCTGCTTGCACTGCAGTCCCACACGCCGTACAGAAATGCAGTTGCTGGGCTTCCTTTCTGTTTCAAAACTGGAGGAGAGGAAGGAAATTTCAGGAGCCACCCTACCCCCAGCACAATCCCATCGGCCGGTTTCTGGCCAGAAACCAGCCAATGGGAGCTGCCTGTTTGAACAACAGGCAGCCAAAAAGAACCACGCCCCCTCTATTCAGCTCAGTTATTCACTGAAACACATGGCCAGGCAAACAGGCAGGCAGGTTGGCTGGCAAATGTTTTAAGCTCTGCAATTCTTAGCTCTGCAGGTAGGCAGGCTGGTTTGGCTGCTGGCTGGTAAGTCTCCTGGCCACAGCCTACCTCTAGCACCCCAGCCCTCTGCTTCCCCTCCCCCAATATACCCAAAACCTCTGTCCCCCTCTTGCAGCAATACCCCCTCCCAGATCTGGCACCCCAATCTCCTACCCCAGATCACAATCCTCTTCTACCTTACGTTCAGAAAAGGGGAAACAAAAATAATTAGGGGTATGGAATAGCTACCACGTGAAGAGAGATTAAGAAGACTGGGACTTTCCAGCTTGAAAGAGAGACGACTAAGGGGAAATACAATACAGATCTATAAAATCATGACCAATACGGAGAAAGTGAATAAGAAGAGTTATTTACTCTTTCCCATAATGCAAGAACTGGGGGATGGGGGGGTGTCACCAAATGAAATTAATAGGTAGCAGGTTTAAAACAAACAAAAGGAAGTGCTTCTTCACACAATGCAGTCAACCTGTGGAACTCCTTGCAAGAGGATGTTATGAAGTCCAAGACTAACATTAAAAAAAACCTAGATAAATTCAGAAAGAATAGGTCTATCAATGTCTATAAACCAGGATGGCCCGGAATGGTGTTCCTAGCCTCTGTTTGTCAGAAGCTGGGAATGGGTGACAGAGGATGGATCACTTGGTGATTACTTGGTCTGTTCATTCCCTCCAGGGCACCTGTCATTGGTCACTGTTGGAAGACAGGACACTGGGCTAGCTGGATCTTTGGTCTGACCCAATATGGCGATTCTTATGTTATATCAGGAGAACAATCTCAGATTATCTAAAGTAATATGTGTGTATGAAAGAGGGAGGAGAGATGAAGCCCTGAGACCCTTAAATAGCTGAAACTAATCACCATTTTAGAAGACAGAATGCAAGCTCTTTGGGTTGGGACTGTCTTTTTGTTATGTTTTGTACAGGACTCTTATGCGTGACTTTGGCTTCTAGATGCTACCACCATAAAAATAAATTTTAAAAAAATTCTAGCTCTGCAACATTAAGCTATAGTTATGTAGACAGAATTGCAGAACCATCAAGAGCTCCAGAGTCCGGACTCTATATGTTTTAAAGCAATAAAGAAAGCAATTCCGTAAAAGCAATTCAGTGATAAACTTTTCAGGATCAACATTTCACTCAAAACTTATCCAACCTTCAACTTATCTAAAACCAGGGTTTGAATAATAAAAATATAGCTGGAGCAATATTTTTAATATTAAACTTTTTAAAGTAAACTAAGTGTTCAAAAAGAGGTCAGATAGATATGTAATCCTTTTCACAATGCCAGAGTGGCACTTGATTCAGTATTGCTGGATTTTGCTGCTCCAACAAGCCTTAGTATAAAGCAGGGGTAGGGAACCTAAGTTTGGCTTGCTCAGGGTCCTGGTGCTCCAGCCCCTCCCCGCCATCCACACCAGTCTCATAAAATCTACTATTTTTTTTCTTTTTTGCTTCTTGCTTATGTGCGGCCCCCAACTGGCTGTGGGTTAGTGGCCCCTGACCCATAAAAGATTCTCAACCCTGGCATAAAGTTATAAATTATAGGTTTGATATTACTCATAAAAGAGTAATATATATGAATTGTAGAATACCTCTGATATTCCAGTTCCTTATTATAAGGTACACAAAAATACTCAATCTCTTCCCATATTGATCGTGATAATTTTGTTCACTGCTATATTCCTGGGGGAATTCTGCACTATAAAATTAAAAATTTCGTGCACAATATTTTAGAATTCTACAAATTCTGTATATTTTACTTATCAAAGTAATACAATATAATCCACGCCAGTTTCAATTATATTGGTAATTTATTTCAAAACAATGATTGATATGTATGTCTGTAACAAAGACAACAAAAACGGTTACCCCAGGAGTAGGGAGGACATATCTAGGGGGTGCTGGTGGGGTTTGCTGGATTCAGGAAGTGGCAGAACTGGGCCCTCCCTAATCCTAGACACCTAAACACCTCTCCCTCAAAGCCCAGCTGCAAGTGCCGCTCTGTCCAGCTTTGTTACTGAACCTCCGGGGATGCAGTGTGACCCTACCCTTTCACATCCTTTGTCAGAGCCAACATAGTCGGGCAAATGAGGATCAGGCCCAGAAGACAGAGTGCACAGGGCCACAAGGCCTCCATTCCTACCAAGCCAGGCACTCCAATCATTGTGGGGCTGTGGCCCACATTCCACCTCATTCATTCAGGGCATGCCAGGAACTACAGCCCACCCACACCTCCTTCATATGTAGGCTGAGTGTTGGGAAGCTTGGCTCTGCCATGTCCAGCAGCCATTAGTGGTGGCCAGGAGATCTGCAGCACCAATTCTGAGAGAGAAAAAAAAGGATATTCTGCACAGAACATTAATTCTCTGCAAATTCTGCATTGCACAGAGATGCAGAATTTTCTCAAGAGTAAGTTACAGAATACTCTGTTGACCATCACACAAAATACAAAAATTCAAACTGTTTGAACATTATAAAAACGTGTAAATGTATTTGCTCCATGTGCAGTAAAATTAGCTGATGCCTCTTGAAGAACGTATCAAGTTAGCTTTACCTTTCTTAGATTATCATCTTTTTTGTGCAGTGAGGGTCTGGAAACTACAACCAACATTTAAGCAATGTTCATAACATCTGAACTGAGCTCCCTAAGAAAATAATAGATATGTGGCAAGTACTGCAGCACACAGATCAATTTCCTAAAGCAAAGAAACATCTTATACAAAAAGTTTTGAAGCCCGATTTGTTAATCCACAAAAATAAAAAAGAAGAAAGTACTTTGTTATGAAGACAGAAAGAGTTAGGAAAAAAAACCCAACCAAACAAACCTACTCTACTTTCTATGAAAAGACTTATAAATTAAAAAAAAAAAATCACAAAAGCTGAATCACAAAAGCTCTTGTTACACTGGTCATCATTAGTATAAAAAGTAATTGACAGCTATACAAGTAACAAATGCAGCTTCAGAAGGAACGTATAAAGCACAAATTCACGATCAGAAATACCAGATATTTTTAGATAAATGTGATAGAATATTGAATACAGAATTACAACGGACTACTAAAAATAACTTTGAAGTGTGCAGAAGAAGCTCTTTAAAAAAAAAAAAGATTGTACAAAAAATCATCTCAGGAAGAAAGCTGTTTTTAATTCTAATACAATTTTATTCCTGAAATTAATGTAAGAATAAACAAAACATTAAAGATCAATTAAAATAAACATTCCATAAGTTAAAAATGCAAGTTCTTTATTGCATATAAATTTGTCACAAATATGTTCACCCGTAACTTACCCACAAGTAAGATTTATAAATCTACTGAAACTTCTTCCATTTGTTAGAGCAAGTATTAAATGTGATTTCTTAACACATGGTAATACTCACCCTAGTATTCGGTTCATTCCATGCCTAGCAGCATAATGTAATGGAGTATTGTGCTGATAAAGTTCCCCATAAGAAGTATTTGGATCGAGAGATTCTTTTAATTGAAGGTTGCTCTCATATATTTGGTAAGCCAGATTTTCATCTCCATTTATAAGTGCTTTGCGGAATTTGGTGGTTGTATTGCCCATATTGTTATTCTAGTAAATGATGGCACTATTTTCCATTTTCTTTCAGCCACTCTCTTTATGAATCCACAGTATGTTTCACATCCTACCAAAAAAGAAAAAAAATTATATAATCATTCCAAATGCTATTGTAAACCCTCTTTCTTAAAGAAGTTTGCCCAGATTTCATGGTACTATAAATACACATCTGAACAATTGCTCAAGACAGTAAATTCTATGATGCATTATCAAAGTCCTTATATGAAGTTACAAATTTGTCTGAGTTTTTAATTTTGATTAACTATTAACTATTTCCCTGTTAAACTATAACGTATTTTCACACACACGTTGAACTTGGATTGTTCTATTAAATAGATATACACATATATAAACACACACAACTGGCACACACAACTCTGCAATAGAAAACAAAGACTTAGAATTGCAATACCTATAAGCTATTGCAAAGTTAACTCCTACTAAAATCAAAGCAAATTATTAAGGAACAAAATGAAGCGATGATACAAATGTTTCACAAGTATGCAAGACATTATGTATGGCAGTAGAAGTTTACTCAAAGAACAACATACCAAATGAGCCTAAATCATTTTGTTTGTGTAGCTATGTGTAATTAGCACATCTCTGGGGACTGAGCTAGTCAGCTGCAAGTCCTCCAGAGGAATGGAAGCTTTTTGGTGTCTTCCGTCACCATAATCCACTTCCAGGTAGACCTTCCACCACCACTGAGGTCTTCAATCTCTCTATTATTTTAAAATATCAGTAGATACAGAATGCTTTTGTATGTTTGTTCTTCAGCTCCAATTACAAGTGCAAAGAAAACCCATACCAATTCATTCAACTATGGCATGAAATGTGCTATGCATGGCTCTGATCATGTCTTTCATTTACTTATGCTCTTCACAATAAATTTCATGCTCTTTAAAAAAAAAAAAAAAAAAGGCTGCACCAAAAAAGTACACATTTATATTTAGTCAACAATTTGTATAAACTTATAGCACGAACAAGATGTATTCTTCCCAGGATTCTCATTTTCATTTCTTATTTTGTATGTTACAAGAGCAAGGGAGGAAAAAAAAGGCATATTTTCAATAACTAACCCCTCAATAATAAAACATGTAGAAATTTGTATTTACACTTTGTGGATAAGTAGATTACTGTGAACATGTTAGATGAAGCATTTGCTTCTCTTTTGATATAACCATTTCAACTTTAATCACGAAAAAAATATATCAATTGGCAGTATATAAAAATTGATGTTTTAAAAAAAATTCTGATTCTGGAAGACTATTTTAAGTGAGTTTTCTGATGGGTTTTCTGATGGGTTTTCTGAAACTTCTATTTTTCCATTGAATTCCATTAATTTTGTTCTTAAATATTATTTCTATGACAGTAATACACAAAGGCCACAATCAGGTTGGGTCCCATTGTGCTTAGAACTGACAAACGTCAAGTTCCAAAGTGCTTCTGAAGGCCATCACACAGAGTAATGATCTATTTCTCCATAGCTATTTCCTTAAAAATATTTTAGTGTTTTTAAGTGGCAGGGTTGTTATCCCTATGCCTAACCTGGAAGGCCCTGGTTTCTGTTTTGTCTCACACCTGCTCCATAGACCAATCCAGCATTGTTAAACCTGCGAGGAGGAAAAAGCCAGAGACACAGAACCTGGGGATCATCAGAACATGCAAGCTGTCCCTTTACAACAAAGCATAGTCAACATACAATGCAGCCCGAAGGATATGACCACCACCATTGCCAAGAGGCACTGAAATGGATTGGCCACGGGCGTTGGATAGAAACTGATTCCACCAGAATAGCAATAAAATGGACACCTGAAGGCAATAAAAAATGAGGCCATCCAAAAACAAAATGGTGATGAGTTGTGAAGCCAAGCTGAAAAAAACCCGGGAAGTAGCTGGGAGAGCACTGAAGGACTTGCCAGTAAGACAGAAATGGAGGTGCTTTGTTGCTGCCCTAAATGCTAGAGGCATAATGGGAACATGATGATGATCCAAAGAGCCCATGCTCTAAAAGACTAGATGTGACAGATGGATGAGAAACAAGCAGATCATGGTAGGGTGAAAAACACAGTGAAACAAATATATGATAAACAGATTCATAGACACTCAATAGTAGTGATTATAGCTCTCCACACACCTACCACAATTATCAGACCATATTTTATGGCAGTGTTTCTTAAACTGTGTTCCGTGGCACACCGGTGTGCTGCGAGGCAATTGGAGGTGTGCACGGAGAACAACAGAATTCAAAATGGCCACCCTTAAAGGGGCAGAAGACTTTTTTTGTTCAATAACTTTCCCCCAACCCTTTTTTCCTCTCAATAACTCCTTTCCCCCCAACTTTTTTTTTTTTTTTTTTGCGCTCAACAAAAAAAATCCTTGGTGTGCCTCATAAAAAAATTGTTTGGTGTTCCTCGGTCTTAAAAAGTTTAAGAAACACTGCTTTATAGTATGAATTATGGAAAAGATGAGTGTTAAGGAAGGATGTGACAGAGTTTAGAAGTAGGAGCATTCACGGTTACCTCATATTTGCAGGCACTCACAGACTACTTCCACCTATTGAACCCTGTCACAGATTATAAGCAATCTGAATCAAAGTGTGTCGTCTTTGGGCTTGTCTCCTCTGTAATAGTTACCAGGAGTTAGCCCACACACGTTACTCCACTAGGTTAGCTCAAGGGAGTGATTGCACTGAGAGGGAAAAACCCACTCACTTTACACAAAATGGTTTGATGAGCAAAGTGACTGGATTAAGGGGTGATGAGATGCTATAACTCACACTGCTGAAAATTCTCACAGTTGAGTCTCCATTGCATTATTAGTTCAAATATCAGCAGCCCTTGGGCTTCAAACCACTTCTATGAAAGACAAGTTACTTCAAGTTTAAAACTCAAGCCAGAGATTACGGATGGATGGTTGTCCAAGCTAGGGGCAAAACTTGAGTTAACACTGTAGTGAAGATAAACCCATCATCACTGGCCTAAGCAGGGTGTAGCAAAACAGTATCATGTTCCTTAAGGGAATTACAGGCACTACTAGAATACAAACAAATAATAAGTATGACAACATATGTTGTATAGAATCATAGAAATGTAGTTCTGGAAGGAATCCTGGGTCATCTAGTTCAGTCCTGTGCACTGAAGCAGGATTAAATATAATCTAGACCAGTGTTTCTTAAACTGTGTTCCGTGGCACACTGGTGTGCCGTGGAGAACAACAGAATTCAAAATGGCCACCCTTAAAGGGGCAGGCGACTTTTTTTGGGGGGGGGAGGGGGCTTAAAATATTCTTCGTGATCCTCATAAAAAAAAAATAATTGTTTGGTGTTTCTCGGTCTTCAAAAGTTTAAGAAGCACTGATCTAGACCATCCCTGACAGGTGTTTAAAGAACAGTTTAGACAAAGAAAACGATTCCACAACCTCTCTAAATAATTTGTTCCAGAATTTAACTACCTTCACAATTAAGAAGCTTTTTCGTAATATCTAACTTATATCTCCCTTGCTGCAAATTACTTTGTGCCCGGTCTTCAATAATTAAAAGGAGAACAATTTGCCATGCTTCTCTTTGTAACAATTACAGTAAAACTCCATTGGTCCAGCATCCAATGCTCCGGCACTCCTGATGGT
>JANRFK010006697.1:1719344-1731007 GCA_030068395.1 Apalone spinifera
CATCCCATCTTGCGTCACTTAGCGCATTAGTCCGGGAGCCGACCTTGTCCCTGACCTCAGAGGCAAAGAAAGCATTGAGTACTTCAGCTTTCCCCACGCCATCTGTCACTAAGTTACCTCCTTCATCCAGTAGGGGCCACACACCCTTGTTGCATTAGCTGAACTGTACCATAGCTCAAATCTGATTAATACTGCTCTTACCTACCAGTGCTACACTATCCATACTGGATATAAACCCAAGTCCCAATGAGAAATGTGAAAAAGTATTTACCATCCTATGCTCAGAGGAAATAGGAAACTGTTAGCTATTGGATAGCTTCCATTCTTATATGCAGCGTTGTTGTAGCCATGATGGTCCCAGGATGGGTGCTGTATATAGTGGTCAGAGGGTTATAGATGGGTGACACCTCTGGGGATAATGTTTTGTTTTTTGAATTTGCACTTAAAGTATGAAACAATGTTAAGTTGTGTGAGGTGGTAGAGTTTTTCTTTCATATAGAAAAATTAAGTATCTTCCACTATTGTAGTTATATCGGTTCAATAAATTCACATAGCAAATACATCAATTTCAAGTTTTATCTTTATCTTATATGGATATGTGGCCCCAAATATTTACATGGGATGCACCACCAGGAAAGCAACTCCAAAATAGACTTATGTTATTGCTCATTGTCAAAGTACTTTCTCAAAGCCTCTCTGATGCCTAATGCAGCCCTCTGGACCCCTCAGGAAGCCCTAGTATCTGGCAGCTCAATCTCTGCAGCAAAATATTCTGCTTCAGTGATCTACCCCTAAGCAAATATTTCAGCACAAGAGGCAGATATTAAAAAAGTGCAGCACATGACTATGACCCTGGGGATATTATAATCAAGAAGGTCTAACTCGCTACAGAGGCACACGAAGCATGCCTTTAATCTGCCAAAGGCACATTCGATTGCCATGCTACATCTACTTCAGCCTATTGTTATAATGCTATACTGCTGTCCAAGGCTCTGTGTAAGGTTTCATGAGCCAGGGCTGTAAAGAGAAAGCCAGGTCTCCAAGGATGACTAAAGGCATTTTCACATCCCCACTGTAATCTTGTGGTCTGGAAAAAAAGTCCTTGCTTGCAACTTTCTGTACAGCCAGTGTTCCTAAAGATGTGGACATCATGCACCTTTCTAGACCACCCTGCAAAGTTGTCTGAAATGCGCACCATAAGTGCCTGCAACAACATGGAAACGTATCCTTTCCTATTAATGTACTCTGTTGCAAGATGGTCTGCTTCTAAAATTAAAATGTGTATGCAATCCATCTCCCTGCCACAGTTAGAGAAGCCCATCTCTGCAAAGCCATCTATGATTTCATGTACAGCCCCCAGAGTCACAGTCCTCCACCATAGTAGAATGCAATTTATTACCTTGCCCACTTGCATTAATACAGCCCCAATGGTAAACTTCCCCATTCCAAACTACTGGGTGGTTGCAAATCAGGAGTCTGAAGTCACGAGCTTCCAAACAGCAATTTCCACATACGTTTCAAGCGAGAGGGCAGTTCTCATTCTGATGCCCTTGCACCATAGGTCTGGGGTCAGCCCAGCACACAATTAATAGGAAGGTTGCTTTTATGCATCCTAAAGATTTGTAGCCACTGCTCTTCATCCCGGACCTGCATTACAATGTGATCTCACCAATCAGTGCTAGTTTTCCTTTCCTAAGTTGCTGCTGTCCATATCATATAGTATGTTGAGCACCTGCGAATCTTCCTCTGTCATTGTCAGCACAGTTAACCGTGAAGTTATGCGTGATGTCCTCACAACACTTAACAGAGCATAGAAAAAAGTGTGGAATCCATTCTCTCTCACTGCAGAAACTGGAGTGCACAGCAAAGAATGGCAGTTGAAAAGATGGTGCAAAAGTAAGATGAAAACCCACAGAGGACAGAAAGTGGTGCATGATGGGACAAACCCACAATCTGTTCCACCTTCCCACAATGCCTAGCAACAAAATGTGTCACCAGGCACTGTAGAATAAATATCTACAGAGCACTGCTCAAGATGCCAACGATGGTGTCCCCAATGTGGACATGATCTGTTGATGGGAGAGCAACTGTGAACACCTTTTGGCAATTTTGGTGTTGGTCAATTTTTCTGTATCAACGTGAGTTTTCTCAACAAAACTTTGCAATGTAGACAGCCCCTAAAATCCTTGACTCAGACTCTTAAGAACATATTTTCAGTACACATATACTCAGCTCCTTGAACAGTATGTGTACATATATTTCACACTGATATTAATAATTAGTGAGATATTACTCGTCATTTCAGGCCTCATATGACATTCTTTGGTGACCCAAAATGAACATGCCCGAACCAAGTAAAGCTCCAACTGTGCTCCATGGGTCCCGGACTTCTAGCAGACAGGGTTTGCCTCAGAGGTTCGCTGTGACTCTCCACACAGCCCCTTGCCCTTTACTAGAGGCAAGGGTCACAGCCTATTGAGCCCTTCTCATCATAGGCTTGTCTGTAATATGGAGTGAAACCCCTGCAGTGTCCTACTCTCCCCTCTCATGGGCATATTCTGTAATAGGGTGAGACAATTGGTCTGTGCCAGCTGACTCAGGTATGGGAGGTTCAGGTTATGGAGCTGGTTAACTGCAGTGTAGATGTCTGGGCTCAGACTGGAGCCTGGACTGTAGACCGGAGAGGAAGTATGGTCCCAGAGGCTGGGCTGCAGGTCCTGCCTGAACCACTACACTGCAACAGAACAGCCCCTTAGCCCGAGCCCGACAAACCTGAGTCAACAGGCACAAGACAGTTACATGTTTTTAACTGCAATGTAGACATAAGCCCCAGTGATCATTAAGAGCTATGCACATTTAAGCTCATTATAGCGATAGGGTGCGTTAGCACATACTTCATTTGTATCAAAGTCCCAAACCTACAAGTTGAGCATGTAGCTAGTTTGGGCAATGTAATGGTACTGTCACCAATATTCTCAACCTCCCTCATCCACTTGGCTTATCTCTCATTTATCCTGTATTAATCTGAGGTACAATTCTATAACCTAATTTAGGCAGGAAATCATTGAACTCATCTCAAACACTACAAAGTAATTTAATATTGCTTTATTTAAATCTCTAAGGCTGTATTTAGACTGGCGTGATCTTGCGCCACAGCTATGAAAATGAGGCTTAGTGTGGAATATCACCGAGCCTCATTTGTATAGCTAATGAGCCACCATTTTCGCGGAAGAGGCTCTTGCACAAGACGGAGCTGTCTACACTGCCCCCTTCTTGCGCAACAAAAACCCTCTTGCGCAAAGTCATTATGCCTGAAAATAATCAGCGTAACGGCTTTGCGCAAGAGGGTTTTTCTTACACAAGAAGGGGCAGTGTAGACAGCTCCGTCTTGTGCAAGAGCCTCTTCCGCGAAGATGGCGGCTCATTAGCTATGCAAATGAGGCTCGGTGATATTCCACGCTGCGCCTCATTTGCATAGCTCTGGCGCAAGATCGCACCAGTCTAGACACAGCTTATAGGTGTAGCCTTGTATCCAGAGACCCCAATCAGATTAGAGCACCACTGTATCCAGTGCTGAACAAATACAAAGGAATCGTTCATCCCTGTGACCAAGAGCTCATTATAGATCCCAAATCCTAGAATCAGATCCTTTGTGGCACCTTGATCTACTCAAGTGGACCTAATTGCAATATCATGGCCTTTTATTAGGACCTATTTGGGATAGTGACTGCTGTCACTTCTTTTAGTATAGTTCCTAGAACAATACAGGGTGCAATGGGCTTGTCTGGATGTTAATAAAATGTAATAAATAATGGCATGCTTGCTTAGTACAAACATTTTAAACACTCAGAACTTCAGTAAAACTAATGGTTTCTCAAATTGAGCAAAAGCCCTCCATAAGCCAAATGTAAAACTTCAGCCATTCTTCTGTAGGTTAGGGTATAATGTTAGAATTCTTTTAAATTCTTTTATGTATTTTTCATTCCTGTCAAGACATACAAATGACTGACGTGATTTTATTCAAAGGTAACCAGAAGAATTAACCTTTAAACTTAAAAGTCAAACCATGGAAAACTTCAGTCCAAAGGTGAATGTTTCAGAAAGTTAAGAGCGTGTATAAACAGAGGATTATATGAAAGGTGCTATGCATACCTAACTAGAGCAGGCGCTACAGTACTAGACTCCAGACATAGTAATAATGATCATTGCACTGCACAAATGTAGCCGAACTTCAGTTCAGAACCAATATGGATGAAACATTTAAATAATTTTTAAGTTGATAGATGTGCATGTCTTAAAATATTTGAATCAATGTTATTTTTATTTAAATGGGATTTAAGACAGGAGAAAGGGCAAGGAACAAGACGAAGGAGACCAGAGGACAAAGCAAGTGTGATAGGATAATATGCCTCAGACACCATAATTTAACTGCGCAAGTAGTTGTTCTCTGAAAAGCTCTAGGGCAGGAAGGAGGAGAGAAGGAAAAGACAAGTGGGAAGGAACAGACTCACTAACATACCTTCATCTATAACACCCATCTAAACACTGATTGAATTTTTTTAAAGAAGGCAAGTACTGTCACTTTCAAATTCAGCATGCCAGAAAAGTGGCAGAATTTCAACTGAAATAATCATTTAAACATGAACAAAATACTAAGGCTATGCTGTAGGTAGCAATCCTACACTGGCAGAGAACTGGATTAGACCTAACAAATCTTTTCCTGTTCTTATTTCTATTATTCTGATTAAACAGCTACATTCTCAAAATTACTAATTTAATGTGTCAAAATGTGTGCTCACATTTGTTATTTTTCTATACAAACTGTATAATATCACACACACACACACACACTTTATTGTAAAAGGACAATGGCCTCCTTTTGCTAGACAAATGCCAAATCAAAAGACAAGGCTTTTATTAAAAAACCCCACTAAACTATATATTTTCTGTTCCTTGAAAAATGAGTCAGTGACACTGTTCCATTTCTATAAAAATGTTACAATACCTAATGACCAATGTATGCAAACATTTTACTGAACATTAATGCAGTGTTCTGTTTTCTGTAAAGTATCACTAATGACCTTCAGCAATAAAATTGAGATAATGGGGTGAAGAAAAATATCAATTACCATAAACTGAGTCCCAGTCTATCACATGGAACTCCATTAAGTCAACTCCTTAGTGCTCATCTGCTGAAAACATCTGGGGCAGATTCAGAACTGCATGATACTGAAAATAAGGAAGAGTTATATCAAAAGTAACTAGAGCACACAGAATTCAGTCTCTCCAAAATTGATTTATGCTTACATTTTTAAAGTTGGAGACTGTGTGGGCCAGTAGACCAAGAGGAAAAACAGACTGACAGATTTACTTCTGGCTATAACAATCTAAACACTGATTAGAGTGACAAGCTAGACAAGCTGAAAGAAGTGGCGTTTCCCCAGTCCAGCCTCCTTAGACCACCTATTGATCAGTCAAAGCACATTGGTTTATAATAACTACTCATCTTTGCTCTCAGTCTGTTGGGTATGTGTTTCAGGCCCAGTCAGTCCCAGGGGCATTCCATATTGACACTTAGCCATTCAAAAAACACAGCAATTTCATGAAGAAAAATCAACCAGAATTCATAAGCTCTACAGACAGATTCCCCAAGTCACCACTCGGGATGTAAAATCCCGTTTAATTAGTTAACTGGTTAAACGTTAACCAATTTAATTAGTTAACTGGTTAAACATTAACTGCCACTTCTGGAAGCTGCTGCCACTCCCACATATGACTGCCGTTTCCAGCCCTATGTGCGGGGGGAGCTGCTCCCCGGGTACAAGTTAACTGGTGAGGCTTACTGATTAACAGTTAAGCTGACCCATTATCATCCCTAGTCACCATAACTCATTTCACAGTTTTAAATATACTAGATAGGAGCTATTCTCATTTTAAATTTTTACTTTGAAATATAGATTGGAGCTCCCTGATCCAGCATCCTCGGGACAAGTTTGCTGGACCAGGGGAGGTCAGGCCTTGGGTTCTACTGAGACTCCTCTCCTGGTCATCGGCCCTAACCAGTGCTCTGACCCCAGTTGCCAGCCACGCTCCTGCTGCCAGTTTGCTGGATGGGCTCCCTGATGCCAGGCCACTGGCCCTGCGGGCTGCCAGCCGCTGGGGCCATCTAGTTCAAGGGCTCTCTGGTGTAGGAACATGATGTTGCTGGACCAGAGAGGTTCAACCTGTACTACAGTTTAAAATGAAAACGAAATTAAGGTCTTCAATATGTAGGTTAGGCTGCATGGACTCCCATTTGTTTGCCCTCTGGACTTTTTGAACCCAAGTAAGGAAACCAATTAACTTCCAATTGCATGCTTTCATCTCTTTTTGTATTACTATGGTCACAACCACTTACACCAGATTTTTAAGCACTTAGTAGAAACTGCTGGCCAGTTTTTAAGGGTATTCAGGAAACTGAAGATGTAGACATGGCTATAGTGGTATTTTCAGAAGTGCCTAAGTCCTTAGTTGCCAAAGGGGCTAGAAGTTTAGCACTTATGAAACCTCACTAAGGCACTTAAATACCTTTTAAAAAATCTGGCCCAGTATCATTCTGCATCACAGTATGGTGCCTAACACACTGGGCTCCATGTTCCAATGGGGGCTTTTACATGCTACTGCAATACAGTTTTTAAAAAATGTACAGAGGAGGAATGTTCCCACTGATGTTAACAAAAGTCCTATTAATTTTGTTGTTCATATCAGAGACACCAGTATCCCATGCATTCAAAAAACTGGCAGAACCAAAAATTTTCCTCAAATGAGTCTTCTTCAAAACAAGAAGGTTAAATAAATGCAATTCCTCAAATTCATTTCAGGATGCTGTTTGCTTTTTTAAAAGCAAATATAAAACTAGTGTGTCAGAATATGCTTTGATTGGAACTGAGTGAAACTGGAGAGAATGTTCACATATTGCACAGTCTGGCTGTTCTAGAAATCTGATTTAACACAGATAATTCATTTTCCCAAAGGCTTGCCCATTTTCCCTTTTATGTACAGTTTATCTGCATAATTGAGTAAAAACAGCAATGAGTTCGACAACACTTTAAAGACTAACGAATGTTATAGGGTGCTAGAAGATATACTCAGCGTTGCTCAGGCTCTTAATTCAAATAATTATTCTTTTTCTTCATTTAAATGATTGCCCTGGGAAGGGACTGGGAGTGAGGATGCAGACGGCCCCAGGGAGAGCGAACAACTCCAGCCCTCTTTCGCCATAGCAGCTTGGCACCAGGTAAGATGTGCCTTGTCCATGGCTGCTGCAGCTCCAGCAGACACAGCTAGGGGAGGGGTGCATGTCCCTCTGCTGGGGTCTGCTGCTAGACCCACAAATTCTCTGAAATATATAGTAGATGGATGTCCATTTCTCCTCCCCTGCTGGCCCAGTGGAGTTATAGCTATCTTGGTCCCTATCTCTGGCCCCTTGCTGCCCCCCCTAGTCATTCTGCAGTATAACTGTCCCTCCTACCAACTCCCCCCACTTTCCATTTTATGAGAAAAATTGCATTCCATGCATATCACATTGTCTTGCACAACCAAACCCTTACCTTGATTTAAGTTAAGACAAATCTCGGCATACCAAATTTGGTGGTGGAACCTCTAAAACTTGGGATTCTCTAGCCCAGGAACATCTCTGGACCTGCTACACCATGGATGTTTCCAGACCAGAGTCCAGCCGGGGCTGGCAGCCCTGCTGGAGCTAATGGCTCCAGGGCCAGGAGTCCAGCCAGGGACAACAGCCCATCCAGCTAACCACCATGCTCTCCCCATTCAAGTCAAATGGCTTCAGCTTTTTACACACTTGTAGAATTGCAAATATATTATATGGTGTAAGCTCAATAGCTTATCTTCTCTCATCAACACAAGTTGGTTCCAATAAAACTTCTCTCTTATCCACCTTGTATCTTTAACATACTGGGACCAACACAGCTACAACAACACTGCATATTTTACAGACAGAAATACAGACCTAGGTTTCAAAGGATTACATTTATCAGTAAATATTGATTACTCCATACCCACACAGACGGATGAAAAATATTTCTATTAATAATAATAGAAATGTATATACTAGTAAGAAAAGTGCTGCTGGAAAGCATGAAAGTTTAAGGATATTTACTTCACATATTTTGAGATGTGATGTTGACAATTTGTGCCTTAATGGTTATAAAGTTTTAACTTTTTTAATTTAAACATCTATTGTCATTAAATAATTTGTGTCTGATTCATCCCATAATTTTCCACAACTGTGAAAATTTAAATTGATTAAAAAATTAAAATGCTTAAAAACATTATTATCTATCAACAACCACAAAAAAATTGAACATTGCCAAGCTTAGATCTAATATGCTCCATGTGGCATTATCACTCCACTGAAGAAAATGAATGAATGATATACTCATTTAAAAATACCCCATTGCTCCGAAACCACTAATTCAAATCTATGTGGAATCTTCCAGCAAATCCTTAAAAACAAAGACTGAATATAGCTGTATTAAAGAGCATGTGATGCATTTTACAGAAAGGGTGCATGCTAGTATCACTATACAAACATCTGCGCTCCAGCTAAAAGTTAGGGCAAACTAGCTTCATTGTTCAGGGGAGTGAAAACTCACATTCTTGAGACACGTGGGGTATGTCTACATGACAAAATACCACGCTGCAATGACGTCAGAATCTGGGGACTATAGATCTGGTCTATTAGACTCACTGAAGAAGGGTTGGGTTTTTCTGGCCTGGTGGACAAACCTCTAGGTAAGCTGATATTAGTCCCCATATAAACACCATTATGTCAGTGAGGAATTATTATTGTTACTTGTTATTTCCAAGTAACTTAATGATGATTAACCAGCTGGTAAATAAATGTGAAAATACAGGATCTAGTATTTTGATGTTCAAGGTGACAAAGATTAAGAAATCTCAGAAAGCCTAAGGAATGCGCAAGATGGTCATTGTAACATCTGGCAAAATAGCTCCAGTTGAGGAATTTTCATCTCCCTACCCACTTCCTTTAAAAAAAAAAAAAAAAAAAAAAAAACCCACCCAGAAAACTAAATTCAAGTAAAGCATGTAACCACATTACATTAAACTATCATCAGGAAATGCCAGAGTAAAGGTTGAACATGCAACTAAATTATATCTCCTTTTATATTTGCAATACAATGACATCTTTAATCATTGGTAAATCTTCAAGGCTTATCATAGTATTGTAACCAGCACTGCTGGAAGTTACTCTATTATACAAGCTGTTATAGCATGTAGCAAATCATGCAGCTCTTTTAATAAATAGCATTAGCATGCTAATTCTGTGTAAGTCTAGATTATCTCCACGTGACATCACAATTACATAGTGTTGCTCAAATAATGTCATACAGATTGTTTCTAAACAAACAATATGGCTCTGTATATTCTGGTGTCAGAAATATGCTGTTATAACCATATTTCAAAATCTGAACTTTCATTTAAAAAAAGTTCTTAACCCTTATAGTAACAGAGAAAACCTCGAACAGATGAGTAACGCTAACTGAAGTAGCGGCATCTCCCTGCATTAGCAGAAAGCATAAAACAATAGCTATAAGATGCGACTTGACCCACTTATCTTGTAGTCTTTGCAATTTAGCAACTGTATAATTTGGCATCTGGTCCAAGATGCCATGAATTTGCCATTAATTTTCGGTCACACTGCCCTTTCAGGACCTTTCTGTAGCTGCCTCTTAGGACGTGTCTACATTACTGCAATATCAGTGCTGAGGTGGTCAATCTTCTGACATTCAATTTAGTGGGTCTAGGGGGGACAACTGAGGGCGCCCCTGTTGACGCCAATACGCCTCACAATGGAACTTGACAGGAGAAACCATAGTGAGGATGGCGCCCTAGCTCCGCTTTAAGTATGTCAATTTCAGTTACGTTATTAACATAGCTGAAATTGTGAACCTTAAGCTGACCTTCCCCCACAGAGTAGACCTGTCCTTAGTCTGCCACTAGCTTCATAAAGGAAAAGCCAATTGGTTTAATGTAGGCTGTCCCCGCGCTCGCTGCAGCCAATGGTCACTCTGCAGTATGATGGTCCCTCCTATCAGCTCCCTCACTTTCCCTGTTATGGAAAACAACTGGATTCTAGAAACATCCAAACCCTAAACTTACTTTAAGTTAGGATAAAAGGAAGCTACCTACTAAATTTTGTGGTCCTAGCTCTTACTGTTTAGGAGGAGTCCTTGAACGAACAGACTCACAGATGAACAGGCAAACCAACACACATTTCTAAAATATATAAACTTAGTTTTGAAGATAAAATGTTATGGGTTGTCCTTGTGTCCATATTTCAGTCTTTTCACCAAGCATTATAGGTTATCACTAAGTTGCTAACCTCAGAATGGCTTATGAGCTACATTTTTAATTGTCAACAGTAATTATCCTGGATTTTGCCAGTTATATTTCAGCAAATTTACAAAAGAATAAGTGCTAGGTGAATAAAATGTACATTTCTATAAGGAAAATGCACTATTCGACTACAATTTAAAAGTAGCGATTCCAAATGCTGTGGTTAATTTTGCCTTTGCATCAGAGTCTTTTTATTTCATTAAGACATATTCAGGCAGGCAGACACATCTAGTTGTCCCAATTCTAGAGGGGGTTTAAAAAGAGGCTCCATTTTGTTCCATTACTTGTTTTAAATGCATTAACTTTAACCTGTTTATACTATATAAAATTCTCCAAGTTCTCAATTACCACCACATTTGATTCCCAATACACTAACACACATAAAACTGTACATTCTTATCAATGCATATTTGATATTTATATAAATCTTTGACAAAGTGACTGGCCCTTTTTAATGATGAAGATTAAGCTCCGATCTATAACACACTTAGCTCATCTCCCCCAATGGAGCAAACAATCAAAGCCACATGACAATCAGGTCATGTGGGTAAAATCATGCCTTCTAGGGTGGAGATAAACACAGAAGCCTCTCGGAAAAAAAAAAAATCAGAAGAGACAAGACAGCCATCCTGGAGAGGCACATGACAAGAGGAAATCTGCCTGCAGCAAAGCCCAAGAACAAGGACTATACATTCCCTTTAAGAAAGGGAAAGAAACAGACTGGAAAGCCCCAAAAGGAATGAGTTTGGGCCTAAAGGGCCAAGAGGAAAATATAGTATAAAGACTTAAATTAGACCCGAAAAAGAAGGATATTACTTTATGGAGTCAAGACTGTGACTAAGTTATTGAAAGAATCAGGAAACTGAACATAGGGTGCTATGGCATGAGAGCATGTGCTCTTGGATGGCATGTTCTCACCACTGGTAGCAACAATGAGATGACCGGATACCCATACCATCAAGGAGCAATGGTTGAACAGAAAAAGCACAGACAGACCCCCTTCTACTGCTGTGAGATATTCACCCTTCCCAGCCACTCCTTGTGGGGAGGGGAGAAAAGAATTGGGAAGGGGGCATGCCATGGTTCATGTGCAATGTCCAGTGTTTCCTGGTTTTCCGGCTGGGCACCAGACGGAAGCCTGGCGGGGGCGGGGGGAGTGACTGGGAGGCGGGGTGCAATCGGCGCTTGGAGCCCTGGTTGCGTGTGAGGAGGAGGGGCAGCCCGGTCCATGCTCCTGCATG
>JANRFK010006697.1:1731107-1747148 GCA_030068395.1 Apalone spinifera
AAAGAAGCTATTTGCATATATTTGCATGTATATGCAACCACACTTAAGTTGCGGGCCCTCGGCATGTGCTGTGAATATTATCGTGACCCTTCGGGCTTCCAAAGTTGAGTAGACTTGCTGTACTCTCTCTACAGAATGGAGGAGGGCACAGCAGGGCTTGGGACAGAAGGAGTTTGCTGGCTGCTTTTGAGAGTGGTGCAGGTGCAGGGCTAGGGCAGGGGTGAGCCTGACCTAGCCCCACTGCACCACCTGTGCTAAGCAGTGTCCAGCTGGAGCCTACATCCTGAACCCTGTCCCAGTCATTAACCCCCTCCTGTACCCCAAGTCCCTGCCCCAGGCTCAGCTCAGAGTCCTTCACTCTCCAAATCCCTTAACCCAAGACCAGAGCCTACACCCTAACCCTCTGCCTGATGAAAGGGAGGAAGGATGGGGGAGGGAGGGAGGATGGAGTGAGCAGGGGCAGGACCTTGGAGAAGGAACACAAAGGAGGTAGGGCAAGGGTATTTGGGTTTGAGGTAGATCCTGGATTGCACTTAAACTCAAAAGAGTGATCCCATGCTTAAAAAAAAAAAATCCAACTAAGTTCACTTATGGAAGTCAACACACTGTTTTTAAAAAATACATTTTAAACCTAATTTACAATAGTTTAAACACATGGTTATACACTAATATAATACACCTTCAAATGACTTTAATCATAAAATGTGCAATGTAAAAGCACAAACTCATAGTTGTAAGCATATCCCTACATCAGTCTTGTAATTCAGTTCAAGTCTGCATCTCAGTCCTGATACAGGTATAAGCGGGGCTCCATAAGATTAATGGTTTCTTTTAACCACCAAAATGCATAATATTTACATAAAAACATCACAGTAATATTATAATGTCATTAGCAAAGGTCTGTCCTTCCTGTCAATATAGGATCAATCATAAATTACAAGTGAACTCTACAACAGATCAGCTGTTGTTCTACAACAGATCAGCTGAGGTTGATGCTCAAAGAGATTACTAAGAAATAGGCATTAATCAAAAGATGCATCTGTTACAGCACATAACCCATTTTCAGTTGTTACTTTATTTTCTTACCGTAATAATCCTTCAACAATCTAACCTTTCAGAAGTTTTTAAATTTAGATATTTGGTCAATACAAAATGAAAAAAGTAGCCTTATATGGTAATCTTAAGTACTGTTATAGTTTAACACACTTATAGGAAAAAATTCAGTGTTGGGATCGAAAGTTTAGAATTAAAGGAAAGGAAAATTACTAGTTTTAGTTAACAAAAAGATTGCCTAGAGATATTCTGATATGGTTTTATTCAGGGGAGGCTATATTTAGTTTATATATAATATTTTAAATATCCATTATTTTAAAAAAAACTTTTCAAAGTTAATTCCAAATTATAAAAGCATTAACATAAAAATAAATTTGGTGGAAGAAAAAGATAAAGATCCCACCTTTTGACATTGGCTTGAGTTGTTTTCCTGACTGGTTAACTATTTTTTGTTTTAATCTTTTTGTGATGTAGTTCACACCCAACTCAAGGGCTGTGTCTATACTGGTGCGATCTTGCACCAGAGCTATGCAAATGAGGCTCAGCGTGGAATATCGCCGAGCCTCATTTGCATAACTAATGAGCCACCATTTTGCGGAAGACAGAGGCTCTTGCGCAAGACGGAGCTGTCTACACTGCCCCTTCTTGCTCAACAAAAACCCTCTTGCGCAAAACCGTTATGCCTGAAAATAATCAGCATAACGGCTTTGTGCAAGAGGGTTTTTCTTGCGCAAGAAGGGGCAGTGTAGACAGCTCCCTACATAATAGGGGTCAAGGGAATTAGGAAGTGAGAAAGGAAAACATGGTTAGAGAGGACTGGGGACAGATGGGCAGAAATTTAAGATAAAGGGAATTTAGGAAGTCATGATATTAACAAGATGTATGTCACTTGCAAGCTAAGTGCAAGAGGTGTATTTATCCCTTCTTCCTCATGCCCACATTTTGTCTTATTTGACTGAAAGTATGTTAGGGCTGAGACACAGCTTATGTGGCTAAGGCATTCTGCACATTCAGAATTTTACACATTAACAACGTAAAGCAAAAAAAATATGAAGTTTGCTCCTTTGACTCTACAATGATGACAGACTCATACACTCAAAGAGAATAGGAAACAAAGAACGATCATGCCATTAGCTCCATTTGAAATAAAAATAATTACTGAATAAATCTAGTAATTTATTAAAGTTTCCGAAAAGAATGCATAGGACTTAGTATTTATTGTCTTTTAAAGTCTTGCAACATTAATGATACTTATTGACTGTTTAAAAAACAAAAACAAAACAAAACAAAACACACAAACAAAACAAAAAAACACTCTGCCAGAGAAGTGTAGCCAGACCCCATATAATTTTAAGAAAATTTTAGAGACTATCAGGTAGGGGGTTAGATACTGTGTAATTGAATTGTCATGTAACCACATGAATTTTTAGTGGTTATATGATTATTCGAAAGTCCGCAGGGGCAGGGCCAGTAACCAGTGCAGCACAGTCCAGCTCCTCTACCAGGGAGCCTCCTATACTACTCCGTGCTGTTGTCTCTCCCTCAGAGGCAACAGCACAAGGTGGCAGGCCGAAACTGGTTTAAAAACCAGCTCTGCTCACAGACCGGCTGCGTGCTACCCTGTGAGGCTGCCTCTGCTACAGAGGCAGCAGCGCAGGGTAGCAGCAGCCCCTGTCCGTGGTATGAACTCTTCATGGTATTAGGGGTATGAGCTCTTCATGGACAGAGGCTGCTCTGCAGGATGTGGAGCAGTCTCTTGTCTACGGGGAGCTCGGACACCCCCACTTCTCCCTGCAGACAGTATGTGATGTAGTGGGGATTGTGTTTGCTTTGTTATGTTGTATGTGATTGCTACTGTTTCATGCAGTTCTGTTGTAACCTTGTGTGTGCACACGCCTCAGTTTCCCTGGGCACTGCACTGGTACCTGGCTGGGGATGGGAATGTCAGGTGTGGCTCTCACTGAGGGGGGTGCTGTCCCATCTTAGCAGTACACAACAATAGGTCAAACTGTCTTGTAACCTGAGCCTAAGTGGAAGATTCAATAGGTGACACCTTTTGAAGCTAGACAAAGGAGGAGGAGGGGCAGCCTGCAGGGTTGGGGCTGGCTGTGGAATGTCGGAGTCCTCTTGGCTGGTTGAGGATGCAGAGAGGGTCCCCCTCTCCCCAATTTGGATTGTACTGACTCCTTCTGGTTCCTGTGTTAACAAGTCCGTGCTGTGCTGAATCCCTGTCAATGAATAAACCGTCTCGTCTACTTGCTGGCTATGGAAGGGGATGCAGGGCCTAGTGACTTCCCCACACTCTGGGACATAGGGGCTGCTGCCGTAGAGCAGCCTCTACCTGCAGTAGGCCCAGGCTCACCACAGACAGAGGCTGCTTCATAGCAGCCTCCCCTGCTCTCCCTTTTCCTGCACTGCTACCTTGGACAGAGGCAGCAACATTTTGGGGGGTGGGGAGGAGGGACAGGCGGCACTGTGGAGCAGATGCTGTGGGGGAACCAGCTTTCAAACCAGCTCCCCTCAGCACCGGTTCCTGCCTGTCCCACTCTTGCTGCCTCTGTAGGAGGCAAGGGTGAGCCAGGCAGGTCCATGGGAGCTGATACACGCAGGAAGCTAGCTTGAAAGCTGGCTCTCCATGCATATTGGCCCCAGCCTGCCCTCTCACCCTCTGGACTGTTGCCTCTATCAGAGGCAGCAGCGCAGGGGTTGGGGCGGGAAAGCAGGCAGATCCAGTGCTCATGGGAAGCCTGCTTAAAGGCAGCTCCTCACGGGCAGCAGCTCCTGCTCCCCCTTCCCCTTGCTGCCTCTGATACAGAGGCAGAAAGGGGGAGGGGGCGCAGTGTATATAGTTGATAGAATTAACCGATAAGCCTAAGCTTACTGGTTAATCATTTACTTGACTATATGCTAACATCCTTACTATCAGACAGCATTCAGACATTTGCAACACTAACAATATTTTATTGTTTTGTGTCAGTCTGAACATTACCTAAGAACAGCCTCATGGAGAAATTTCAAATATATTTATCTTTCTTTGTTCCGTTATCATTGTTGTATAATATATTTGCTACAGATTTAATCATCGTCTACTTATTCCCCACTTGAATTCATGGCCCTCGGTTTCACAGAGCTAATCAGTCCCTTAACAGTAGAAGCATGTGCAGTCTAGAAAGAATTACAAGGGTACAACAAATCTATACTGACTTTAGCATAGAACACCTGAAACCCTGAGGGTCCCCAAAAAAGGGGGGGGGGCGAGGACGACAAGTAAAGGTAAATGCCAGTGTCCAAGTCAACTGTCCAACAATCAAACTTACCAAATCCCCAACAACACACACATACTGCTGTACTACTGACCAGGGCATTAATTGTCCAGAGAAGAAGAGAAACAGTGCTGCTGCAGATAATTATTTGGATAAATAATAAGGAAGGCCAGAGTAAATCAAGCACTGTTAAACTGTTTACATACTAAAGAGCAAATAAAAAGAAATACAAGACAAAGAATTACACTAGTTTCTAAATCTTTTTTAAGTCTCCCCATTAAATAATGGCTAACACTTAAAGGAAGGTTATCTAGTCTGAGTAAATCTTTTCTTTTTTTTTTTTTTTTTTTGGTTTGCTGTGTCAATAAAGAAAGAAATCATGTGCGTGTGTGCACACAGCATTTTACAGGCAAAACAAATGACAAAACCATTGTCACAAGTAACTGATGACTAAAGGTCCTAAATTTGCTATTTTTGTTTACAATATTTACATTCTTTTTACAGTACATTATTATTATTGGTAGTCTTTCTGGACTGTTTACTAAACTGTAATTCTGACCACATTAGTGAATATGGTATTAATAGTCTTTATTCATGATACATTATATACAAGATGGCAACAAACATAATGGATAAATCCTCTCTTTTACATGTTACTGCCGTATTCTAAAGATTTTAATTTACAACTAAGTATGAAACACAAACTGAAGACACTAATTTCAATTTACAACTGAGTAAGCTATTTAAAGCAACAACATTAACGTCCTAAATTCCAACTCCTTGACACATCATAGGTGTGAGAACAAATTGTTCCAGTACAGGAGCAAAGAAAGGCTTGGAACAAGATTCCAGAAGACTCTGCTACAGGGTCTCCTCCTCTTCTCATGCTGCATGGTCCTTCCATGCTCAGAAAGTCCTGCTTTGAATTATGCTGCCTCACTCTCTCTTTATAAGGTCAACTGGTGTACATGAACCCCAAATGAACAGTCTATGTAAGTCCCTACATTTTTGGTTAGAAAATATTTCTTGTTTACAGATAGCAATATCTTCTTTCAGAGAAAGAACAAGTACCACTTTTTCCTCAAACACCTAAAAGAGACTTAAGTCCTCAGAGTAATGTACTAACTACTGTTTAAAAAAAAATCACACATGCACAAAGGAAAGCTAATACATATACTTAGACGAGGATCTCAGTAGTTTTACTTTGCTAATCTGCACAGTCAATAATTCTGTGGGGGGGGGGGAGAAGAGAGGGAGGTCTCACTCTAGTGCCTACATGGATATCTGATGAGGCCAATGGTGTTCTGCATGGATGCAGGGATCCATTCACTTACATTCAGTCGCAGCATCTTATTTCAAATGTAAAGTGAACAATGTGCATTTTGTGGTTATGTATCCTTGGTTGGAGGGAGGGTTGGGGAGGAAGAGGACTCAGTAAACATCAATTAGTATGGTTCTACTTATTTTTTAAAAATTTAAATGCAAATTAAGAGACCCTTCAAGCACTTATGCCTGTAAAGTTACTCATGATCAGGGCTAAATTTTGTAATGGGAAAAGAAAATTCCCATCTGAAACTCTGACTGCTCAATTTCAGCTTAGAGCGGTTGTTTATAAGGACCCTGAAAAGAGGGTTATAGGAGAAGGATCACAACTATAATTATAGCTACACAAGCCTCCCACACACTCTCTTATTATACCTCTTTCGTAAAAGTTTCCTAAAAATCTTCTTGAAGTCAATGCAAATATTTGTTTTTAAACAAAGGAACTGATACTGGACTCTGGCGATTCAAGTTTCTTACAGTTCTGTGGGGTACAACAAAACTACCATTTATATTTCAACTCTTGTCATCTTAATGGCCTCAAAAGAATTCACAGGACTCAGAAAAACTGCAATTGATAAGTTATACCTGCATAAATCATTCAACAGAGGAAATATTGAACATTTCCCAGTTCTATACCTTAGAAGTTTCTAAGTAAATAATCCACCACATACTGCCAACCTTTCACTCTCATGAATGACAAGTGACTACAACTTGCATGGGGATCACAAAGGGAAGTGCAATTGATTCATCAGAAGCAACACATTTTGATGCATGCATATATTATATAATGTTCGTACCATACACTATCACACAAGAAACATCGCAGCTGTTTAAGGCATGAGCCTCCTACAATTAAGACCACACCAAAATAATTTACATTAGGTTCTTCAAAATAGGGCTTGTGTCAGACCAGTAATTAGCAAGACTCGGTGATTTTGGTCCTAGCGAATGATGTTTAATAAGCAGCGCACTACATGTATCCTATGTACAGGAGCACATACTGCCTTTCCGATCTCTTGTTTTGGTGGCAGCAAAGGGAGACATCCCTAGAGCCACCTTCGCTCTTCTCTGCACTGGTCTCCTCGGCAAATCTCCGCTGTCCTGCTGCATTCAGCATTTGGCTCCAGTTAGATGCCCCACCCACGGGGATGCCAAGGGCTGCAGACATGCGGAGGAGGCTGCTGGTATCTGTCTGCCGTGCCTTTGCTTCCCCCCTCCCACCCCAGCCGATTGCACCACTGCCCGGCCCGAGAGGGGATGGAGTCCCCGCGCCCCGCAAGGAGCCCAGCAGTAGTCGGGCGGTGCGGAGGCCGCGCCTGAGGAGACACCCCCCCCCGGCACGGGGATCACTCACCAGCTCTCTAAAGAGTCTCTCCCCGCCGCTTCTTCTCCCCGCATCCAGCGCGCCTCCATCGGCCCCCCCGCCCGGAGCCTCCCGAGTGAAGCGCTGGCCGCGCCCGGGGCTCGCCGCAGCGGGGTCTGGCCCGACTCGGCGGCGGGAGCTCGATCGCTGCCCTTTGTTCGGCGGCGGGGCTCGCTGGCCCCAACGCGGATCCCCCTCCCCTCAGGCTGGGCCCCCTGGCGGCGCCTCACGCCCCGGCCCGGCCTGCAGCCCAGTCCCCCTCCGCTCGGGGCCAGGAGCGGTAACAGCAGCAACAGCTCAGGCTGGCGACCCGGAAATTCATTGGCAGCAGCCGGGCCCAGCGGCGCCCGGCCGGGAAGCAAATCTGCCGGCCCAGTGGGCGGGAGCGGGGCGGGGCGGGCTATGCGGGAGCGGGGGCGGGCCCGGAGCCGCGCTGGAGGATGCGTGCCGGGAGGAGGCTCTGGACGCCGCGGGTAAGAGAGCGGGGCGGACGGAGCTAAGGTTAGGCCGGGGCCGCCTCAGGCGCCGCCCTTCAGCTGCTGAACATGCCGCGCCGCCGCTCAGGTTAGCTAATAGGGAGCCGGCCTGGGGAGAGGGAGCCGACGCGCGCCCCATTGTGGCCCCGGCCCGGCCGCAGCCAGCCGCACCAGCTGCTGTAGCTGCTTTGAGAAAGGGCGGAGATCAACAGGCCAGAGAAAAGTTTGAGGGACCGGCTCCCACTCCCAGCCCGAGCTGCTCTTGCGCGCTCCTGTCAGCGCCTCTACCTTCCGGGGTGGGGGGAGGTTTCCGCCCCACCCACAAAGCCTCTTCCCCGGGACTGCTGTGGCAGAGGGCTGGTTAGAGCATCGCTTCGCCTGGGGGAGGTCGGCAGGGCTTGGGGCGGGGCGCTCTGTGCGTCTCTCTGCCCAGGAAGATGAGGGGATGGAGTTTGCTATTTGTTGTCGCGCAGTGGCGATCGCCCGTCTCAGTGTTGCGCAAAGTTAAATTTTCTTTCAGCCCAAAGACCCCACTCGCTTGTGGCAGACGCCAGACGCTACCAGTGCTGTGAGTTATAGAGACCGACACTGACTTGCCATTCTCCTGAGCGCTCCCGCGGTGCCGGCAGAACCCTTACTCACGTGTGTAGCGCCATTCTCTGCCGTGGGGCTGCTCTGACCTCAGTAAGTACTACTTGCTTTGCTCAGTGTTTGTAGGATCTCACCTTTTGCACGCAGCGGTTAGTTAATAATCTCTGGTTAACCTCTGGGAGAGTGTGTGCAGTACCCAGGGCTAAAAGAGGAGGAAGTGATGTATTCTGTTCCCATCTCCGATTCTCAGAAATGATAGGTTTGTTGATTGATAGCAAAGATAATGAAGAATATATGTAGTTGCTTGTACCCAAAAGGAGGCCTAACTCCATTATGAATATAAACAAAAGACGTTTCTCTGATGGATGTGTGTGTGTTAAAAATTACACGTTTGAGGCTAAAACCTAGAAGTAAGACTTGAGAGGAAGCTAGTTAGAATAATATAATATGTACCTCTTCCTCCACCTAGTAGTTGCATCTCACTAGAAGCCAGCTTCTCTGTTGTGAACACTGATTCTTTTTCCTCCTTTGGGAGACCACTAAGGCAAAAATGTTACTACTTTTACATTGTTAAAAAATTCTGAATGGTGCATTGCTTATTTCAGTGGTCCCCAAACTTTTCAAGGTCACACCTTACTGCTGCTTTCCTCCCCTCGCCACTTCTAGGACTGAGAGCATGGCCCTGGCTGGGGGAAGAGGGATGTGGATAGCGGTAAGGTGACCAAGGTGGAGAGCCTCAATGTTGGGGCCAGCAGTCAGGGCCAGGAGTAGAGCTGGATGGAGCTCTTTCCTGCTCCCCATGAGGTCTGGCCTGGGCCTCAACTGCATGTCCCACAGTTTAAGGACCTCTGCCTTACTACATGATTAAATTTTTTTACCTGTATATGTGGTAAGCTCTGTTTGGAAACTAAATTAGTATTGTATATCCAGAGCAGTCCCATCTACAAGACAGCTGCCCTAGTCCCTGTGCTTTGGAGGAGAGGGGGACGTGGCAGCCACTACAACCATCTTATGGACAAGATGGTCCCCCATATTGATGGGCACCTGTAGGGCTTAGCGCAGTGTGGGGGATTGCCTGGCAGGGTTGATGAGGTGTGGCAGCAGTGATCAGTTTCCCCCTCCTCCCTACACAATCACCATAGTAGTAGGAAGTCTTGGAAAGTGGAGCAACACACGCAGCAGCCTGCACCACTCCACCACCATTTCTGAACTGGGTTGCTCTGCTTCACTATGACAACATGAAGCAGAGTGCAGCCCATTGCACGCTACTCCCCAAACTCAGCATTGCTCAGGGGACCAGAGTGGGCTGGGCCATGGTGCAACCGAAGTGAAGTGGAGCAACCTGGCTGGGAAATGGGAGCAGGTTGCTGTGTATGTTGCTCCACTTCCCAGGCTCCCATCACCATGGTGAGTGCAGAGGGATGACCCCTACTGCTACCCAATGCTAGCCCCCGCCCGCCTGCCCCGGGAATCCCTCAGGTCACATTGCTCTGAAGAGGAAACTTCAGGGAAGAGGTACAACAGAGGTGGGAAGAGGCAGGGTGGAGTGGAGCAGGGTTGGGGCTTTAGAAAGGGTAGAATGGGGGTGGGGTGGGGGCAGAGCAGGGGCAGGAAGGGGTGAGGCCTGGGGCAAGAGGGATTGCCTTGGCCTCACATCTCCCACGGGATAGCCCTGTCTACCTAACTTAGGGGTGGGCAATAATTTTAGACCTGGGGGGTGCTTCACTAATTTTTGAAGTTGCCCCGGGACACTTCTGTGCTCCCCCTCCAACAGACTCTAATTGGCCTGGGGGTGGGGGAGCATGTGGAGTTTTTCCCTCTGCACTCCACAGAGAGAACTATCAGCTGTTCTGAACAGCTGGCAGTTCCCTGTAGGCACCCACCCCCTTGCAGGGCAGCAGGAGGCTTTGCACCCTCTCTGGCCCCAGGCCAATCAGGACCTGGGGATGGGAGAAGCATGCAAAGTCTCTTGCTCCCTGCCCCTGCCCTGCAAAGGGTGCATGGCACTTGCAAGGCAGAGGCAGGGGCAGGGAGCGAGAGATTTTGCATGCGTCTCCCATCCCCAGGTCCTGATTGGCCTAAGGGTGGGGGAGTGGCAGGGCATCTGAAGGCTGGATCCATCTGCTTGAAGGGCTGGATGTGGCCCATGGAGGCCCCTTACCCACCCCTGACCTAGCTCCCTTTTGTTGGCAGTATGTGTCCTCACCTGGAGCAATTTGAGTGGCTGTCAGTGTGGGGCATTGTAGGACACGGACAGCCAGAGCCCCGCTACCCAGCTGCAGGTATCAACCCTGGGCAAAGGTGATCATGTGCCACACACACCCCTCAGCATTGATGTGTTGATTTGGGTGCCAGGAGCAATTAGTGGGGTACAGTAAATCAGTAAGGGGGAAGTGACTCTGACACTGTGCCATGCACAGCTAGTAGTCTTAACTGGACTGGGGAGGACAGGACTTCCTCTTCCCCTGCAAGGAGCAGTTAGAATGGGGTCAGACCCGCCCCCAGAAAATTCTCTGGTTACAGGCAATACCACAGCCTGCTTTCTGGCTTCATTGTTCTTCATCTGTGGAGGGGAGGAGTTACTGTACAGGAAGCTTCTCCTCCATCTGCCCAACACCTGTGCATCTGAACCCACCTCTTAGCCAGATTGTCCCACCAAGCATCAACAACTGCTCTAAGAAAACCCCCACTAATGCCCTTGAATCTAAACCCATACCCCAACAAGCCTCACCCTCTGCATTTGGAGCACCCCTGCACCAGATCTCCTGCTCAGCCTTACCTCCCTGCATCTGGACTCCACCCCTGTACCTAGATAACCCATGCACTCAAATCCCCACGCATAGAGCCCCACCCTACCTGCGCCTGGACCACTCTGACAAGCCCCCCACACTCAGTCTCCCACCCCAATGAATCCTACAGAGCCAGCACCTGGACCAACAGCTTCCCAAGCCAGCATGTGGGGCCCCACTGCTGAGCCTTCCCCACCCAACCCCTATCTTTTGAGCCCCAAAAATCTTCATTTGGACCCCTCGTGCAGAATCCTAGTGCATCTGCATTTAGAGAGCCACCTAAGTCTCCTCTCCCCCCTTCCCCTCCCCAATAAGTTGCTGTTCATCCAGATTGCCCTTGTACCTGGACCCCCTTACTATGCTACTGGCACCCAGATAGAACCCTATCACCCCAAACTTGAATCTCCTAAGCTCCTCCAAACTTGTATGCTGCTGGGTTGAGCCTACCTGCCTACATCTAGTGTGCTTGGCATGGAGAAGCAGGGCCTGGGGTGTTTCTGGGACCTTACCATCCCGTCTCTTTCTCAGCTATCTATTTGTACCCTGGACTCCTTAACTCCATTCATCTGAAGAAATGGGTTGTGCCCACTAAAACTCATGTTATCATCTACATTTTTGTTAGTCTCTAAAGTGATGCAGAACTATTCAATTTTTAAGTTTTTTCAGTTATGGACTAATATGGCTACTCCTCTGAGACTGGTTATAGATAGTTGTAATAAGTCATAAATCCAATTTGTCTACTCAGTCCATGATTGTTTTAGAGTCTTGCAAAGTTATTCATTTAGACTCTCAGGCTCATCTTTTGAAAGCGATTTTAGGCGATTTGATTTGAGAATGAAGACTGGGAAGTTAGAGAACAATTGTTTTGTGAAAAGTGTTTATTCACAGGTGAAGTGGTGTTTTTATTTTTTTATCAGTTTCTTGTGAGTTCATTTGAGAACATAGTGATGGTCCAGTTTTACCCACCTAATTGCTATAGGGGCATTTAGTGCATTGGGCAAGGTATAGTATATGTTGTGATGGGCAAGTATAGAACCCAGCAATCTTGAAAGCTGTATTGTGGTTGGTGTTGATCATTCTAGCAGTGGAGATATGTCTGCAGGGTTTGCATCTATTGTTCTGACTCTGGTGATGCTTTGAATTGGTGTGCCCTGGTCTGTGGGGAGCTTGCTTCTGATGATGAGATTGGCGTGATTTGGGAGTTATTTGAAGCTCAGAAGAGAGGGTTCAGAAAAGGTTTCTTTCAGTATGTGGTCCGCGTCCAAGTATGGACTGTAATTGTGTGCAGTGAAAACCGGGGCATGCACTCGTAGGGGGGTTATTTTCATATTTAAGCAGGTTTTTTTCAAGGTATTTGGGTGGTCTGTTTTATGATGAAATCTACTTCTCTGACAGAGTGTCCTTGTTTGGTGAGGGCAGCTGAGTGCCTGACTGTATGTAACAGATTTCTTGGTGTGTTTGGGGTGGTTATTGGATCTGTGAAGATAGTGTGGTAATCTTCTTGTATACTAGGGGGCTGTGCCCCCTGCTCACTACACTGGCAACCTCCCCGCCTCCACCCCACCCCCCGTCTCTGGGGGTAGTCAGCCCCAGCTCTCCTCCCAGCCACCAGGGAGGGCAGGGGCCAGGTCTGGGGCTGTTCCAGCCTCTCAGTCCGCACTCGTCCCAACTGTCAGGGAAGGCCAGCGTCACGCCAGCCCCTGCCTCTTGGCCTGGCCCTTCCCGCAGCCCTGACCTGCAGCACCAGACTCTCATACCCCTCCCCCTGGCATCTCTCCCACCCCATCAGCACCGGCCTCTCATCCCCCTATCCTCTCGGAGGAGGGCCAGGGCCAAGGCAGCCCCCATCTCTTGGCCCTCTCTGGCTGCCTGAGGTGGGCCAGGGCTGCACCAGCCCCGGTCTCTGGGCTGTATCTCCTTCAGCTGCTGGGGAGGGGAGGGCCAGCTGGGCTGGGGTCGCAGCATGGCAGCTCCAACTTTCCATGTGGGCCCTGAAGAGGGCCACGCTGAGAATAGGTGGGGCTTGGTTCCTGTGGATGCACTTCACTCTGTCATCCCGCAGGAAAATGAGAGCGAGCAAGAGATAGCTAGCTGTAGGATTCCATTGTTGAAGCTAATAGTGGCATTATCTTACTGGATGGCTAGTGTGGGAGAATTGCGGAGAGTTTAATGCAGTGGTTCCCAACCTGTGGTCCAGGGTCCGCGATGGTACTTTCGGGGGTCTGTGGAAAGATTAGGAAAGGAAAAGAAAAGTAAGGATCAGACCCACTGAGAGACTGGGACTTTCTGCCAGGAGATTCTCGCATGGGGCTTGCTGTTTGCAACAGGCTGCACGCATGCTGCCTTCTGGCCTAGGGATGGGATCTTGATACCCCAGGAGGCACCATTCGTCCTCCTGCTATGCTCCAGCCCTCCCCTACCCCCAGTGGCCTGGTGTGCCTGATCCTTTCTTCTTTCTTTTCCTCTCCCCCTCCGCGCCGGGCTCTGTGCCTGGTCAAGGACGGAGTGCCGGGGCAGAAGTTGCCTTTCGCCACAACAGCCCTCTCGCTGTATCCTCTGTGGATGGGCAGGAGATAGAAGGGGCAGGAGCTGAGGAAGCAGCATGGACCAAGGGATGTGCTGGTTTCTGCTTTCTGCTACTCCTGTTGCGGAGTCCATAAAATTTTAACAGATTGGAAAGGGGTCTGGATGCTCAAAAACATTGAAAACCACTAGCTTAATGGATGCGTGGTGATTGTTGAAGTTGTGAGGGGAGTCTTTGAGGAAGTTAAATCTTCTGTCCCTTCTTCCCCAACCTCCAGCCCATGATTTGGGGGGGGGGGGGGTTTACAGGCCATTTCAGCTTGAATTATGTCCCTTGAAATATGTTATGCTAAACCAGGGATCGGCAACCTTTTCAAACCAAAGAGCCAAACTACATCAGAATTCAGAACAAGTGGTTAACAAAGAGTCGAACAGAATGTCCATTTGCATGACTGAAAATATACAGCTTCATATTATTGATAATTGACATAATGATTAATGATAGCATAAATGAAACATTGTACTCACAGACTTTAATGGAACTTCTGCTGCTGCATCTTTTTGCACATTTCTTTGAAGTTTACATCATAACTGGTCAAATCCAGCTTCATGCACATCTTCAGACTGTCTTCTGTCAATCTTACGGCAGGAGGCTGGGATTATGAGGGTGCAGGAGGCTGGGATGGGGTATATGAGGGTCTCAGAGCAGGGGATTTGGGTGTATGATGGATTCAGGGCACAAGGTTGGAGTGCATGACGGTGCAGAAATGTTACGGCAGGGGACTGGGGATGTCAGGGTGCAGAAGTTTGGGAATATGGGGGTAGGTGTATGATGGGCTCAGGGTTGGGGTGTGTGGAGGTACAGCAGTGTTATGGCACGGGACTGCGGATGTGGAGGTGCAGGAGTCTAGGAATGTAGGAGTATTCGAGGCTCAGGGCAGGGTGTTCAGGTTTATTATGGACTAAGGATTGGTGTGTATGGGGGTGCAGAAGTGTTATGATGCTACAACCAGATGGGGGTTGGGCCCCAATTGGGCACTTGTTGGCCAGGCTCCATTTTAAAATAAAGTGAAATATTATGTCCATCACAAAAAGATTAAACATTGTCTTTATTTATGGCAGGAGTGGGGAACCCCTTTTGAGTCGGGGATCACTGACCCACAGAAAAATTAGTTGGGGACCACATAAGTGAGAAGCAAAAAACAAACACACACACACCCTTCAACCCTCACTGATGTGACTCCCAACTGAAACCTCACTCCCTTGGTGGTCCAGCCCCATGGTGAGGGGAGTGGCAGGGAGGACTGAGGGTCAAGGCCTCAGGCTAGATTTATTCTTTTGGGGTTCCAGGGTTAGTGGATTTTGTGGGCCCCCTATGGCTCTGGAGTGGGGCCAAAATGAGGAGTTAAGTGTGTGGGACAGGGCTGCCAGTGAATGGGATAGGGATGGGGGTGCAGGACCTGGGCAGGAGGTAGGGTGTAGGAAAGGGTGAGGTCTGGGTGGAAGGTAGGGGGCAGGAACAGGCTAGGAGTAGGGTGTCTGGCCGAGGGCAAGGAGTAGGAGAGGCCAGGGGGCATGAGCGGGCTGAGGAAAGGGTGTCTCGGCAAGGAGCAAGAATGGAATGAGGCAAGGTGTCTGGCTGGGGGCAGGTTGTCTCGTGAGAGGGGTGCGGGGTCTGTGCATGAGGGTTGCGGGGCACTTACTTGTTTTCATGCCGCATGTAACACGCTTCCTGCTGCTCCCATTTGGCCAGGCAGGATTCATAGGGAAGCCTGCAGGAAGTATTTCCTGGGGAAAGAAAATGACAGCGCATGGAGCCAGTCTCGATCCTGGAAGAACAAAAAGGGCGGCGCACGGAGCCATTTTGTTCTCCGCATGCAGGGAGGCTCAGGGCTTTCTTTCCCCTCCTCTCCCTTGCAGGAAGCTGGTGCTGGCATTTCAGTCTTGCAGGGGAGGATGGAAGGGGGGAATAGAAGTGGGGGAATAAGGCTGTAGTACCAGCGCTTGCTCCCTCCTTCAGGGAAAGCTGAGGAGAGGCTGTGTTGGGATTTCAGAAGAACCATATCTAGCTCCTTAGTGAACCATATTTGGCTCCCAAGCCATAAGTTGCCGATCCCTGTGCTAAACTATCTTCTCTGCCTTGATTTAGCTGTGACACTTGGAATGCCTTTCCCCAATCTGAAGAAGAGTTCCATTTAGGCTCAAAGGCGTGTGTCTCTAATGAACAGAAGTATTTTGAGGAACAGCTAGCCGAAAAAACTCAAAAAGAAATAACAAAATTGTTTTTTAAGTACATTAGACGCAGGAAGCCTGCTAAAAAACCTGTGGGTCCCCTAGACGATCGAACTATAAAAGGTGCAATCAAGGACGATAAAGCCATTGCGGAGAAACTAAATGATTTCTTTGCTTCAGTCTTCACGGCTGAGGACGTTGGGGAGATTCCCAAATCTGCACCGTCCTTTGTGGGTGATGAATCTGAGGAACTGTCCCGGATTGAAGTGTCATTAGAGGAGGTTTTGGAACAAATAGAAAAACTTAATGTTAACAAGTCTCCAGGACCGGATGGCATTCATCCAAAAGAACTCAAATGGGAAATTGCTGAACTGTTAGCTGTGGTTTGTAACCTATCCCTTAAATCGGCTTCCGTGCCTAATGACTGG
>JANRFK010006697.1:1747248-1779551 GCA_030068395.1 Apalone spinifera
TGGGCTAGATGGACCTTTGGTCTGACCCGGTACGGCCGTTCTTATGTTCTAATTAGGTCCAATAAAAGATGTTACTTCATCCATCTTGTGTGTCTAATATCCTGGGGCAAACACAGCTATGCCAACACTGCATAAAAGCTGGTTTAGCACTTAAACTCTGGTTAGAAGGGCATAGCCAGGGACTTTCCCCAGTTCAGAGAATATAACTTTTTTTTTAAATTGATAGCAGATATGTACTGCTTAATATTACAGTCTTAATTTAAGTTATTTTAATGGATTTTAGTAAGTGTAGGACTTAACATAGGTTATCAAAGATTCAAATTTAATTTTAAATAGGTTCATTTAAAAAAAAACACCTGTATTTAATGTAAGTAAAAATCCAATTTAAAATTTAAAAAAATAATTTTAAATCCACTTTTATCCATCCTGCTAGAAAAGCAATTTAAATCCAACCTTTAGGATGTACTTGGGATATAATGCTTACCATTAACTCCTATTTGGCATTGGTTAGGCAAATGAAATGCTATGACTAGGAATACAATTTTGCAATGGAGATCACAGATGCAGTGACTTTAATGGACCTCCATGACTTCTTCGACTTCATCTTCAGTCATGCAGCGGAGCCTCAGGGCTCCAGGCTGTTAACTTTACCTTTTTCAGGTGGCAGAACTGTAGGCTGTCAAGCACCAATCTTCACCAGGGCTCAAGGTTCAGCCCTCCAAACCTCCAGCAATAAGTCCCCATGCCCCAACGGACATTAATTTTTGCTTAATGACGCAGGCTGTCCATGACTCTTACAAAAAATAACTATGATAAAATCTTAACTTTAGCTATAACTTCTGCTAAACTCTGTTCATTTTATTGCTACTTCATCAGTCAAGATCACCTGTCAGAGGCTCCAAGTTCTACCAGTTGTTCCTGATCTACTGGCAGGAGACAGTGTGGGGTCAGAGATGGTGTTTGGGTGGAGGAGGGGGTTGTGACCTGGATCAAGAGATTAGGGTGTATGGTCAGGGAAGGGTGGGTGCAGGAGGAGGTACAGGGTCTGGGAGGGAGTTGTGACCTGGGGCAGGGGTGCAGAGGGTTTGGAGGGTAACCTGAGGGAGGGAGTTGAGGTGAAGGAGGAGTTGGGGTGCCAGAGGCAGGCACTAGCTGGGAGGAGTTTATCTAAGTGTCTCCTGGCCAGCAGGCTGCAGCACCCCCAAGGCAGGCTGGGCTCCCTACCTGCTGCAGCCCCACTCCGCTGGAAAATGCAGCCTTCTCCCTCCACGTGGTTCTCAACTTCGCTTGGGGGAAGAGGCTTGCATTGCCCCTGTCACTCAGGCCAATCTCTCCGCTCTGATTGGCTGGCTGTTTCCAGTCAATAGAAGCTGAGAGATTGGCTGAGGTCAGTTCTTATTGGCCAGTTGTTTCTGGCCAATAGGAGCTGAGGATCGGGCTGGAGGTGGGGAGATCACACAAAGCCTCTGCCTCCCTGCACAGCAGAGACGCAGGGACTGGGTTTTAAACCACAGCAGCCGTGGGCCGTATCTGGTGGCTTGGTGGGCTGAATCCAGCACCCGGGCCGTATTTTGCCCAGGTCTGGTCTGTCAGAAGCAGCTGAGGGGATGGCAGGCCAAGCCCCTGTCCATGGGGGTCCCAACGGGGAGCTGGGCCCCTTGCGGACCTGGGCTGCTGCCACCAAGCAGCCCCGGCTCATGGTGGCCTGGGCTGTCCCCTGTGAACAGGGGTTGCTGCGAGCCGGAACTAAGAAGTCCTGGCCCGTGCTGGTCGCTGTGCCTCTGTATTTTAAATGTAGTTAGAGTCTGATGGCTGTTACTAAATTTAAAATGCAGAGCCACAGCACAGGTGGCTCCCAGAGCCTGCATGACCCAGGACTGCTGAGTCCCAGCTAGAGCCGGCTCCTGAAGCTACCCCACTGTGGCTCTGCAGAGCAGTGCTTATTGACTAATCATATTGAACCTCATTCCTCTCTGTCCCATCCCTCTCCCTGTGGAGCTGGGACACCAGAGGAGTGAGGTGTCTCAGTTGGGGGCCAGATCAGTGAGGGTTGGGGGTTTTCGGAGGAGTGTTTTTGCTTCTTGTGTGGTCCCCAGCTGATTTTTCTGTGGGTCAGTGGCCACCAACCCAAAAAAGGTTCCTTGCCTCTGCCATAAGTAAAGAAAACATTAAAACCTTTTGTGTTGGTCATAAATTAATATTTTACTTTATTTAAAATGAAGTTTGATTAACACAAGAAAGTTAAAACACTTAATCTGTTTAATAATTTAAATTAAATCATTCTCCTTAGCTGCAGCACTAGCCAAATGGCTCAGGTGTAATTATGTAATTAACAGTGAGTTTTGATTAGCAACTGGAGGTCCACGGAAAAGTTTATGTTGAGCCAGGTGGTTCACGGGCCAAAAAGTTTGAGAACCACTGAAATAGAGGCACCCCCAGCTTCTCCCCCCGAGTTAATGCAAGTACAGTATAGTTGCCTGGGAGGGCTCTTTGAGGGCCAAACCCATCCACATTGGCAGAGGACAGTGCAAGAAGTTCTTAGAGGGGTCACACGACACCCTTTACTGCCACTCATATGTCCATCTTAACCCTGGAAGGTACTACCTCCAGGGGTGGAACTTTGCGACAGGTGGGCAGGGCCTAAGGGATCAGGTGTGGCTAATGAGGCAGGGGGCATTGCTAATGTGTCCCTATTTTTGGTTCAGAAAATATGGTCACTGTACACATCCCCAACCTCCTGCCCTATCCTGGTGAAAGTGAGTGAGGATGGGGGAGGGAGTAAGCAGGGTGGGACCTCACAGAAAGCGTGGGGAAGGAGAGGGGGCAAGGATGTCTGGGTTTGAGGTAGATCTTGGATTGCACTTAAATTAAAAAAGTGATCTTGTGCTTAAAAAGGTTGGAGACCACTTTGGTAGAGCAGTTAGCATAGTGGGGCTTGAGGCTTGATTGGGTTCAGATGCTACTCTAATACAAACCAATATTTAAAGACTTCTCCCCCATTCAGGCCTGTACGCAGGGGAGGGGTGCGAAGAGTGTGAATGTATCCCTTCATGGTCAGCCATAGGGCCATTTCTGGCTGACCTAGGGAAAGCAGGAAGGTGCACTGCCTCAGCCTCCCTCCCCCGTGCTCTGGCCAACTTGAGAAGGCTGGTGCTGATTTTCCCACCTTTCCTCACCCAGGAGTAAGGGCTGGGCTGGGCCAGGCCACAGGGGGTGGGGCAGCCACCAGCCCCTCCCACAGTTTCCACCCCCACCCCCCGAAATTCCTTCATACAGGCCTGCGTTTCCTAGTGTTGATGTCTTGAAGTTGACAAAACAATAAATACAAGAATAGCATACTAACTCAGATCAATAGTCTGTCTAGCCCAGTAGCCTCTTTTCTGACCGAGGCCAATGTTAGAAGCTTCAGAGGGAATGAACAGAGGAGGGCAATTATCAAGTGATTCATCCCCTGTTCTCCACTCCCAGCTTCTGGCAATTAGGACACCCAGAGCACAGGTTACATCCCTGACCAGGTTGGCTAAACTGATGGACCTTTCCTCTGTGATCTTATCTAGTTCTGAAATTGTTATAGTGAAAAACATTCTTAATCACAGTCTTGTTCATAACATTTCACATTTAATTAGAATCCTTTTTCCTTTGCATTTTCAGTTTGTTATCCTGGTGAAATATACTGGATTGAAAACATGGAAAACAGAAGTCCCCTTTTTATTATCTGAAGAGGTGCAGCAGCACTGCAAACTATAAATGGTAATGATAAAAATTTCCATTTTGTGGTAAAACAAATCGACATATAATGTATACTGATCAAAGGCTATGAAAGGATTTTCAGTTGCGGGTCAGGGAAAAGATTATCTGAAATGAGTCCGAGATTATCTTCTTTCTGAATACTAAAGTATAGAGCTAGTTACCTACTGGAGGTTTTTTTTAAATTTAATTTTGTTGAAAGATTTTAGGATTATAGAGGAGTACAACTATAATCTACTTTAATACAAAGAAGAGTAATTAATCGTAGCTTTGAGATCCAGAATTGAGATTCTAGAATTGCTTTCCTTTTTGGCGAATTACAAAATACAGTAGAACCTCACAAGTTATGAACACTAGAGTTACCATCTTACCGGTCAATTGCATACCTCATTTGGAACCAGAAGTATGCAGTCAGGAAGCAACAGAGACCAAAAAAAAAAGTACTTTATTATATTTGCTTGTGTTAAATGTAAAATGTACTGCAAAAATAATGGAAAAGTTTAAAAAGATTATTTGACAAGATCAAAAAACTATTTCTGTGCTAGTTTCATTTAAATAAGGTACTTGGAAGTGGCATTTTTCTTCTGCATAATAAAGTTTCAAAGGTGTATTAAGTCAGTGTTCAGTTGTAAACTTTTGAAAGAATAATATTTTGTTCAGTGTTGCAAACAACTGCTTTTCCCATGGTGTTCATAACTGAATTATAGAATCATAGAATACTAGGACTGGAAGGGACCTCGAGAGGTCATCGAGTCCAGTCCCCTGCCCTCATGGCAAGACCAAATACTGTCTAGACCATCCCTGATAGACATTTATCTAACCTACTCTTAAATATCTCCAGAGATGGAGATACCACAACCTCCCTGGGCAATTTATTCCAGTGTCTGACTACCCTGACAGTTAGGAACTTTTTCCTAATGTCCAACCTGAACCTCCCTTGCTGCAGTTTAAGCCCATTGATTCTTACTCTATCCTCAGAGGCCAAGATGAACAAGTTTTCTCCCTCCTCCTTATGACATCCTTGTAGATATCTAAAAACTGCTATCATGTCCCCCCTCAATCTTCTCCTTTCTAAACTAAACAAACCCAATTCCTTCAGCCTTCCCTCATAGGTCAGGCTGAAGGAATGGCTGTAGGTAGGAATGGCTCTACTGTATGGAAAATGTGAGCTCGTTGAAAGAGGTGCAATCATCATCTTTACATTACAAATAGTCTTAGCAGAATTTGATTTTTATTTTTTATAAATTTTTATTTTTTTAATAATTTCAATGGATAATATTGATGTTTGTGTTAAAGTTTTTCATGATTTTAAATTTTTCACATTTGTGCAAAATTACAGGTTTTAAGCATTTTTAAATTTATCAATTTAAGCTTTCACAGTTGGAAATCTGACTTTTTTTTTTAATGATAAAAGATACTGATATTCAAAGAGTTGGCTTTACAATCATTGCAACATCAATTGTCAATGTCACATCAAATTATAAACTAAATAGTTTAAAATTAAACGCAAATAAGTTCTCAAACTACTTTATTTCTTTGCCTATCTGTAAATTTCCCATTTTTTATTTTTAATGTAATATTTTTTTATCAGTTTGTGTTCACAGTAAAATTAACATTTAATGACCCTTATCCAAAAAAATCCAGTCCTTTCAAGCCCAGTTATTAAAATGTTAGAGAACAAGTTTACGCCTATTAATTCTGTGCAGTATGGGGGGATTTCACTGGTAAATTCTCTTAGTCAGGGGGAGGGATAGCTCAGTGGTTTGAGCATTGGCCTGCTAACCCCAACGTTGTGAGTTCAATCCTTGAGTGGGCCATTTAGGGATCTGGGGCATATTTGTCAGGGATGGTACTTTGTCCTGCCATGAGGGCAGGAGACTGGACTTGATCACCTTTCGAGATCCCTTCCACCTCTATGAGATTGGTACATCTCCATGTTTTATATTATAGTGTGTAAAAAGGAAAATGAATTATCATATCCATTAAATGAATTATAACAACTGTTTAAGTACACCTGGCCCTTCATACTCAGGGTATTCTTAGTCGGGGAGTGCCCGTAGTTCAGTAGGAAGCAGTTCTGCCCTCTGGCCCAGAAAATTCTGTGACTTCACGTACTGTGTTTGGGTTGCCAGCTTTAAGATGTTCAGGTGTAATTTCTCCAGACAGTAAAAAACATGAATAATGTATTTTAAATGGAAACATTGGTTAATACAGTTATTTATGCTAGAATGTGATATCATGTTTGTTTTATCTTGTTTCCTCAATTTAACCTTTGGTTTCTGTTTATTTCATTATCTCTAGTAATAAATGAAAAAGAATAAACCATGGGAAACCCAGAAAACATAGGAGATGCATATGTTGCTGTGATTCGTCCAAAGAATACTGCTAGTCTGAATTCTCGGGAATATCGAGCTAAATCATATGAAGTATAAACATTTTTTTTAAACTTACTTTGATTAGCCTACAGTTTAGATATATAAACAGAGATTTACTGTCTGATAGCTTCCATTGCCATAGTAGCTGAGTGTCCCACTGTTTCTCTTATCTGTTTATCCTCAGAAAAGCCTTTCTGTCATGGGGAAGTGTAATTATCCCTGTTTTGCAGAGTGGAGAGCTGAGGAACAGGGAACTGAACCTGTGTCTTAGGCTAGTGTACTAACACAACAAATACTGAAACATTTTTCTAATGTGTTATGTTACAGTTTAAACAAATGCCATAATCACAGTATATACTGCAAAAGTTCAGGTCAAATGCTTCTAAGTTTCTGAAGTGGTTTGTTTTTTTTTTTTATTACATTTTCTTTATGCTAAAAATCAATATAACCGCTAGGGATGTAAAATCCTAATCAGTCAGTTAACCGGTGAAATGTTAGGTTAACCTAACATTTAACCGGTTAACGGACTAAGCGGAATCATGGATGGGGGACTGCTCCAGCCCAGCTGGCTGGCTGCCAGGTCCTAGCTCCAGCTCCAGCCCCAGTCATCAGCTATGCAGGGCAAGCTGTCAGGGCGAGCTTCTTGCCCCAGCTATGTGGGGCAGGCCACAGGCATGGGGGCTGCTCCCAGGGAACCAGTTAATTGTTTCCAAGTAAGCATTATCCCTACTTAGCATAGCATGTTGGCAGGAACATGTCAAACAGTTGCTGTTTTATGACAAGCTCTGTCATACATGGGCAAGCGTTAACAAAGTCAGATCTTTAAGGGTGAGATCCAGTCCTATACCAGGTTCCATGTTGGTAGAGCTCTGTGCAGTGTGGAACTTAATAGAAGATTGAGATCTTGGCTTTTCCCATTTTTGTGTCTTTGGTGGTCAAGTGAGTATGACCTTCCAGAACATGTTGTTTTCTTTGCAGTACTATTAGAATTTTGGTACTGCTTTTACAATTTACTACCTAGAATCAATTTGTGAAGTTACAGCTTTTATAATTCCTATTTTATAAATAAAAAGCCTTGTGTATAATGACTTTGTTCTTGAAATCCTTTAATATAAAATAATCTAAGTTATAAAAATCAAACATTCATCATACAGTTAATGGAATAATTTGTGCTTAATGAAACACATTCCAGCTTCTGCGATATGAGAAATACTAAAAATATAAAAAGGAATACATTATGTAAGTGATTACTTGTAGAAAAACTCTGTGTCAGCATTGTTCATGATGGTTGTGAAGTCTGCAGTAAAATGTCATACAGAACTTGGCCATCCATGAGTTTGAAGACCTGAAAAGTGGGGTGAAAATACATTCAGACTCACTTACTATATTTATTGAATGCCATATATTCCTTTACGTAGGAAATTCAGCATATAGCACTACAGCTGGTTAATTAAAAATAAAAACTTGCTAGTCTATTTGAGAAAATAAAACTAATATTTCTGTAATGCTTAAAATATTGTTTATTTTTATTATTTGCAAGATTTTGTTGCTTGAAGTTCCCATTGAAGGACAAAAGAAAAAGAGGAAGAAAGTTTTGTTGGAAACTAAACTTCAAGGAAGCTGTGAGATAACCCAGAGCATCTTGGATTATGTAGTAGAAACCACCAAACCAATTTCACCAGCTAATCAAGGTATCAAAGGTAAGAATTGTCTTTCTTCATTTGGCATTGATGTCTCTATAATAATTATATTACTCAAAATAGGCTAGTTTAAAGGAATTAATAAACCAATATCTGTTTTAAAAATCAACCTCTGTTTTAAGTTCTGCAAATAGAAACAAGCAACTGAGCCCTCAGGGCATCCTTTATTTTCCTTTTTCCTTCTATATGTCTTTTAAAAAAAATCAAAAACTGTAAATTGTAGGCGAGACTTTATGTGCCTATACCTGTGTTTCAGTCCAAAATGAGTTTTATAGATAACCTTTAAAATACTTGGAAAAACTAGATTACAATGCACATAACCTTAATCATGTTTTTAAAAAATTACAGTTTAAAAAAAGACTTTAGAGATGTTCCAGGAAATTCTGCAATAGATAGTTCTAAACGATAACTGGTAAATTAGTCAAAGTTATAAGAAAATACCTGGAAGATTGTGATATGATAGTAGCTAGCTAGCTAGTATTTGCAAAGGAAATTTGTGCCTCACTTGTCTGTTAGAATTCTTTGACTTTGATAGTAAAATAAAGGAAAGGTAATCATTTGACATAGTTTATTGAGACTGCATGAAGGCCTTTGACAAGTTCCCTTTCAAGAAGCTAGTAGAGGAACCAAGTAATTCTGGGATGAGAGATTAAGTATTGTCATGGATCAAAGTCTGTCTGATAAGAAATGAAGAGTTAAGAATACATAATCCATTTTCATCAGTGCAAAAGCTTAATTGCAGAGTTCCTCAAGGTTCTGTATTATGATCGTAGTGTAATACACCAGGCTTACACTTAAAAGTTTTTTTTTTGGTATAGCCCTAGCCCAGGCAAAATATGGCCCACAGGCTGGATCTGGCCCGCAGAAGCAGGCTCCCTGCTTGCTTCGTCTCACCCACATGCCACTCAGAAAATTTCTCTTTAAAACTGTGAACCCGGAGCGGGAGGGGAAGAGGGAGCTTCAGGCTCTGGTCCCAGCCCCAGCACAATCTCATTGGACGGTTTCTGGCCACAAAGCACCTTGCCCCCTCCCCTCTGGGGCTTGTAGTTATTCACACATGCACATGGCCCTGCAGCCTGTGTGGGGGTCTGGCAGGCAGGGAGGCTGCTTCAGAAATGTGCTGGGCTGCTGGCCTGGAGTCACCCAGGTAAGTCTCCTGGCCAGACCCTACATCTGATACTCCAGCCCCTCCCTTCTCCAAGTCTCTGCCTCTCACTCCTGTTACCCTACTCCACATACCCAAACCCTCAGGCCCCCTTCTGCAACCATATCCCCTCCCAGATCCTGCACCCCCCCCAATCCCTTGTCCCAGATCCCAACCCAAACTCCTGTACTCCAATCTCCTGAACCCCCTCCTGTACCCCAATTCCCTGTTCTAGGTCACAACCCAACCCCCTGCAACCCAGTCCAGAACCCCAGGTAACAACTGCTTCCTTCACCCAAATTCGCTCCCAGACCCTTTTGCCTATATAGCTCATTTTGTGTACTAAAATGGTATAAATTAAACTGGTAAAAGTACTTTTCTCTTGTGTACTTCTGCACAAAGAAGATTTTTGCTGGTGAAGTTATACCATACCCACGTAATTTTTAACTATCTATAAAATAGTGAATAGAGGTAATAGAAGTAAATAGTGAAGTAGCAACAATTTGTAGCTGGCACAAAAGACAATGAGGAATTTAAGAGGATTTTATCAAGCTAGTTGAATGGATAACATAATGAAACCTAAATTCAACATTAATAAATATAAAATAATGCGTGGGTGGAAATTTGAACTATTTATACAATTTACAGAGTTCTAAGTTAATGATATTGATTTTGATGAAAACTTTGCTAAATATACAGCTGAGGTAAAAAAAGGAAAATCAGATGTTAGGTTGCACAAAAATGGGATGGAGAATAATATGGAAAATATTGTGATACCATTATATAAATTGGTGGTTCACCGTCATGTGGAATATTATGTCTATTGCTGCATATCCCATTTTAAAAGTATTTTACAGATTTTAGAGGCGGTTTAGAGAAGGGTAATGAAAATAATTAGGCTCATGGAAAAAACTCATATAAAGAGAAATTGAAAAGAATGGTAATTCTTTACCTGATAGCAATCTGTGTATGTGTGCTGAGCTGCACATATGTTCATGCAGCCACTCAGAGTTATTCAGATATAATTTGCATCCTTAATTTTCAGAAAATATTATTTTGTTTTCTGGGAATCAGAAAGAATCAAGCTGCCAACCATTTGTCAATATGGCCATCCTGCACTCAGGTGACTTCCTTTGTTTTAACATGTAGGAAAGCGAGTAGTGTTAATGAAGAAATTTCCTCTTGATGGAGAGAAGGTGGGAAGGGAAGCATCTCTTTTCATTGTTCCAACAGTTGTAAAAGGTAATGTTAAAACGTAATTCCTGAGTTTGTGGGTATTTTAAAGAAAGTTATGCCCTTGTTTCCTAAAGACTTTACATATTTATTTTATATAAATGCTAACTGCTCTGATACTTATATTTGGGTTTGGAAGAATTAGATTGAGGCTGATAAAGGTCCATAATTATCTGTGGTGTCAGATGCCTAAAATGGGAGGTAGAAGGAGAATATAGTTAGTCAAAGTCAGAGTTTAAAACTGAGATTTTAAAAAAAAGTTGCATTTTTAGAGAACAAGTGCAATATTTTGTTAACAGTCTTATCTTATTTTCAATACATTTCATAGTGGTTAATTTTGGTATTATGAAACAAGAAAAAAGTTGTTTATTATAAAGACTACTCTATTTATACTAGTAAACCTAAAAAAGGACCTTTTTCAGCATTCTTTTCTCAGAGAACAGTCCTCACTTAAATGAATGGACATTCTTGCCTAAGTAAGGAAAACTGAGTAGGTCTTTGAAGGCAAAATATATTTCATATATGCACAGGTGTGATTACTGCTCTTTTCTGGTTACTTGTTGTAGCTAGTCCTCAGTCATAGTGATCCAAATTGTTACTTATTTTTTTTAACAAGTTAAAATCTTCATACATAAAAGGACAGGTGAAAATATAGCCATGGATCTAGAGGTACTGACAACCAAAAGAAAAAACAAAATTAAAATATGGAGAAATATGTATGATATCAATATAATAGGATATGTGGAATAGAGCTCTGGGATCACTAATAGTCCTTGAACATAGCCATCATGTCAGTAGTGGCATGCAACATGAATCTACATAAGTTTTCCTTAAAATTCTTTCCTCTCTCAAATCCAAGGAGCCTTAAGAATTCATCATTACCTTGGCGCCATTTGTCTCAAGTACCAGGCCAAAAAAGTGGACATTTCTACTCCCAGTTCTTTAATATCTTCTTCAAAATCAGAGTAATAGGATACCTAGTGAGAGACTAAAATGAATGAAAAATATTATGGAATTTTGTTGTGTTTTACTGGGCAAACATGTTCACTTGCTATTTATGATATGCTTTGGAAGTGAAAGTTGGCAAATAAACACCTTTCAATCCATGTTCCCTCTAATCTTTTCCATCCATGTGTAAAATACATTTTTATGTGCATCAAGACATTTGTGAATGTGCACTACCAAAATAAATAAAAACCTAGCTGTGGGTAGTTGGGCGGCATTTGAATTTCTCCTAAGCGGCTGCACAAACTCACAGCTTAGAGGGAGCACTGCTTTCAATCATAAGGTCTTCATCAAAGTTAACGGGTTATTTTTTTCTTCAACAGTGTATACAGATTTTTTAGTAATTTAGAAAAGTAACCTCACAATGGTCTTACAGTAACAGAACATTTTATAATGCATTTAGGGCAACTTTATTGGATTGAATTTTGTTACATAAGAATTTGTGTAATTTATGCGAGGCAAGATGAGTGAAAAAATATCTTTTTTTTTTTTTTAATCAACTTCTGTTGGTGAGAGAGAGAGAAACTTTAGAAGTTAGTCCAATAAAAAATATTACCTCTCTCACTTTGTCTCTTTACTGTCCAGGGATCAACACCACATATATAATTGGTATCAGTTACTGTTTGGGAAAACTGATCTCCTATTAAGGATGTAAAATTTAGATTAATCAACTAAGTGAATAGTTGATATAGTTTTCATTGACTATTCGATAAGGGTGCCTCTGCCTTTGAAATATAGCAAGAGTCCTGCTGGCTCTTGCTACATTTCGAAGGTTGAAATGCCGCGGGGAGCACAGCCAGCAGGGGTCTCAAGCAGTGGCCTGGTGGCCCCACGCTCCCTGCTTTTGAAATGTACAAGAGCCCTACAAGCAGGGAGCGTGGGGTCAATGGGGGACTGTTTGAGTCCCCTGCTGACTCCACGCTCCCAGTGGTGCTTTGCTTTTGAAATGTACAAGAGCCCTCCTGGGACTGTTTAAGTCCCCAGCTTGCCCCAGGGTCCCAGCAGCACTTCTGCATTTGAAATGTAGCAGCCGCCAGTTTCCCACTGTGCCCCGCCCCTTTTCCCCATGGAGACGGTGCTGGGGGGAACCAGTTTTTAAGCTGTCTCCCTCCAGCACCAGATCCTGCTCCCTCCCCTTGCTGCCTCTCTCTGATAGACTAGTTGCTTACATCCCTATCTCCCATAGCCTAAAAATACAATTTCAGCCAGAAGAGATGATATTCTATAACTGCAAATGAGGAAACAGAATTTGTATTGCTGTTGAAGAGTTTTCTGTGTTTCTCTTTTCTTTTTAGATAATACAAAATACACATACAGTCCTGGATGCCCAGTTTTCTACTGTTTACAGGACATCATGAGGGTCTGCAGCGAATCCAGCACTCATTTTGCTACGCTTACTGCTAGAATGTTAATAGCCTTGGATAAGTAAGAAATGCCATTAGTAGAAATACATAAAGTAGAAAATAGACAAGGAAATCAGCAAATATGAAAAATTAGATCTGTTTTACAGCTTTCTTGTGATCTCTGAGAAGGAAATCATGGTGTTATCGCATGTTTTCTAAAGCCAAGTTTATGCTGATGGAGAAAATGGATGCAGGTTACGCAGCTTCTGCTACATGAATTGTGTAGCTGGAGTAGATGTAACTTGCATTGATTTTTCTGGGATGGTCCCACAATGGAGAATCTCCCATTTGCTTCCCTTATTCCTTGCAACTGCAAGAGTTCTGCAATTAATGAGGGTACCTTAGGCATTTGGTTTATCGGGTTCTTACCAGACCCACTAACTTGGCTGCTGGAAGATTGACCTCTGTAACGTCAATGTTCGTGGAAGTGTAAATCGGTCCTCAGTATTTTTTTTTAAGAACAAACAGATCTTGAGGATTGACTAAATTCTTCTACCAGATAATTATGAAATAAAGATGGTTATACTTTTTTAAATCTAGAGATTCCCAAATTTATGATACTTACATCTTAATGATTAACTAATAACATTTGCCATAAACATTTCCCCTATAAAGATTTCAACCCCAACTTGTGTATTGCAGTATGTGAGAACCCACACAAAATATGACTTACCCCCAAAACGATCAACTGAATGACAACATAAATCAGCAATTAAATGCCAACGCAGTCTTTTGAGGATAGTAGATGCTTGCTTTAAGCGGTGCTCCACAGTGCATATGAGGGTGGTAAAACTTTATCACAGCAGGGGGAGTGTATGAATGACCCTATGTTTCTCCCATGCCACTTAACCTAAACAAGGGGCATATTCCTCCTCCTGTGTCATTAAATGCACTTCTTAAGAGTTAGAGGAGCAACTCGTAACAGAATTGGGTTCTGATTCTGTAGCCTCTTCATGCACACAACAATTTTTGACTTCCCAAAAAGTGTCTAAAGAATTAGTACTTTATTTATCTTCAGAATAGTAGCGTGCCTTTTCTATTCTGTTCTGCAGGTGGTTAGATGAACGACATACACAATCTCATTCAATTCCAGCTCTATTCAGACCATCTCCTCTTGAGAGGATTAAAACGAATGTCACAAATCCTGCATATGCTATTGAACCTGGGCAGACAGAGAGCTCTCTACACATGGGATATACTGCTTTAGAAATAAAGAGTAAAATGTTGGCACTGGAGAAAGCAGATACATGTATCTACAACCCTTTGTTTGGGTCAGATCTTCAATATACGAACAGGGTAAGAGTCCTGTAGTATGAGCTATATTTTAGTTGTGAAAGGGATTTGATAATCATGTATTGAATCTTAACTGAGGTTTTCTCAATGCACACTTGTAGCCCGATTTAATTTTCCAATGTGCATATTTGAAAATCTTTCCCTCTAACAGCAAGAAGTTACAGTTTTTACATTTATCAGAGGGGTATCCGTGTTAGTCTGAATCTGCATAAACAACGAGAAGTCCTATGGCACCTTATAGACTAATAGATTTATTGGAGCATAAGCTTTTGTGGGCAAAGACCCACTTCATCACATGCATCTGACAAAGTGGGTTTTGCCCATGAAAGCTTATGCTCTAATAAATCTGTTAGTCTATAAGGTGCCACAGGACTTCTCTCTGTGTTTACATTGGTTCCAGTGGAGCATACAAGTCTATTATGATTTGTTTTATTCAAGTCTCAATGAAAAGTTTTTCAGAGTTTTTTCCTTTTTAATATTATGTTTCCTTCTTAGGTTGATAAAGTGGTTATAAATCCATATTTTGGTCTTGGAGCTCCTGACTATTCAAAGATTCAGATTCCAAAACGAGAGAAGTGGCAACGCAGCATGAGCAGTGTCATGGAAGACAAGTATTGTGTTACATTTATACAATTGTTTTATATTATGTATTCATATTATAGTAGTGTCAGAAGCCCCATTTATGCATTCGGGACTGAACAAAGATTTATATAAAAAGCAGTCCTCAGAATGCCTGCAGCAGAACACTACCAATTGATGAAACAAAGGAATGGGGGGGAAAGTTGGAGGATGAAGCAACACTAAAATGAGTATTTCTTAGCATGAGCAATATTAGTTGTGGCTAGCCATCTGTCATACCTAAGTTCTTAATTATATAAATATTGACTCATTTTAGCTGGTTGTGCTTTGTGCACATCATTAGATACCCATAAGTTGCATCATTTTTATGTTTCTTTGTGTTTGATTGTTGAGATAAAAGTGAGTTGCATCTTTTTTATATTTTTTGCTTTTCATTATTAGAGAGCGCCAATGGGTAGATGATTTTCCTCTTCATCGCAGTGCTTGTGAAGGAGACTCAGAATTACTGGGTCGCCTTCTAGATGACAACTTTTCAGTCAACCAGCTAGATAGTGACCATTGGGCACCTATTCATTATGCATGCTGGTGAGTATTTTTGCCAGACAAATGTATTTCTGGTATTTATGTTTGAAAACCTCTACCACTAATTTAATATACAGTTTGAACCTCTAGTCCAGTACCCTTGGGACCTGACTGGTGCCTAATCATAGGAGGTCAATATTGTCTAGCTGCATTAACAAAATTTTCACTGTTTACTGGGCTCTTAGAAGATATTTAAAAGTAAATTAGAGCTAAATCACAGCACAGAACATTGAGAGCCAGGACTGGTGGCTGTAAACAAACTTTATGGGACCATGGGAAATTTGGCCACAGGATAACTTCATCTTTGACTAAAAGGTTTAGAAGTGGAGATCTAATGGGACATGAACCTAAATCAGCTTAATGCTAGTATTCTTGTACTTCTGAAACATTTTTTGCTATCCCCTATCAGAGACAGTGTACTGGACTAGATGGACCATGGGATCTAATCTAGAATACCAGTTTCTATTTTTTTTAATTTGATTAAAAGAATACCAGCAACTGAAAGTTAGCCAAAAATGTAGATGTTAAAACAAATGTTACAGACTCTCAAACCAATAGAAATGTTTCAATATTTTTCTGAAATGTCAGTGAAAATATTTTTGTTAATCTGTAATTCTTCTTCTGTAAATATTACAGTACTGAGAATCTGAAAGTGAAACTGACATTTGAACAAATGTGAAATTGATTTCATTGATTTTAGTCTATGCTAAGGCAAATACAGATAGTTAACTGCATAAATGATGCAAAGTAAACTGGATTTCGTATGTGGAAACCCTTAGAATCTGGTATAGAAGTGAGGAGCATAATTATTATTATACAACCGTTTGATTATTCTATTTTCAAAGTAAAAGGTAAAGAGCAAGAACTTTAAATACTATGTTCCTTCATTTTTATTATTTCAGTATTTACTTTTGGCTCTATGTATTGTTGTTGTAGTATGTCTTATAGTTGTAACCTGGCCACTATACGTAACATTACACCAGAAGTTTCATTATAATCCTTGATGCTTCGCTTCTGAAAATATGTCCTTTGGATATTTATCTTTACATGTTTTGTTAGCCAAGAAGTGAATTTTTTGAGGAAATGAGGAATTTTTATGAGGAAATGAGGAAAATTTAGCTATGGTTTGAATTACTAAAGAGTGAAAGAAATTGCACTTCTTTTAAAGAATTCTAAAACGTTTTAGCTCATTAAAAATTCAAATAGCTCAAATCTGTTTTCCACTAAACTGCACATGAGGAGTTGGTTTATCCAGAAAAGGGGAATTTTGCTCTGTACAACTACAATTGAACTACAGTTGTTAAAAGACAGCTCTGTTCTTTGTATCCTAGAAATATAGACCCTGAAAAGACTCAACCTTCCCCATGCTGAGGCGGGATACAAGTTTACCTAGACCATATCTGACTGGTATTTTGTCCTAAAAAATCTCAATGACTGGGATTCCATGAACTCACTTGGACGCCTATTTCAGTACTTTACTATCATCCTATTTAGAAAGGTTTTCCTAATATCTAAACTAAATCTCCTTTGCTGCAAACTAAGTTGATTACTTCTTGTTCTACCTTCAGTCGACATGGAGAACAGTTGATCACTGTTCTCTTTGTAACATCCCCAAACATGTTTAAAGACCGAGTAGACCAGAGCAGCAACTTCCAGAATCACACATATGGCACGCCTACTAATGCATCCCAGAATGATATTTTACCTTTTTCGCAGCAATCACGTTGTTGGCTCTCATTAAATTTGTGATTCACTATAGTCCCTAGATCCTTTTTTGCAATAGTACTGCTTAGTTAGTTTTTCCTCATTTTTTGCATTTGGTATTTCCTTCTTATATGTAATTTGCATTTGTCTTCATTAAATTTCATCTGTGAATTTCAGACCAGTTCTCCTATTTATTAAGATCATTTTGATATAATCCTATCCTCCAAAGTGTTTGCAATTTCTCCTGGTAATGGTGTCATCTTCTGCAAATTTTTATAAGCATACTCTCCACTCCATTATTAAAGTAATTTAATGAAACTCTTGAATGGTATTGGACCCACAATAGAACTCTGCAGGATCCCACTAGATACTTCCTCATAATTTGGGAGCAATATATTGATACTCTTGTATTATGATTATTCAACCAGTTTTGCCCCCATATTGTAGTGATTTCATCCAGATCACATTTTCCTATTCTAAATATGATGTATGTTCAAAACATTCAGGAATATCTCTGAAAGCCTCTGAAATATTTTTTTTTAATCTTGCGTTCTTTGTTGTCCATTCTGCTTTTAATCTTTCTTCTAGGTATGGAAAAGTTGAAGCTACTCGAATGTTGCTAGAGAAAGGGAAATGTAATCCAAACCTATTGAACGGACAACTTAGTTCTCCTCTTCATTTTGCTGCTGGAGGAGGACATGCTGAAATTGTGCAAATTCTTCTAAACCATCCTGAAATTGACAGAGTAAGATAACTTTAACTGGAATTATAGTCTTAACTATAGTTGCAGCACATACTTAAAATATCTCTCATATACTGTAAGTGTCCAGTTCTCAACATAAAAAACAAAGAAATGCAGTTTCATTTCTTGATTGTCTCATTACATTAAAAAGGACATACATTGTAAACTAAGGATGTAAAATCATGTTTAATCAGTTAATCGGTTAAACATAATGTTTAACTGGGATCCCATGGGTGGAGGGCTCAATTGTGCTGGTGCAACCCCCAACCTGTGGTGCAGTGCAGACAGGGGGCTACTCCAGCGCGGCTGGGCCTGCTACATCACAGGTTGCTCAGGCCTGTCCGAGCCCGATGTGGGTGGGGGCTGCTCAGGCCAGGTCCACCATGCTGTGCCATGGGCTGAGACTTCTCAGGCTGGGCCACGCCTATGGCGCCACAGGTGGGGACTGCTCCAGCCCAGATGAGTTGAAGCACCTGCAGCGTGGTGGGCCCAGCCAGATTGGAGCATCCACAGCCTGCAGCGTGGTGTGGTGGGCCCAGCCAGGCTGGAGGAGCTCCCCAGCCTGGCTGGGCTGCCCGTTAACTGGATATATCCCTGGTTTAAACTCACACATTCCAGTTGTTTCCTATGGTAATTATACTCCATCTTAAAACTTATTCTTCCTCAGTCATACAGACTGATTTATAGTTGCCCCCTTTGTCAACTGGATTTTAACTGAATTTTACTAGAGATTTTAGTCTAAGCCCTCACTATCTTTTTGTAAAGTTCCTAGTCATTATCAAGAAATAAATTCCTCAGCCTCTGGAGTTTGCTAAAACTGCACTTTTTTGTTACTTTTCTACCTAATAGTCCTTTTTCTTATTATTGTTGCTATAGTATCATTATGGTCCTAGCAGGAGCTGCTTTGTTCTAGGTCAGTGTTTCTTAAAGTGTGTTCCACAGCACACCAGTGTGCCATGAGGCAGTTGCAGGTGTGCTGTGGCGAGAACAGAATTCAAAGGGACAAGGCTCCTTTCTTAACAAAAAAATCCTTGCTGTTCCCTGTAAAAAAAAAATTATTGGTGTTCCTCGGTCTTAAAGTTTAAGAAACACTGTTCTAAGGGTCTACGAGAGCACCTAGAGACAGTGCCTGCCTCCCAAAAAAGACAAGGAGTAGTTAAGAGAAGTAGAGCAGGAGAGGTCCGTGTCTAAAGTGGTAAAACTTACAAAAGATGTATGGTGTTAGTTCCTCTCTTCAGCATGCAAATGGTAGAGAGAGGGAAACAATCAAATTCTGCACAATTTTTGTATATATATGTTGTATATCCAGGTTGAACTTCTGTGGTCCAGGATTCTCTGATCCGGCAACATCTGTGGTCTGGCAGCACCATGGATGTTGCGGGACTAACGAGTTGCAGCCGCAGAAATTTCTAGCAGCTGGCAACCCATAGGGCCAGTGGTCTGGGGTAGAGCGCCCAGCCTGTGGCTGGAGGTAGGGAGCCCTGCCAGCTGGGGCCGCAGAGCCCTGCTGTGGCTGGAGTGAGGCCTGCCCAGACGGAGCCCTACCGGCCAGAGTGGGACCGGCATCCTGGAGAGAAGCCCCAGCCGAGCCCAGCAGGTGGGCTGCAGGCAGCGGCCAGAGGGGAGTCCCAGGAGAGCCCAATGCCTGACCTCCCCTAGTTTAGCAAAGTCCCTTGTTCGGGACTGCTCAGGTCCCAGGGGTGCCACACCAGAGAGGTCCAATCTGTACATACTATGTCCAATAACAAACGTACATAGTGTGATAATATACAGGTGGAAAATACACCCTAGGACTGAAGTTTTAACATTATAGAAGCAAAGTTATAACTCCATCTAGTGGAGCAGTAGTTTTTGCTGTTGGTTATATTAATTTATTGATAATACGTAATACTAACATCACAACAGAAGACTTATGACTATGTATTTTACTTCTTATGTAGAGTATATGTCAGAATGCACCATAATACAAAATTAGAATGCTAACATTTTATTTTTTAAATTGAGTTAAATTGGTGCTTCAGTGATAAATGACTGACAGCACTGACTAGAATAAGTCATAGTTTTTTCATACAGCTGTGCCAATACTCCTCACTCTTGGCCTGCAAACACATTTGCTCATTTTATCCTAGTGTTTTCCTGGGAAGAGGCTGCTGGAAACAGACAAAATAAACAGAAAAGTACAATTAATTAAAACTGTTTAAACAATCACATTTTTGAACTCTGTGAACAAGGGATGATTTAAATATTATAGAAAATCCCAGATATTTTAGTTATCATCTAAACTTGTTAACATTTAGATTGAAAACTATATTTATTCAGGTATTTCTGTTAATATTTGTAGCACATTACTGATCAACAAAGAAGATCCCCTTTGAATGTCTGTGAAGAGAGCAAACAAAATGATTGGGAAGAAACAGCAAAACTCCTAAAGGAAGCCATAAATAAACCTGTATGTATTTACTTTTTAAACAGTTTAATGGTAATTTTTTTTTAAAGTCTTAGAAAATATATACAGAGTAGAAATCCAAGGCAAGTGATAGGTCCACATATAGCAGTGACAGTCAACAGGGTGTGACCCAGAAAAAGCATGTCATTTATTTTGTTTGTTTTTTGCACATGGCTGTAGAACCATACGTACACTTTTAAAAAGTAGTCCTTTGATTTGTAGAAGTATAAAATACCACAAATTCTACTGCCTCTACTGGGCATTCTGTCAGTTTCATTTTGTATGTATACTAATGTTTTATATATTGATACAGTATGCTGATGTTATTTAAAAGCAAATTTTCATTTATTGAAGAAGGAACTGATCCCTGTGATTGTGCCATATAAAGCAGTTGTTCTAAGCTCTTAGCATAATAGGTGTTGTTGCCTTTTAATATAATCAGATACATCATAGACTACTAGAACTGGAAGGAGCCATGAGAGGTCATCAAATTCAGTCCCCTGTCCTCATGTCAGGACCAAGCACTTGCCAGATCCCTGACAGATGTTTATTTAACCTGCTCTTAAATATCTCCAATGATGGAAATTCCACTACTTCCCTAGGCAATTTGTTCCAGTACTTAACCACACTGACTGTTAGGAAGATTTTTTTAATGTCCAACCTAAACCTCCCTTGCTACAATTTAAGCCCATTGCTTCTTGTGCTGTCATTAGAAGTTAACAAGAATAATTTTTCTTCCTCTTCCTTGTAACACACTTTTTAAGTACTTGAAAGCTGCTATCATGTCCCCTCTGTGTTCTCTTTTTCCAAACTAAACAAACCCAGTTCTTTCAGTTTTCCCTCATATCTCATGTTTTTGTTGTTCTTCTCTGGACCTTTTTGGTTTCTCCACATCTTTCCTGAACTGGACACAATACTCCAGTTGAGGTTCAGTTAGCACAGAGTAGAGCAGAAGAATTACTTCTCATGTCTTGCTCATAACACTCCTGTTAATGCATCCTAGACTGATGTTTGCTTTTTTTTGCAACAGTATCATGCTGTTGACTTACATTTAGCTTGTGATCCCTGTAACTCCTAGATCGCTTTCTGCAGTACTTCTTCCTAGCTAGTCATTTTCCATTTTGCAAGTATGAAACTGATTGTTCCTCCTTAAGTGGCGTACTTTGCATTTGTCCTTATTGAACTTAATCCTATTTACCTCAGACCATTTCTCCAATTTGTCCAAATAATTTTGAATTATGATCCTATCCTCCAAAGCACTTTCAACCCTTCCCAGCTTGGTACCATCTGTAAACTTTATAAGCACACACTCTATGACATTATCTGTGTCAGTGGTTCTCAAACTGTTCTACAGGCTTGCTTTGGGAAAGCCCTAGTAGGCCTGCTCCGTTTTGCTTACCTAAAGGTTCTGTAGCCACAGAGTCTTGCGGCTCCCGTTGGCTCCGGTTTGCCACCACTTCCTGCGTCCCCCCGTGGCTGGAAAAAGCAAACCAGAACCAAAGTGGGCCGCTATTGGTTTTCCCCCTTCACTGAGCAATGGGCCTACCCTGTCCTTTAGATAAACTAAGTGGCACAGACCCACTAGCAGCTTTTCTGAAGCGGGCCCAAAGAACAGTTGGAGAACCACTGACCTAAATCATTGATGAAGATAATCAGCAGAACTGATCCAAAAACTGGTTCCTTCAGAATCCCACTTGCTATGCTCTTCCAACATGACTGTGAACCATTGATAACTAGTCTGAGAAGCAACCAGTTACCAGTGCAACAACTTTATAGTAACTCCATCTATGCTGTATTTCCCTACTTTATTGATAAGAAGGTGATGCAGGACTGTATCAAAAGCTTTACTAAAGTCTAGGTGTACCAAGTCTACTGCTTTCCCCATGATCCATACTTCCTATCTTTCTATGCAGTGGAACAGTGTGCTCTTGCACCCTTAATGTCCCTTTGAAAAATTGTCAACCATCTTCAATTGTTTTTCCTCTTAGTCTTGCCTTCTTACCTTACCTATCTGCTCCCTGAGTTTGCTAAAGCCTGCCTTCTTGAAAGCCCTTGTCTTTATTTTGCTGTTCTTCCTTCTGTCATTCCTTAGAATTATGAACCCTCTCATTTTATGATCACTTTCTTCCATTTTCAAATTCTCAGCCAGTCCCTATTTGTTAAAATCAAGTATAGAACAGCTTCCCCTCCCCCCCCATAGTTTCTCCCCTGTCTGAAGTAAAAAATTATCTCCAGTATATTCCAAGAACGTGTTTGATGATCTGTGCCCTTCTGTGTTATTTTCCTAAAAGATATAGTAAAACTACATGTTTGATCACTGAATTTACCACAGTAGAAGTGGGAGCAAGTGCTATATAGTAAGATTGTAAAATGTTTTCCATTCTAACCTCATTTTCAGTCCATCATAATTTTCCAAGACATTCACTTCTCTGGGTAAAAGTTTCTTTTATGGGGAAAAGACTGAGCAGAGGGGAGATGAAGAAATACAGTGCTATTATAATAAATGTTTGCTACTTTTTTTAAACATCTAAACCATTGAAACAATTGTTGATAGATGTTTAAGCCCTTAGTTCAGGTTGGTACTGAAGCACATGAATAGTTGCACTGACTTCAGTGGGATTATTTATTTTCCGGCATACATAAAATTAATCACATGCTTAAAGCATGACTGTAGTGAGACCTGTTCTGCACCACAATCCATTGAATTTAATGGGCGTTTTGAATAAAAAATAGTGGTAGTGCCTAAAGATCTCAAGTACGATGCGGGCCACTTTGTGGTAGGAGTTGTACAAACATACAATAAATTAAGATAATTGCCCTAAAGACTTTATGGACTGAAAGATAAAACTTAAAGGGTGAGTGAAACAAATTAGGGGGTGCAGGGAGGAAAAGGTAACAATACTATGTTTTAATACAAGCTAATTGTGTAAATACTTCATGGTCAATCAGTAGTAGTAATCCTAGAATGTGTGTGGCCAGGTATTTGTAGGCACTTAACCCCAGATTTTTGAAGGTGTTTATGCACTGTTCTGCTTTGGGGACAACATAGGAATGTAGAGGAGAGAAAATGTTATATAAGTCTCAGAGGCCCCACACATCTGTGGAGAGTATTCTGATCCAAGATAAATATATTTTCTCAAAATGTAGATGCTGCTAAATTGAATTAAAAATTGATGTGTAGAAATGAAAGCACTAGAGAACCAGGATTTTAACTTATGATTAATTTGTCTCCCATTTACTTTAATGGTATTTTTATATATTTTTGCCTTAGTATGAAAAGGTACGGATTTATCGAATGGATGGGTCCTATCGTTCTGTTGAATTGAAACATGGAAACAATACTACTGTACAGCAGATAATGGAAGGAATGCGTCTGTCTCAAGAAACACAGCAGTACTTTACTATTTGGATTTGTTCTGAGAACCTTAGTAAGTAATAAGAGAACTTCTAAAATTGTTGTGGTTATTGTTTCTTTCTTTTTGTGTGTGCGTGTTTTGTTTGGATATTTTTACATTTATTTTTGTAAATGTCTTGCTAGTGTTAAAAAGGAATGAGCAAGTCTGGTAAAGCAAACAATAAATTTGCCAGCTTTCTTTTGTCATACATATTGTCCCTTCATTTTCTTCATTGCTGAGCCATTCTTGAGACCTTTAAAATACTAATAAGAATTTTACTCACTGTAGTGCAGAGAAGTAGTTGCCGAAAAAACTAGATATGACTAGGTAGATAGTGAGTTGATTGTTAGATGAGACTTTGAACCTGGGGAGTGTTTAGGTACTGGGTTTGGGGAAGGGGAATTCTGTGGCTTTTTTAACACCTGGAAAAAAAAATCTTTTAAAAACACACTTTCTTATTGGCTTAGATATGGTGTCTGTTATCCTTGATCATGTACATTATCTTTCAGTTTAGTGATTGGGTTTGTGGGGTTGCCTTTTTGAAGGACATCAAGTATCTCTTGTAGCATTCTCCTTTTTGGTCTTATGTTGAATCCTTGAACTTCTTCATCAGAGGACCTCTCCACAAATATCACTTCCATCCACAATTTTTTCCATGCTCTCTTTAAAGTTATAGTCTTGACAGCAGATCAGGCCCATGCCACATTGAAGACTGCATCTTTAATGCTGTACCCTGACTGAAACTCTTGGATTGTTCCTTCAAAGTTGAGCAGCTTCCTCATAAAATCCCTTCTATAAATTACTTTTAGGTTTTGAATAATGTTCTGATCCGTTAGCTAAATAAGTGAGGTGACTTTTCTGGCAGGAAGACAGTGACAGTATTGCCAGACTGAAGCTCTGCTTCAGAAGGGTGAGCTCGACAATTATCTAAAACAAGAATAACACTTCTGTCTTTTGACACTCCAAGTTCTTTCAGGTGGTCTTTCACAGCAGGAGCAAAGATAAGGTGGAACTGGTATAAAAATATGCCCTTGTCCATCCATACATTAAGCTGTGCCTTGTACTCCACTGGCAGATGGACAGTACCCTTGAATGCTCTTAGCTGCTTGAATTTTGAAACCACTAGCAACTTGATTTTGTGTGTGCCAGCAGCATTTTCACATGTAAGCAGAGTGATGTGGTCCTTGTTCCTTTTGATTCCAGGTGCACCAACCTCACCTGCACCAGCAAGGGTTGAAAATGGCAGGCATTGCCAAAAGAGTGCCATTTTGACAGCATAGTAAATGTTCTCTTGAATTACGCCATGCTCCCAAATCAATTTCTTAAACATACAGTATTTCTCTGTGGTCTCATGATCAGCAGACTATTTCTCTCCAGAAAAACCAAGCCTTCTGATACCATGATGCACCTTAAAACATGTCAATCAACCGTCAGAAAAAATGCAGGTCTTGGTCGTTTCTATTTGCTGATAAAATTCCTTGGCCTTTTTGATCAGCATTGGGCCAGAAATTGGAGCTCCTTCAGAATGCTTCACGGAAAACCATTCTTAGAGCACATTGTCCAACTTTGGTGTGTGCTTTGGTGTGTGCTTTTTTAATTTTATACAAGTTCTCAGCTATATATAGGAGAAGCATGATTATTCCTATTGCTAGCTTTTTCAGGCTGTTTAAGAATCTTCTTGGATTAAAGTCATATGTACAGTATAGATCTTTGTAATTCTTTTTCTTTAGCAATATTCATACCTTCTCTTTCTTTTTGAAATCTGGTTGGATAGATAGCCATGCATGGCCTATAGCTAGTCATAATTTCACTTGCTTATCAGAAAAGGTTGTAAACTGTATTACTGTGACAAGGTTGCTGTGAGGCTCATTTTTAATGCCAATTAAATGTGAGAAACAGTCATGAGTTTGACTGCTTCAAATTGGGTTAGACACGCTGCTTCTGATAGTGTTAGTACAAAAGCTGTGTATTAAGAATTCAGTGTTAGTGTCAAAACTTCAGTGCTGCTTTTTCTTTTAATATCTGGAATTTAAAATAAGAGGCGTATGTGTTATAGTTTTAAATTGTTTTGAATTATGCTTTTTTTTCCCCAGGTTTTCTGTCCGGGCATTTTCTCCCATTTTCATCACTGTTAGCTAACTTCCTTTACTTTATGTGCAGCCATCAGCAGACATACAAACACAGAGCTGCAATCTTTGAGATAAAAGGAACCTGGCTAGTAATGTTTTGATGCTTGTGTCCATTTAGAATAGGGCAAAAAACTGGTGGGAGGGGGGTGGGTGGGTGGGTGGGTGTGTGTTCGGTTGGTTTTGTTTTCTAGCATTTTTGAGAAATGATGGGGAAAATAGTTTAGATGGAACCAAATTTGAAAATCTCAGTAAATTGAAAAGTCAGTTTTTAATTGAGCAAAATGTTAATTTCAATCCAAAACTTTGTGTTTTGGGACATTAATGAAGTGCTAGATGCACAAAATAGGGCAGTAAAAGAAAGAGGTATTGCTTCCACATAAGTTTAGGCCAATGATTAGGGTACTCATGGGATGTGAGACACCTGGTTCAGCTCTTCCCCCAGCTTTGTTTAACATGATGAAGATAATGGAACTTGGATCTCCCACTCTGTAGGAGCAGGGCCGGCCTTAGGCCGATTGGCCCGATTCCGCCAAATCGGGCCCCGCGCCCTGAACCTGGAAGTGTGCTGGGCATGCTCTGGGAGGGGGCATCAGCCCCGGAGGAGGAGTGCGGCAGCTGCTTGTGCCGCAGGAGGTGTGAGTTGAGTGCAGGGTTTGCTTGTACCCTGGAGGGGGGGGGGTTGGTGGTGGGGTGTTAGCTACCTCCCGGGGCTTGGTGGGGAGGTAGCTGGGTATTTTTTGTGTGCCTTTTTTGTTTTGTTGTTGTTTTTTGTTTGCTCAACCAAAAAAATTCCTGGGCCACTGTCTCCCCTCCCCCGCCCCCCAGCTCCCTTCCCCCAACCCGGTTGAAACTTTCGTGTGCTTTTTTTGCTCAACTAAAATTGCTGCGGGGTCCCATGTCAAAATTGTTTGAATTGCGCCCCTCACTTCCTAAAGCCGGCCCTGTATAGGAGAGTTGCCTAGCCCCTGGGCAATAGGATAGCTTAATGTGGGTCTCCCTCAGTCTTTCCTATTGAAGCTGTTCCACTGTGCATAAATAATTAAATAATTGTTGAAGAAGGGACAAATGAGTACACTGATCACCCATCTATAGAGTTATTTCATTGTCTCTGGCCCAAACTGTTTGTTTGTTTGCTTGCTTATGCCAAGTGGATTAGCTAGTTTCCAAGAATGTGTTTTTAAAAAAAAAAAATCACCCAGCTCTAGTCCCTTTACCTTCTGACAGTATGTTCCATCTTCTCTTGTCCAAAATACTGAGAGATTTTATTTGTCATACAGGGAAGTGTTATTGATTTGTTACGTTTTTGTTACCAACAAGTAATTCTATGAAACATTCATAATTTTCCAAATTAGACTAAGCATTTGAATTTTCCAAAAAATGAAGACTCCATGTGATTAACTGTGTATAGTATAGATTTAAGCTAAGATGTTCTTTGAAAATATTTTGAGACATCAATTTTGGTAGTAGTTTTCTTGTTAGCTTTTTATTATGACATGTTATGATTTTAACTGTAAAGGGTTTTGAATGTGGGAAGGATAAATCAGTGGCAGGAGTGGCAGAAGTTTCTGAATGGGCAGAGAAGTGAGAGTGGTGAGCAGCCAGAGAAGTGAGAGTGGTGTAGTAAAGAGCTAAAGACAGGCAGGCAGTCGGGAGATCATGAGGGAAATAAAGATAGGCATATGGGTTGCCTGAATGTAGTTGCGGCTGTGTGCAGGTTGGTATAAGGATCTAGAACTGTAGATCTGCCTCCATAGTAGTAGGGAAGCAAGAAAAACTGCACGGTTGCAAAATGTTGGGATCATAATGCTTCATGGACCACAGAAAGGGCACAGTGGCTATCCTGGAACAATTGCAGTCTATAAAATGGCAAATATGTTTCTAAAACAAACCAAAGATATAATTTCCTTTCACGACCTGAGTTCTGGGTCCTGTATTTCTCTTAAAATAATTGATGCAGTCATTAAAACCTTATAGTTAATATAGTTCCATTCCCTGAATTAGTTATTTGTGTTTCACAGGCTTTTTAGAAGTGATTTGGTGTCTTGGCCCAATCCTGCAGTCCTTACCACAGCCCTTGATTTGTGGTTTTAAGGTCCACCCATTTGTTTCATTACATACTTTCAATTTTTAAAGTTACTTTTTAAAAAAAAGAATTTCAGTTAATTTTTAAGAAGCTGAACATAATTCAAGCATGCATTTACTGAATTACTGATGTGGCCACTGCTGTGATAAATTTGTCACCATTTTTGCAACCTTTATACATGGTAGTTAAAAAGAAAACATTGTTTTGCTTGAGATAAGTGAATTCTCAGTTCAAACATTTTAATATAGCATTCATTTGTGCGTGTATTGCTTGATTCCCCTGTTTATTATTTTAAACAAAAATCTGTTCTTTTCCAGGTCTCCAGCTGAAGCCATATCATAAACCATTGCAGCACGTTCGGGACTGGCCCGAAATACTCACTGAATTGACAAACTTGGATCCGCACAGGGAAACTCCTCAGCTTTTCCTGAGGAGGGATGTGAGACTTCCTTTGGAAATTGAAAAAAAGGTCTGCATTAGAAGTGCTTATATCAAATACTGGTGCAGAAACAGAAACCTTTGTCATCCGCTGGCAATATGTTAATTAAAATGTTGATCTGGTTTAGAACTTGAATACATTTTGGGACCTCCTTCCCATCTGACCAGTAAGAAGGAGGGAAATTGCAACCTAGGTGTTCAGATACCATGACTTTAGATTTAAATATGTTACTCTTATACATGCTAATATTTTCTAACGGTCAGTTAAAGTGATTTGATCTTCTCCCTGTGTGCATATAGGGCCTAATCCAACTCCCACTTAAGATAAAGGAAAGAGTCCTGTTAACTTTGTTAGTTAGATCAAGCCTCTGACATGCTTCTGACAAAGTGGGTCTTTGCCCACAAAAGCTTATGCTCCAATAAATCTGTTAGTCTGTAAGGTGCCACAGGACTTCTCGTTGTTTATGTAGTTCAAGCCTGTAATTCCTGTTAATAATCGTGGGACAGGACAATTGTAGAATAAAACTCTGATATTTTACAACTCCTGGCTCCACCTTCTCCTCCAAGCGTATTGCATCCTCACTCCTTCCCTCCCCCACAGAGTCTCCTGAGTGCCATGAAAAAGCTGATTGTAGTGGGCAGGAGGCATGGGGAAGCAAGAGGAGGCACTGATCAGTGGGGCTGTTAGTGGGCAAAAGATACTGGAGATGGGAGAGGAGGCACCTGATGAGGACTGCTGACAAATTACTGTAGCTATTTGGCAATGTACATTGGTAAATTGTGGCTCCTTCTCAGGCTCAGGTTGGCCACACCTGTTCTAGACAAATTAAAATACACATTTCAATTAAACAGGATCATATCTTTGTCTCCTATGGATTCAGTGAAAAGTTCTACATAATTTGTAAAAGAAAAATGAGTTTAACCAAAATGTTTAAAATTTATATTTTTAAACAGATTGAGGATCCACTGGCTATTCTTATACTGTTTGACGAAGCCAGATATAATTTGCTTAAAGGCTTCTATACTTCACCAGATGCTAAACTGATCACACTGGCAAGCCTTTTGCTGCAAATAGTCTATGGAAATTATGAGAGTAAGAAACACAAACAAGGTTTCCTAAAGTGAGTATTTAAACTGAAATTGTTTTGTTTTCAATATGAATTTTTTTTCAAACAAGTCCTAAACTGTTTCAACTATGTCCAGCAGGTGTGTTGTATTAACTAGAAATTAAATGATGTAATTGCACTCCAGTATGTGGAGTACAATTTCAGGAATGTGCACATTGATCTAGCCTAGAGGTGGGCATAGTATCTCTCGCGGGTTGAATTCGGCCTGCCAAGCTACCAAATCCAGCCTGCGTGCAGCAGCCACTGTTTGAAATGCAGGGCTGCTCCGTGTGACTCTCTACTCTGGAGGGAGGAGGCTTCACGTAATCTCCCAGCCCATTGCTCACCTTCTGTTGGCCAGAAACAGCCAGCCAATGGGAGTTGAGAGATTGGCCTGGGGCTGGGGGCAGTGCAAGCCTTTCCTCCTCCTAGAACTAAGAGCCACGTGGAAGGAGCAGGCTGCGTTTTCAGTGCTCTGGAGCTGCAACAGGCCGGAAGACCAGCCTGCCTTGAGGGTGCTGCAGGGCGGAAGATGCCTCCCAGCCAGAACCTTCCTCTGGCACCCTGTCCCTCCCGCACCCCAGCTCCCTTCCCTAGGTCACCTTCCTAGCCCTCTGCACCTCCCCCCCTCCCCCCAACTCTCTCCCAGACCCTGCATCCCTCCTATACTCCTCCCCCAGACCAGAATCCTCTCCGTGGCCCTACATACCCATCTCCTGACCCAGGTCACAACCCCCTCCTTCACTCAAACTCCCTCTCAGACCTCACACTGTCTCCCGCACCCCAGTCCCTTACCTCATGTGACCTTCTGCACCCAACCTCCACCCTACACCTCCCACCTCCTCCACAGAAAAGCGCAGCCTTTGACCACTTTCCAAAACCTTGGTGTGACCTCCCACCAAAAATGATTTCCTATCCCTGATCTAAGGCACTTAATTCCCATATCAGTAATGTGAGCTTTGCATCAGATCCCTGTCTGGGACTGAAAATGTATCCTGTGTGACTAGTTTGCAAAACTTAAAAGCGCTAAAGGACTTTGTGTTTGTTAGTGGGTATTTTATCAATTAAAAGAACAAAAATTTAGTCAAATATATTAGTTGGCACTAAACGCTATCTTAATTGTCACATAGTAATAGAGACGTAGCTGTGTTAGTCTGGTCTTGCTGCATAGTCCTGTTAATTGTCACAATTTTTCTTTCCAGTCATGTTCTTAAAACCTTGAACTGTGGTTTTACTGAGGTGATGCAGCTATTGTATAATCCATTGTTGATTAAATTGATTTTCCAGCCACTCAGACTGCATTAATATTGACTCTAGCAACTTCTATAAAATTATAAATGGTGTGGAAAAAGTGAATGAGGAAGTGCTATTTACCCCTTCAGATAACGCAAGATGCAGCGGTCACGCAATTAAATTAATAAGCAACAAGTTGAAAAGAAACATAAAAAATTATATCTCCACACAACGCACAGTCAGATAGTGGAACTCCTTGCCAGTTTCATTTCCCAGGGCACAAGTGGCATCAGAAACAGAGGCGTGGTTCCCCAACTTCAGGACCCACCCTCTTAGAGTCAGCCAGTGGACCATGTGCTAGGGAGGAGCCCCCAGTGCAGAAAACTTTGGCACAAACACTGTCATACAAGGGGATCCATTGAATCTAGAGTACCTGGTTTCCCCATGTCTGGTGGTGAAGGAAACTGCCTTTCACCCTGGACACCCCTAGGGCAGTGAAAGACCAAAAGTGATGCTTGTGTGTGAATGAAACAAAAGTTTATCAGCTATTGGCCCTGAATCCAGAAAGACCTCATAGACATGACTGCATCATCACTTTAGACTATCCACAACAAGCCTCCTCAGTGTGCAGCACTGTCCTAGGGAAAGCTCCCTCTACTCCCCAGCTGCAGAGGGGAGATACCGCTCTGAGTCCTGGCACCAGTCTGACTTGCAGCACCATTCCAGGTCCCGCCAGCGCTCCCGTTCATGGTTGTGCAGCAGATCCTGGTTCTGGCACCATTTGTATGGGCACCATTTTGTGTCCTCACGCAGGCCCCACTTACAGTACTGTTCCAGGTCACAGAGCCGTTCTCTAACCTGGCAGCGCTGTGTGCCGCCCTGGCCCTTGTGTTCTAGGTCCTCATCTTCTGGCTCAAAGACAGGGTCTAGATACTCAGAGCAGGCCAGGGCAGACTGGATGTGGGTATGAGACCCGTGGCCCACTCAGTGGCAGGAACTACTGCAATGTTCATTTTGCACCACTTGGATGTACCACTAGACCCAGTTCACCCATTCTGAGTTGAGGGTTCCAGAGACAACAGCCAGCCATTGCACCGCTACATTACACCCCTACAGGCACAGAGGACTTGCTGATCCCACGACTGCCTCCAGAACCCATCCCTATTTCCTGAACAATAGTATGGGGTGGCAGACCTGGGGTTAGAGGATCCCTCATCCTCCTCTCTAGATGAAGCTGTGGCTGGCACATTCACATCTGGGCTACGCCCACCAGAAATTCCTGTGTAGATTGGCATGGGATATGAATCTGCACGCAGAGGAGTTGGTAGAGTCCAATGACCCTATAGCGGATATCCAGGGACCATCTAGATTGGCTCTACCACTCATCAAAACTATCCAGGCCAGTGCAATGACCATTTGGCAGACCCTGGCACCCATCTCCAATACCACCGAAAATGTGGAGAGGAAATATTTTGTTCCCTCTAAAGGCCTGAGTATCTCTTCACATATCCACAGCCCTGCTCTGTATTGATGGCGGTCAATGAGAAAGAGAGGTAAGGACCGGAGCACTTGGACTTATTCAGATGCAAGATGTACTCCACAGGCAGCTTACAACTCAGGATTGCCAACCAGCAGGCAATCCTGAGTAGATCAACCTATGTGCCACTCAGCAACATGAAATGCCTGATGTTCTGCTTCTTCCAGAATCACGGCCTTGGCTCGATCAGACACCTTTCTCCTACGGGGGGTGATGATGGGGGCTAACCGTTGTATGCCTTCCCATCATCCCCTCTCATACAAGGTACTTCTAAAGTTCCTGAAGGCCAGTGCCAGTGAGATAATCCCAGTATCCCCAGCATGGCCATGGGAACAGATTCAAGGCTATGTCTAGACTACATGGCTCCGTCAACGAAGCCATGTAAAATAGTTTACTCGGCATAGTCAATGAAGCAGGGATTTAAATAAT
>JANRFK010006697.1:1788373-1804860 GCA_030068395.1 Apalone spinifera
GACTGCATTAGCCACCCTAGTTCGAACTAGGGTGGCAGTGTAGACATACCCTAACATTTAATAGGCAACCTGCTCTCTAAAGGGATGCAAAAGTGTTCCCAGATATATTTAGTAAAGTTCTGCTCCACCTCAATTAGAATACCAAAGGGTCCCATGTGAGCCTGTCAGTTTCAGTGTTCTTCATTTGATGGTCAGTACATTTTATATTGAAGATTTTATTTCAGCTTCAAATAATACTTGTACAAAAGATAAATATTTTATTTTAGAATATACTCTACATTTTTATCTATAAAAACAGTTAACCAATAAGCAGATTATTATCGGTTAATGTTACCAGCTACACACAAACACCACCACCCCAGGCTCTGCATTTGAAGTATTTTGGGAGCCAGTGCACAGGCAGATTTCTTCAGTCCTGGCTTGTGCAGAGTCCCAGCTACTCCCACTGTGGCTCTGCATTTAAAGTATTTTGGGAGTTGACCTGCCTGCCTACCAGCTCCAAAATATTTTAAATGTAGATCTGCAGTGGGGGTAGCTTCCAAGACTTGGTATGAGCCAGGACTGAGCCAGCCTGATCGCGTGCTGGCTCCCAAATTCCTTTCAATGCAGAGCCACTTATCGCGTAACAGTGTAACCAACAAAAATTTTGTCAGCTACATAGTTACCTGATTACACACTTCCTAACAGCCCTATCTTGTACAATACTTCCCTTATATTGAAGCTTCAGAGGAGTAGCCGAGTTAGTGTCTAACTGGAAAAACTTAAAAAAACAATGAATGGTCTTAGCAGCACCTTAAAGTTACCTTCAATATAAGACATTTATATTACATTTAATTACTGTATTGCAACCATCGTGGTTGGATTGATTTAAATCAAGGCAATTTAAATCACCAAAAAAATTGTTGAATTAAATCAAGTTAAAAGAGAGAGAGAAAACAAATAAGACTATGCTTAGAATGCCCTTAATTTTGGAGTAAGCCCAAATTTTGGACCACCTTTGAAGCTGTCAAAATCTGTCCTAAACAACCAAATGTACATTTGCTTATCAGCTACATATTTTAATCTGCCTATTGCATATTAATTAGGTTTATTTTAATGAACAGTATGGTATGAACATTTTAAATCATTACATGGAATATGAAATATTTTATACCATGAACTGCTACCTTGTTGTACTAACCCCTGAACTTTCAAGGCAGTGCTGTAGGGTTTTAACTGCAGCTCCCTCTGAATTCAGTGGGAACTATATGGCTAAAAACATGCAGTATTTTGTATTAAAGTTATATTTGCCTCTAAAATGAAAGTTATACAATTCAATGCCAGGCACTGTAGCACTTTGAAGTACTTTCATCTTTGCATTCAAACTCTAAAATCCAAACCCAGTACATTTTAACAAATTATAAAGTACTATGTAGGAAGTTTTTAAAAATGCATGCAGGAAAAAAATCTGCTATAGAATTTTCTTTAAAGCCATATCTGTGCTACGTGAGCTTCATTGGCATGCAGATACTTGTAAATCTTCCTAGATTGTTTGTATTGTCTTTTATTAGAAGTGAATAGTACAGCAGATGCTAAATTAATTCATAACTATCACTTGATTTTAATATCAGAGTGTACTTTTTTATAACAAGAACTTGTTAGAAACTAGAAGTGTGTGATGATACAAATTGTATATACAAATAAATGTCATAGTTGCATATTTAACAATAAAGTGAATAAACTTCACTGATATATTATTTATTACTATCAAATAAATTACTTGTTTGCAAAAATGTCCAAGTTTACTACCTTTTAAATATCCCACCTAATATGAAATTTTCCTTTCTAAAATAAATATTGGGTAATTTTTAACCCAACACATACTATTTTCTCATATTCAGAAGTACTTTGGGAGCCTCCCTCTGGTCATTTGTAGTACAGTGTAATTCAGCGTTTCTCAAAGTGTGGGTCGTGACCCCCAGGGGGGCCACAAGCAACTTACAGGGGGGTTGCAGCTGGATTCGATTTTTCACTTGTGACCCCTCTCGCCCAGGCCGAGAAGAGTGGCGGGTCGGCGGAAGGCAGCCACTGGCAAGATGCGCAGCTTGGCCAGGGAATCCAGGAGTGAAGCTCAGCTGCAGGAGAAGGCAAGGCAGTGGGAGAGTGAGGCCAGTGCCAGCACAGGAGCTGATGCTCAAGGGGCCAGCCAGGTGGGAGAGGGTGGGGTTTCTCAGGCAGTGAGCTGGGGGATTGGGTCAGGACAGAGGACCCAGAGGTAAATAAGGGCACATGGGAGTCAGAGGAGACACAGGAGTGGAGTAGAGTGGAATGGAGGGGAGAGGAGAGAGAAGGAACCTAAGGGATGCAGAGAGGAAAAGAGGCACAGAGGAGAAAGGGGGGTGGGGAAGGGCATTGAGGACCGCAAATGCCTTGAAGGAACCCCAGCAGGGCAAGGAGTCTGGTGAGAAGGGGGAAGGAAGCGACCCACGGAAGTGAGTGAGTGTGGTTGGGGGGGGAAGGGGAGAGGGAGTCACACACATTCATTTAGCATTTTAGGGGGTTGTGGTATCACACAGTTTGAGAACCCCTGGTGTAATTTATACAAACAGAATATATGACTAGTATGCTGTTTCCTATCATAGACTCATAGGATTGGAAAGGATCCTATATTACAGAGGGTGTTTGGACCCAACTAACCATTACATGAGAACATCCAATATCTTACAGACTAGAAAAAAATGTAACAGAAAATTCAATGTTCAGATCATCAATATAAACCATTGATATTTGTGTGCTATACAATACCATTTGTTGTCTAGACCTAGTACAATAGGCATTAATGCTAATATTCACAGTAGGCGGACAAGGTGTTATTGGAAAGATAATGGGCTATTTCTACATTACTTTACTTTCAAATCAGTGGTGTGGGCAAGGAGGGTGCAAGTAAGGGCACAGGTGCTGCCCCCAATCAGTGGAGGCACAGAACTCCTCCAGGCCACAGGCAGAAAGAGCTAGCTCCTCCAGCCTGGCTGGGATGGAAGATTACAGCTCCAGCCCTGGAGCTGCTGGGGGACATCCAGCTCCTGCAGACTAAGACTTATAGGAGTGGAGATCCAGCCACAGAGGAGAAATCCAGGTCCACTGGCACCAGGCAGAACCAGCACCTCTAGCCAATGGGGCACAAAGTTCAAAAGTGGCCAAATGTAAATCTTGTGCCCATCCCTGTTCCACATTAAATCTAGGTAGGGGTTGTTCTATAACACAACCTAATGCCTAGACCAATTTGCATTAAAGTCAGTGGGAGGTTTTCCAAACTATTTAAATGGGATTTGGATCTGGCCCAATTATACATGAACAACAGAAAGCCACCAATTTATCATGCTGATAATGTTCTGCAAGGTATGTGAACTGTTTCTGGTTGGTTGCTGTCATGTGGTCAGTTCCAGTAAGGTCACATGTAATGCTGAAATAAGATGGGATGGTTATTTCAGTAAAGGATAACATATTAAAAATTAATATTCCAAACACAATTTTACCTTACTTTTTAATTCCTAAATTCAACCATAGTCAGCCACAACTTTTTTCTCCATTAGGGTAATGAGCTTTCTGTGCATTATGAGCCTCTGCACTGTTCATGTTGTGTAATTTACAACCGCGGTTATAGTTGTTTATATTAACTAGCCTTGTGGCGTCTTATGAAGTTGGAAATTATGTATGTTATAATTACGGAGTTGTAAACAAAGCAATACTCATGGAAAAAATCCTGGGCTGGGACCTTTCATCAGTGTTGTCAAACATTTTAAATGCTCTACCAAAACCACAATAATTTCAAGTTCTTTATTAGCATTTTTCTGCTCATCTGCGGTAAGCACTCACACAAGAGTGTTCTCCTAAGAGAGACACAATACAGGACTATGTAGCACTTTAAAGACTAACAAGATGGTTTAATAGATGATGAGCTTTCGTGGGCCAGACCCATTTCCTCAGATCAAATAGTGGAAGAAAATTGTCACAACCATATATACAAAAGGATACAATTAAAAAAAAAATGAACACATATGAAAAAGATAAATCAAATTTCAGAACAGATCTTTTTCATATGTGTTCATTTTTTTAAATTGTATCCTTTGGTATATATGGTTGTGACAATTTTCTTCCACTATTTGATCTGAGGAAGTGGGTCTGGTCCACGAAAGCTCATCACCTATTAAACCATCTTGTTAGTCTTTAAAGTGCTACATCGTCCTGTATTTTGTTTCAGCTACACCAGACTAACACGACTACATTTCTATCACTATTCGCCTGGGAGAGAAATTAGTAATGCAACATTTTAGGGGAAAATGGACAAAACTTCTGTGACTTTCACGTCTTTTCCAACCAGTCGCACAAGGAAGTTGTGTGGAGGAAAGAGGATGCCAGTGGAATTGAAAAAGGAAATACTTTCAAAATGCATGGCTTGTCACTTTTACATAAAGAAATTAGCTCCCAATTGCAGCAGCTTCTCTTCCATGTTGCACTTCATTGTCACTCGGCAAAGTTCTGAATCCGATTTGTGCTCAGAAAGCCCCCAAGGCGCTGCCTTTGCCCCACGCTTCAGTTCAGCAGGGGGTAGCGAGTGGGGGGGGCTCTCACAAGGTATCGGCTCTCTCCCCGCAAAGCGGCGGGCGCCGCAACGTGTGTCGAAAGGTGCATTTCCCCTGTGAGTTCCCAAAGCCTGCAAAGTAGCCATAAAAAGGTGGCTGGTGTTGGTTGGGGGCGGAGGGGGGCGGTTAATACCCGCCTCGCCCCCCAGCGGCGCAGGTTCACAGGAGAGGGCTGCCCAGCCCTGCCCCCCTCCCCGGCCGCAATTCAGAGCCGCTGACCGCATGCGTGCCCGTTGTCATGGCAACTTGATTCCGCGTCTGAGCTGTCGCCTCCGGAGGTAGGTGCGTCCACGGATGCGTCCCCCTCCCCCCTTCCTCGGGCCGCGCGCAGCCCGGGCTAGAGCAGGAGCCTGAGACGTCGCCTCTCCTCTGCCTGGCTGGGCGCGCGCCGGTGCGTGGGACGGGCTCCCGCTGTAGTGCGGGGCGGGCGCGTGGGGCGCCCTCGGCACTAGGAGCGGGTGGGGGGGGGGGGGGGGGGGGGGGGGAGTGATGCGAATAGGGAGGCTGTGGCGCAGGGTTGACAGAACCTATTTTGGGTGTGGGCGGGACGCTGACCCACAGAAAAATCAGTCGGGGGCCACACACAGGTGCGAGGCCCCTGACTGAGAAGGACACTCCCCACTTTCCCCTGGCACACCAGAGCCTGGGGCCCAGGCTAGTAGATTTTGGGTGCATGGGTGGCAGGGGGGCTGGAGTGCCACCACACACATATCTATCTAAGCTAGGGGCCAGTGGCCCCTGGGCCTGAGGTTCCCCACCCCTGTTGTAGGGGGAAGCAGGAGCAGCTGCTGACAGGGAGCCATAGGCAACTGTTGCAAGACCTCAGGTGACCATCCCAAACCGCTGAATGGGACAGCTCTGGCCATAGATGCTGGAATGCTGCTGCACCCATCTTAAAGCAGACTCCTATTTGTACTTTGGCTAAATCGCCCTCCTCGCATCCCCACTGTACAAATTGTTCTGGCTTCCCTGTGAGGAGCACTGTCCAGCTGTGGAAGAGCCTCTCCCCTGGTCATTCTGTGCTAGACTTAACACTTCCTTTGGAGAATAAACATGTGCTGGCTTCCATCAAATTTATTACATGACCAAATAGACTCCATCTATGTCTAGTTTATATGACACAATGGGAGCATCACCTGTGGAATAAGGGTGTCACATGATCCTCACTAGAATAATGTACTTCTGTGCGCTTCTGAAAACCGAGGGTAAAGTACTGAATATTAGAATAAATCAGCTTTCCTAAACTATATCCCATTTATTATAAAAAATGTAAAGCACTTAAGATATTAATTAGAGAACTGTGATTCATCTAGCAACTGCACTTATGGGAGTTTTGGCTTATGGGAGGAAAATGTGGCCAAATTATTTTTTTTAATAATAATGCCACTCCATGTGGCATTTCCCCAGAACCCGGGGCCAGCTGACCCCAGGCTCTGCATGATTTGAAATGCTGCGCTGGAACCCAGAATCAGCTGGCGAGTCCCCAGCTGCATTTCAAAAGGTCAGCGCTGCACAGAGCCCGCAATCATCTTCCTCCTCTTTGCTGCCTCTATCTGATAATGGCAGCAGGGGGAAGGGGAATCGACTAGTCCTTAACATTCTTAATGCTGAGTGTTGCAACGCCTTATGTTTATGTGCCTAGGAAATCACAGGAACAGCATGCAATACACAGTGCCTGAGTTAGGTACCTAGGTTCCTATACAAAAGAGGAGAGAATGCACTTTAGACAGCAATCCACAAAAGCCAGCATTCTAGGCTGGGCATCTCTTAAACACCAATATGTGATGTGACAATAGAGGTGCATCCTTAGCTTCTCTCCTATCATTAAGTTAGGCATATAAATCCAATGTGCCTATTTCTGTTAGTGCTCCACAAACAGGATTATTATAAAACTGTTATACTCATTAGTTCTATCTTCTAATGTTAAACAGCATGTTGTTTTATATAGTTTCCACACTTATTGTTTTTCAGTTTCTGAAAAGATTCAGTAAAGGAACCAATGAACATCCATCCCACAGTGTCTGAAAATGTATCAACTATCAGGAAGGAAAAGGAGGAAGATGAAGTCACAACTGACCTAAATACTGACAGACTGTACAAAATTCCTCAAGAGGTTTCTGAAAGCAATGCTAGGAAAGATTCATTACAATCAACAGAGAATCTTGAAATGGCTGGAAAATCATCAACAAGGTCTCTTGAAAAGAAAGATGAACTCCTAGTTGGCCTAAATTCTGAAGGATTGAATGAAATTCCACATGAAGTTACTGAAGGAGACACCAGTAAAGATATTTTACAATCACTGGAGAGTCCTAAAAAGATTGAAGAATTACCTACGAGTAAGTCACATGAAAAAGAAGATGATGAAAACACAGCTGAACATATGGATGATGAACTGATGGAACTCCCCCAAGAAGTTTTTGAAACAGATGCCAAAAGAGACACATTACAGTCAATGGAAAACTTTGAACTAGCTGAAGTATCTTCAACAAGTGTGTTGCCTAAAAAAAAGAGTGATGAATTCCCAACTGATCTAAATGTTGAAGGGCTGATGGAAATCCCTCCGAAGATTTTGGAAAGAGATGTGGAAAAAGAAACATTACACTCATTAGAAAATCTTGAAGTGTTTCAAAAATTATCAACAAGTGTGCTACAGAAAACAAGGGAAGATGAAATCATAACTGCCCTAAATGCTGAAGAAGTAAATCAAATCTCTCAAGAAGATGTTGAAGGAGATGCCAAAAGAGATCAGTTGCAATCAGTAAAGAATCCTGAAATAACTGAAAAGGTATTAACAAATATATTACCTGAGGTAAAACCTGACGAATTCATGGTTAAACTAAATGCTAAAGGACTAAGGGAAATCCCTCAAGAAGTTTTTGAAATACAAACTGTAAAATATTTGCATTTAAACAACAATGAAATCAAAACTTTACATAAAAATCTAGGTAATCTGACAAGCCTGGAAATATTGTCCATTGAAGGCAATGGATTGATAGCATTGCCACCTGAAATTTCTCTTCTTCAGAAACTGAGAGTTTTGAACATCAGTCACAACCAGTTAGCATGTCTTCCTAAAGAGTTATCAAATCTTGAAAATATTAAGCAGCTTTTTGTCAGTCATAATAAAATTGATGAATTCCCAGCTGCCTTGGAAGGCCTTGAAACCTTAGAAATTTTAGATCTTGCTGCGAATAATCTAAAAACACTGCCAGAAAGCATGGTTTGCATGAAAAAATTGAATGTACTCAACCTTGATTTCAATCACCTCTTAATATTCCCAAAAGTTCTCTGTTATCTTCCAAACCTAATCAAACTCAGCATTTCGAGGAACCTGATTCAGAGTTTACCTAAGGACATTAAAAAGCTCAGGAGACTACAAGCCCTTTCAATGAATCACAACAAAATTATATTCCTGCCTGTGCAGCTTTTTGAACTGGGAAAACTACAAAAACTCAGGCTAGATGATAACAAGCTGGAAGTTTTTTCAGACAAAGTTGAAAATTTGCAAGAACTTAGAGTTCTTAGTCTTGCCAACAATTTATTCAGAAACATTACAGAGAATCTTTGCAATTGTACAATGCTGGAATGTCTTGTTCTTCATGGCAATCAGATAACACAACTTCCTAGTAGGATGCACAGACTTAAACATTTAAGGGAACTTTGCATAAGTAGAAATCAAATGGATAACCTAGATGAACAGATATCACATATTAAAGAGCTCTCCATTATAGAAGCTTCTGGAAATGCATTAACATGCATTCCTGTTGAAATTAAAAATTGCATGCAGATAACTAAAGTCGACTTGAGCAATAACAAACTTTCTCAGTTTCCAGTTGGATTGTGTGCACTGGTTGCTCTTAAAATCTTAAACCTCAGTGGAAACTATATTTCAGAAATAGTACCTGAAATTTCTTTTATTGAAAAATTGGAGCATCTAGAATTAAGTAGAAATAAATTGTCCTCTTTTTCTGAACACTTGTGCAGACTTACAAAACTAATTTACTTGGATTTAAGTGAAAATGAAATAATTAGCGTCCCCCAAAAAGTATCTAATATGAAGTTTCTCCAGGTACTTCTATTATACCACAACAAATTTGTCTCATTTCCCAGAGAACTGTGTACTTTAAGTTGTTTACAGACACTTGATCTTTCAGATAATCAAATGCAGAGCATTCCCTCAGATATTTGTAATCTGCAAGTGATCAAAGATTTAAATTTATCAAACAATCAGTTATTATCTTTTCCCTCTGAAATTTGTCATCTTTCATCACTGGAGAAACTCAAGTTGTGCCAAATAAATGGGTTGAAGGTAAGAGAACATTGTTTTCTTTAGGAAAAAAAAATCTTAGTTGTCATACAAATTGCTGTGCTGAAAAATTAATACAGTAAAACTCCAACAGTACGGCATCCAGTTGTCTGGCACTCCTGATAGTCTGGCATCAACTGGAACCCGGGACTGCTCAGGTCAGCCGATTTCACAGCCGGGCCGCTGTGAGCTGCATGCGCACTCCTGGCCCGCACTGTTCTGCTCACAGTCCCCAGAGCACACAGCGACCAGCCTGCACATGCTAGCAGCCGGCCACCGAGCACAGGCAGCTGCTTCAGGACCTGGACATAAGGTTGGGGGAAAAGGGGGATTGGGTGACAGCAGGGAGGGGAGGTTTGCTCTGGGGAAGGGAAGGGGAGGGGGATTGGGTTGCGCACGGCGTCCCGGCCAGCTCATTGAAAAGCTGGACGCACAGTGCATGTGCCCCAGCACCTGAAGGGAGACACATGGCTGTACCGGCGGCTCTGGGACCCGAGCATAAGGGGTGGGGATAAGGGATTGGGTTGGGAGTACGCCCCCTTATAGTACCTCCTGGTACTCTGGCATATCCGATAATCCGGCACCACCTACATCCCAAAGGTGCCGGATTATCGGAAGTGTACTGTAGTAGAATTTCTTTTAGGGGCTGAAAGTGTTGTAATGCACCTACAGTTAACAAAAACGGAAACAGTTAGGCTCTGTCTACACTATGACTTTTGCCACAAGAGGCAATGCAAATCAAGCACAGATTAGCATTTTCCCACGCTTCATTTGCATATTCTTTCATTCCGTTTTTGTGCTAGGGGTTTTTACACAAAAGCAGGCAGTGTGGCTGTGGCTGTTTTGCGCAAAACCACCTTTTTCCGCAAGATCCTTATGCTTCTCTGGGACAGGCATAAGGATCTTGTGGAAAAAGGGGATTTTCAATGAAATTTAATTAGAAAGATTAGGTCTGATTCTGACCTCACATTTTTGGAACTCAGGAATTTCTGGGCTTTTCATTTTAATAAAAAAAAAATCAGCTTGATCAGCAATAGTCTAATTATATTCTGCTTGGGCTGTACCTGCAGTGTGGACCAATGAGTCTTCTATCCTGATGAATATTGACAAGCAAAATGATCAATCTGAGTTATGCAAATAATCCCACCTCCAGGAAATTCTATCTCAAAGGAACAAAATCTTACAATTTCTATTCTGCGTACTGACATAGGATTTTGGCAACCACATTATCACTGCAGTCTCACGTCAGGACAGATAGTTACACGGGATATTTTACTTATAATAGAGAAAATTGCTTCAGACTTCTAAAATCTAATTTCCTGGACTGCTTATTTCTTTTGTGCTAAGAGAAGAACAAAGACATTTGTCACTAAAAAATCTGTCTACCTCCTCTCCAGAATAAAATAATAGATGAGAAGTTGTCATGGAGAAAAGTGAGCATTGTAATAATACCACCAATAAAAATTGAAACAAACACTGCTATTCTTTCTGAAGCAAGCCCTTCCTTCTCATAACTCAGCATTTATAAATTTAAACAATTATCTGCTGAAAGGCTGCTGGAGCTTACTCATAAAAGAATATTGGCTATTTTAGACTCTCTTGCAACAAAAACTTGCCGAGCCAGCATGTGTTCATTTTTTTAATTGTATCCTTTGGTATATATGGTTGTGACAATTTTCTTCCACTATTTGATCTGAGAAAGTGGGTCTGGCCCACGAAAGCTCATCACCTAATAAACCATCTTGTTGGTCTTTAAAGTGCTACATAGTCCTGTATTTTGTTTCAGCTACACCAGACTAACACGGCTACATTTCTATCACTGATTTTTACAAGGCTCTCCTTTCTTTTGTAGAAGTGTGTATATGACTTCTATCCTTCACTTGCAGGGTAAATGGGCTTAGAGATCTAACAGATCTGTTCCATCTTCAATTAGTATGGTAATACGATTCACTGTACTATACTGAGAGCAATTAGCTGTGTCAAAGAAAAAAGAAAAAGAAAACTCATTCTATTTGAGTGTCCTATTGACTGTTGCAGAAGGAATAGCAAAGAAGAGAAGTAAATGTTTCCTTTCATACTGACTGCAAAACAAAGGAGAAAAAATGTGATTGTTAGTTTCTCCAAATCACTTCTTTATTATTACATTTATTAACCAAATTGTTAATCAAAGAATCCCCCCTGCATGCAGTTAATTCCAACAATGCAGACGCGATACCATAATATAATTGTTATAATTATTGATAGAAATACTTTTTCTTTTACGTAGAGAAAATTCTGCTGCAGATTCTATGCATATCATCAGAATTCTTATTGGAAAACAAATCAATATCCATCAGAATGGAAGACTATGAGTTTTTATTGGTGGAATTGAGTTACAGAATATATTTTTATAAGTAGAAAAAATTACTTTTTCAGCTTTTTATGGAAGAAAATATTGTCATTTACCAAATAAATGAGTAAATGTAGTAATTATTTTATCTATTTCCCAGTTAACTAAACTTCCAGAGGACCTGCCTAAACTGACTTGCCTCAGAGAGCTGGATATATCGCACAATGCATTAAAAGAAATTCCAGAAGGGCTAGGAGAACTGAAACACTTGGTCATCTTAACTGCAAATAATAATTACATTAGTAAGCTTCCCAAATCTGTTACATCACTGAGTGATCTACAGCAACTTAATCTGAGTGGTACGTATCAGGTGCCCCATCCTGTAGTAATTAGGCAAGCAAAAATATATTGAGCCAGTGAAATCTATAAATATACTAGTTAAATTAACAGGTTGAAAGAGGAAAATACAGCTTCCCATTCTTCATGTATGCTACAGTATATTTTGTGTCTTCATATTATAGAATCTCTCAGTCATTTACAGCTAACTTTTTTTTCTTGGTGGGAGGAATTGCTATTACTTGGTGGATAATATTACTTTACAAACTGAGCTGTCTGCTTTTATACTGAGAGTATAATATTTTGTGGGGAAAAATGTTAACTTGAGACTCATTTGCTCTTGTGATCTGATAGGCTGCTACTCATCCTCATGGGCACATACGTTTTTGCAATAAAATTTCTTATGTTCCTACACTTTAGTCTATGCATCTGGAACACCTTTCTCTTGCCCAACACTCAGGCAATCCATGACTTGAGGGATTAACTTCTCCTCAAGTTAGGTGCAGGGCCTGAGATGATAAGGATGCTCAAAGGTTCTTCTACACAAAATAGCTGAGAGATAAAGAAGGCTTTCCTTTTAATCTAGTGGTTATGGAATTCAACCTGAGCTGTGGGAAACTGCTAGTTAAAGTCCTTGCTCTGCCCAATTTAGGCTTTATAGATAACAATGTTGTTCCTATGATTTTCTTGACACCTAAAAGTTTAGTGTCACAACATCTATCAATCCTTTTGTGCATTCAGGACTGAGTTTCTGGAAGCAATGGATAGGACCTCTTGGCTGTTTGGGAAGCATTGCTTCTGTTGTTGGTTGAAATTCTCAGCATTTCCCTTGAAGGCAGGTGCTAGCAGAAACTATTTTAAGGTCTCATCTCAAGAAGTCACCTTCTGAAGTTGACAGTCTCACTAATTATTGACCTGCCCATTGTCGTCTTTTCATGGAAACACTGACTGAGATAATAAGGGGGCATTGATGGTGGTGGCCAGAGTTCTCAGATTTCCTAATTTACAGTCAGTCAAGTTCTGAGCTTGTGTCTAGCACAGATACTCAGATGCCAGTGATCTCCTCCTAAAAGTAGAAAAGGAGTGCCTATCCTGAATCTTTTAGATTCATCTGCTACCTTTGATATAATTTGTGAAGAGGTGTTGTTGACACAACTCTAGTTCCTAGAAAGATTCTGTATATTAACTCTTGAGTATCTCTGACTTTTCTTTAAAGAGGATCCTAATGGTAGTTTGGGACAACTTATTTGCTTCTAAGTTGATTTTATGTGTGATACAGGGTTTACTTTGTTAGTCTTCCTGTACAACTTGTATTTTATGTTATCATATAGGTTATTCAGGATACATGGTTCGCAGTAGTTTCAGAAAACTGATAATACCCTGTATCTCCATCATTTCTGAGTCTTGGACAGTTTCTGTATGTATTTGGCAGAGGATAATTCCAGACAGGATTGAAATAATGGTCAGTAGGTTATGGGGAAGAAAAGAAAAGAATTACTTTGATGCTGCTATTTATAACAGAGGGTATGTATACACTACAGTATTATTTTGAAATAGCTTATTTCAAAATAACGCATCTACACACAAAATGCATTTCGAAATAGCATTTTGCTATTTCGAAATAGCACGTCCACACTGAGTGGACTCTGAATCGCATTTAAGGCTGGCTGGAACCAGTTGCAGCAGGGCTCCAGGTTAGGACTTACTGCGTGGGGCTGCTGACTGAGGCTATCTGAGGTCTGTGCTTAAAGGGACTCCCCCCTCCCCTCAAGACAGCCAGTTCTCAGGTTTCCCTGCTTGCTTGTCTACCTTGATGAGGGACAGCAAAGCATTTTGTCTCTGCATGCTCTGGTTGCCCTCACTCGGGACATCATAGCATTCTGCAACATGGAGCCAGAGCTGCCCCTGGGCACTCTGTTGCTTCTCTTGGATGCGTTGCTGCGAGCCTGGCTGCAGTTTCTGCAGGCTGCCATCCGGGAGGTCCATCGAGGGGCTGTCAGTATCCAGGAGGCCCTGTGGGAGAGCTTCAACCCTAAGGAGCACTAAGAACCTCCCTGGTCTGCCCCACTGGGGCTTGTGCCTCATTGCTCCCTCATGTCCTTTCACTTACCTCTCCCTAACCCCCTTTCCTGATGTCAAATAAAATACACGTATTTTCATGAACACAAACTCTCTTTATTTAACAAAACTGGGGAGGGGAATGAAACTCTGGTGAGACTGGGGAAAGGAGGCGGGAGAGGGGAGAAGAAAGGGTGGGGGCGGAGGGGAAAACCTGGGAGGAGGAAGCTGGAAGGGGGAAGCAAGGGGAAGAAGGGGGAGGGGAAGCTCAGGGCTCAGGGTTGGGAGTCTCACCAGACCAGCTTGATTTACATGCAGATCTGCTCCTGGATTCGCATGTGGCCTTTGGTGGCCAGGCTGGCAGCTATCCTGCCATAGACGGCCACATTCCTTCATCTAGTGCGGAGATCATGGACGTTGGGGGCATCCCCTCCAAACCTGAATAAGGTCCATGATCTCTACCCTGGACCAGGAAAGCACCCACCTTCTCCGGGCCCTGGCAGGCTCCAGGGAGCTGGGAGACTGCTCCTGGGGAGCGGTGGAGGGCTGGCTTGCTGGCTTATGTTTTGGGGCCACTGGGTTAGGGGCAGTGACGGCTGGCTCTGGGCTGGCAGGCTTGGAGCTGGCATAGTCACTGTGGCCAGAGTCTACCCTTTAAGGGCTCCAGGGAGTGGGGGAGGGAGAGAAGTGTTCTTGGTTGAGGCTGGAATGGCCATCAGGAAGGCTGGAGGCCCCCTATTTCGAAATAAGTGTCTACACAGCACTTATTTTGAAATAGCTATTTCGAATTTGGCGATATTCCTCGTAGAATGAGGTTTACCAAATTTGAAATAAGCGCTCTGCTATTTTGAATTTATTTTGAAATAGTGGTTTGGCTGTGTAGATGCTAGTAAAGTTATTTCAAAATAAGGGTTGTTATTTTGAAATAAATTTGCTGTGTAAACATACCCAGAGTTTCACAATGCAGTGCTTATTAACATAAGAACGGCCATGCTGGGTCAAAGCAAAAGGTCCATCTAGACCAGTATCCTGTCTTCTGACATTAGCCAATGCCAGATGCCCTAGAGGGAGTGAACAGATACAGGTAATCATAAAGTGATCTCTCCCCTGTCATCCATTTCCAGCCCCCGACAGAGGCTAAGAACACCATTTCTACCCATTTTGGTTAATAAGTATTGATGGTCCTAACCTCCATGAATGTATCTAGTTCTTTCTTGAACCATGTTAAAGTGCTGGTCTTCACAACCTCCTCTGGCAAGGAGTTCCAGAGGTTGACTGTGTACTACATCAAAAAACTTCCTTTTGTTTGTTTTAAACCTGCTACCTATTACTTTCATTTGGTGACCCCTAGTTTTTATGTTATGGGAACAAGTAAATAACTTTTCCATATTCACTTTCTCCATACCTATAATGATTTTTTAGACCTCTATCATATCCCCTCTCCCAGCTCCTCTTTTCTAAGTTGAAAAGTCCCAGTCATTTTAATCTATTTTCATATGGCATCCATTCCAAACCCTTAGTCATTTTGTTGCCCCTTTCTGAACCATTTCCATTGCCAATATATCTTTTTTGAGATGAGGTGACCACATCTGTATTCACCATTAAGATGTAGATGTACCATGGATTTATATAGACGCAATAAGATATTCTGTGTCTTATTTTCTTTCCCTTTTTTAATGATTCCTAACATTCTGTTTGCTTTTTGACTGCCAGTGCACAGTGAGTGGATGTTTTCAGAAAACTATCCACAATGACTCCAAGATCTCTCTCTTGAGTGGTTAAATTAGTCCCCATCATTTTGTATGTCTGGTCGGGATTATTTTTTCTAATGTGCATTAATTTGCATTTATCAACATTAAAATTCATTTGTCATTTTGTTGCCCAATCACCTAGTTTTTTGAGATCCCTTTGAAGCTCTTCATAGTCTGCTTTGTTCTTAACTATCTCAAGCAGTTTAGCATCTGCACATTTTGCCACTTCATGTTTATCCCTTTCTTCAGATTATGTATAAATAAGTTAAATAGGATTGGTCACAGGACGGACCTGTGGGGGACCCTTTATTTCCTGTCCTTTAACCAGTTAGCAATCCATGAGAGGACCTTCCCTCTTATCCCATGATAACTAACTTTACTTAAGAGCCTTTGTTGAGGGACTTTGTCAAAGGCTTTCTGGAAATCTAAGTACACTATATTTCACTGGATTCTCCCTTGTCCACATGCTTGTTGACCCCCTCAAAGAACTCCAGTAGATTAGTAAGACATGATTTCCCTTTACAGAATCCATGTTGACTTTTCCTCCCAAAATTATGTTAATCTATGTGTCTGACAATTCTATTCTTAACTATAGTTTCAACTAATTTGCCTGATACTGATGTTACACTTACCGGTTTGTAATTGGATCACTTCTAGAGTCCTTTTAAAATATTGGTGACACATTAGCTATCTTCCAGTCATTAGGTAGAGAAGCTGATTTAAAGGATAGGTTACAAACCACAATTAATAGTTCCACAATTTCACATTTAAGTTCTTTCAGAACTCTTGGGTGAATGCCCTCTGGTCCTGGTGACTTGTTACTGTTAAGTTTATCAAATTGTTCCAGAACCTCCTCTAATGACACCTCAATCTGGACAGGTCCTCAGATTTGTCATCTAAAAAGAACGGCTCAGATTTGGGAATCTCCCTAACATCCTCAGCCGTGAAGACCGAAGCAAAGAATTAATTTAGTTTCTCCACAATGATCTTATTATCTTTGAGTGCTCCTTTTGCATCTTTTTCCTTTTGCATGGAAAAACAGCATCGCTTGCCCAGTAACCTCAGTCGTGCAGAACGCAATGCCA
>JANRFK010006697.1:1810906-1824740 GCA_030068395.1 Apalone spinifera
GTCCATTGTTGGTCTCCCCAGTGCTCCAGGACGATGTGGTCCCACCAGTCGCTGTTAGTGTCCAGACGCCAGATGCAGCAGGGCACGTCTGGGTGCTGCTGCTTCTCCTCCCTGGCCCCCAGGAAGAGGGCCTAGGCGTTGGGCTGCAGCAGATGATGCCAGGCAGTCTCCAGCAATTGGAGCCAGGCTTGCAGCAATGCATTCAAAATGAGTACCAGAATGCCCAGGGGAGGCTCTGGCTCCATGGTGCCAAGTGCTGTGGTGTTCCCAGTCAGGGCAACCAAAGCAGGCAGAGAGAAAAATGTTTTGCTGTCCCTTTGCGAGGTAGGAAAGCAAGCAGGGAAAACTGAGAACTGGCTGTCCAAGGGTGTCCCTTTAAGCACAAGCCTCAGATAGCCTCAGGCAGCAGCCACACAAAGCAACTACTGACCTGATGCCCTGCTGGAACCGGTTTCAGCTGCCCTTAAATGCGATTCAGCGTCCCAATCAGTGTGGATGTGCTATTTCGAAATGCATTTTGTGTATAGACACGTTATTTTGAAATAACTTATTTTGAATTTACTATTTCAGAATAAGATATTTCGAAATAACGGTAGTGTAGACATACCCTTAGAAAATAACAAACAATGTAGTTGGTATCATGAGTTTTATCATGAGTGCAACCCTCTGCTGCAGGACCATTTATAAGATGGGCACCACCACCTCTTCCAGATGGATTTTGAATGGGTCCTGATTCGGTGAGAGTCCTCGGAGGGTGCCTACCAGATTAGGTGCCTCATGCAATTTAAGTGGCCAAATGCTTATCATTCCACAGTTTGGCTACATCTACACTGCACGGTTTTTGCACAACAAGTCTTTTGAGGAAGAGTTCTTGTGCAAAAACTTTTGCGCAAAAACACCTCCACACCTCAAAGTGCATTGCAAAAGTGATGTGCTTTTGTGTGAAGAGAGCATCCTGACTGCATGGATGCTCTTGCTCAAGAAAGCTCTGATGGCCATTAACAGAATGGCCATCAGAGCACAGGTGCTTTTTTCCCTCTGGAGGGTCCACACTTGCCTTTTTGCGCAATAGCTGTAGCACAAAAGGGAGTTATGTCTCGTAGAAGGAGGTTTACCTACACTGGCAAAAGCCCTCTGTTCTGCCGTTTTACTGCTGATTTACCTACACGAAAACGCATTTGAGATGTGGACGCTCTGCAGGTTTTTGTGCAAAAACGGTCATTTTTGTGCAAAAACCTTGCAAGTGTAGACGTAGCCTTTGTGAATGACTTGAGAGTTTAGGTGGTAAACAGGGATCTGCATGCCCCAGGGGGAGAAAGCTGTACATGTGCTTCAGGGTCTAAAAATCAGGCACTGAGGGAATTTTTACAGCAGAAAGTTAGGCACTGAGCGAGTTTAGACATCTACAGGTTTTGTCTGCAGGAGTTTTTTGGATCACAGTGGTGCTGTACACAGGGACTTAGGTGCCTGAGTTGCTTTGAGGATTCCATTCTTAGTTCCTCCACTTTGATTCATTACGTCTTGCTTTCTTAGCCTGCTGGATATGCTGTATGTAAAACACAACTTTTTTTTCTGTGATTGGTGTGGGAATGGGCTGAATGATATATAGTGTGATTAGAATATGGGGTGATTCTGAGAGTATTATTGTGGTGTGCAAATATATTTATAAGAAGTTGTAGAAGCTGCTTGTTATATAATAGACATCATTATTTTATTTTGCTGTTGTGGTTAACTTTTATAAAAGCTATCATAATAACATGGTAGTTTTGTATAAATCTAAGTAAAAGGTGAAAGATTTATACAATCTGAAGAGAAACCAGAATATAACAAAATAGTATTAATTAAATAACTAGTTATTAGAAAAATATTTAAGGATATTCAGCCAGATACTCTATATTATTTTGCTTTTATGTGCAACTTATTGTTTTAGTGGTTTAATTGAATTTTTATTATAAGATGGGACTATTGATCCTTCTGTGTTCTATTTGCTCACACTTGCAATGGGAACAAATGTCTCAGTAGCTAGACGGAGACATTTCTTGAGAAACTCCACCATCAAGTGCAGCAAAGAGAGGACTCCAAAAGGTTCAGGAACCACATATATTCATAATTAAATTTTTATTTATTTTATTTTGTTTCATAGTTCAGTGTTCAGATTAAATTTTCCTTAAATAAAACAATTATCAGTTCATAAATTTAGAATATTTTGTCATTTTTGTTAGTGTGACACATTTATAAAAAGACATTTTATCTTAAAATCAGATGACAGTCCAGCTGAGAGTTAAGTTCTATTGAAGCAAAACCTTAGTGTTCTACTACTTCTGAAATATTCTATTTCAGATATTCTGAAAGGGTATAACATAAGTTTTTATTATTATATCTTGAAAAGAAGCCAACCCCAATTTATCTTTCTGTTCAACACAAAACCAACCTCAGTCATCTGCAGTGTGGGAATGTCAAGAAATGTGGCAGTTTGCTCTGAAGTTCTCTACCCAAGTGTCCTAACTGACTTGGAGTGAAAGTTGTGCCTCACTATCTGCCCATGCACTGTGCTTTACAGTCAGCAAGGGCTGCTGAGAAGTCCTGAGTTGGAAGTTATTGAAATGTTCCTAGATTAGCATTATTAGGATTTTCCTTTTACATACACCAATGTAACTCAGGAGTAACCAATTCAAAGTTTCCCTCTTTCATTACTCTGAACATGTTACTCTTCAAGTCTCTTCTCTGGCACTCCCTACCCTTCTACGCCAAGTTCAGTTTCTTCACTTCACTCTCAAGGGCCTGCTCAACTTCTCTCCTATTTACTTTTCTGCTTTCATTTTTGTTCCCCTCTATTCCTCATTTCAGACTTCCTGTTTCCTTTATATTATTCACACTTGTCTTCATTCCTCGTCTTCCATTAGAGCAATCTCCTTTTTCTTAAACTAATTAATCTGCATCTCTTCCTTCAATCTCTACTCAAGACACACTTCCTTCATAAGTGCTACAGATAGCTTCTGTAAGAATCCAACTCTAGTGCAAACTTTTACAGGCATCAGACATATTATTTGTGTCTGGACCTTTGCAGTTTTTCCTGTACTGTGAACCTGGTCCAAAGCCTACTAATGCCAATAGAAAGATTCCCTATTTTGCAGACATCCTGAGGAAGGGGACTCTGTGCATGCCTGAATTTATTATCAGAACCAACACATAATAATTTTAAAGGGATTTAATTGCATTGGTACTCATATATTGAAATTCTTTAGATTAATAGAATACAAATATCATTAACTATTTGTATTTTGTCAGGAAATCAGTTAATATGTTTGCCAAGTGGTCTCCATCATCTTCAGTCACTGAAGGATATCAATTTTGATGAAAATCCTCTGATCAGACCTCCACAGGAAGTCTGTAAAGGAAAACAACTAAATACCATTGTACGTTACCTGGAGAGTGCTGATGAAAGAGATGGTATGTTAAGAATAAGTATATTAGAGTGTATCCTGGAAAACATGCCATTCAAGTATTAAAGATCTCTCTCACACATATTTTTATAAAAATTTTAGAGTGCATCTCTCTGTGAATCCATCTACCTGTGTGTCTGTTTGTTCAATAACTCCTAAATCATAAGAGCTAGTACTACCAAATTTGGTATGCAGCTTCCTCATACTTTAACTTAAACCAGGGTCAGGGTTTGGTTGTGCCCAGAAAATGGGAAGTGCCAGAAATGGGACTGTTTTCCATGACATGGAAAGGGAGGGGACAAAGAGAGGAGGAATGTGATACTGAGAGTGCCACTGGGGCAGCTGCAGTACCAAGATAGTGGCCAGCAGGGTTGGGTCTCCACCATACTGCCTGCCTCCAGACCTGGTAAGTAGTCCTCCTTCCCCAAACCTAGAGCCTGTCTTCTTCCTGTGGAGAGCCTGCAAGCCTGATGGGGGCACTGAAGGAAGGGTCAGTCCCTGGAGCCTCACCCCCCTTTAGACAGCCTGCAGGCTTTGAGGGGGATAGGATGCTTCAGACTGGGGGCAGCCCATGGAGTCTCATCCCTCCCCCCCCAGACAGCCTGCAGGCTACAGAGGGGGTTACTGGAATGGGGGCACCTCCCCAGACAGCTAGCAGACCACAGAGGGGTGCTGCTGGAGACTGTGGGCTTCCCCCCAAAGCCTTACCCCCTCTGACAGCCTGCAGGCTGCATTGGGGAGGAGGGAGGGACTCATTGGAGGCCAGGGGTAGTACCCTGGATCCTCCCTCCCCCTGACAGCCTACAGGTCATGGGGGAGGTCCACCTGGCTGAGCTGGAGTGGCTTGCCCACTTGCCCCATTTAATTGGTTAACCGGTTAAACATAATGTTTAACCAGTTAATTCATTAAACAGGATTTGACATCCCTAAAATTAACTGATATCTTCCACACTTCTCCTTTTGCCAAGTTCGCATTGCCCATGAATGCTGCTCTCATAGAGCCAGCTAAAATGATTTGGAAGACTCCAGCCACAGTTTCCTCTTCTTGTAAATGATCGGACAAGAAGTATTATATGCATTCAAAGTAGCTGAGTTTCTAGTCAGGCACTCTGACCCAAACTGGTTAGTGTAGAATGCAGTGAATCAGAGGGAAAAACAATATACCACTCACATCACCTGATACAAAAAGGACTGGAGATGCCTAAATCTGTGTATCAGGAAGGCTTATTCTTCATTCATCTTCAGTTCAATATTGTGAACTATGTGGCGCTACTTGCCAAATATATACACAATTTGTACAAATATCCTCCTTTATTGACCACCTTTCCCATGACAAAAAAAAAAGACCACCTGAAGGCAAATATCAGTGAGGGTTCCCTCATTGCCAGAACTGCATTAAAGGCCACCCTGGACTCCATGGACATGGCTGCCCACTTCATAGTTTCATCCATGGTCATGCACAGGGCCTCGTGGCTTCATCTATCGGGATTCCCCAAAGAGGTTCAGGCCATGGTCAAGAATCTAGCCTTTAAGGGACGAGTTATTCTCTGACACCATAGATACTGCCCTTCAATCCCTTGAAGATTCATGGATCATGCTGAAAACCCTGCGGATATATATACCTTCCAACAAAAAGAAACAAGGCAGGGCATGCAACCAGAACTTCCACAATATCCTTTATGACCGGCCCTAGAGGCACTATGACCATCAATGGAAATAATGACAGACCAGAAGATGACAAACATCACAGCAATCCTCCACTTTTCAACCATCCAGTTTGGCAGACATTTTGAAATGTTGGTTAAAGGCTCAATAGCCTCACACTCTCCATTGCTACACTCCCTAACTTCTATGTCATTTGGTACCATCTAACACCTTTCTACGTGGTCTATACAATCATCACTTCTGACAAAGGGGTTTTGGAAATCACATGCAAGGGCTACTGCATCCTATTAACTTTTGTCCCACCTATCCAACCCTCCTTTCTGTCTCTCTTCAAAGCACCTGTTAAAACAGGAAATAAACCACATTGTGCAACTCGGAGTGGTAGAACATATATCAGAACAATGCAGGGGAAGCCGATTGTACTCTCACCGTTTCCTCACTGAGAAGAAAATAGGCAGATGAAGACCCATCTTGGACCTGCACAAACTAAACAAATTCATCCAAATGCAGCACTTCAAGATGGTTACCCTTGCTACCATAAGTCTGACATTGGAGAAGGGAGATTGGCTATCGGCCCTCGACCTCCAGGTATTACTACTCATCCCACACACAGAAGATTCCTTCACTTCACAATTGGGAGACAATATTACCAGACTACCATGCACCTTGAAGTGGCATACATACTTTCATGCTAATCTGACGATGCAAATGGATTTCAGAGCACTTTGAATTAGTACATAAAAGATGTATTTATGTGGGTGAACTGCCTCATTCATCCCTGTAGCTTTTTTCCCAACTCAGTGAGGAAGATGCATGGCTATAAATACAGCTTGAAACAAAACAACAGAGATACACAAGTTTCCCTATTCATCTCACTGGTGTGTCTTGTTGGACAGTCTCACCAATGTACACTAGTAGTGTGCACTGCACCTGTTTATTCTCAGTTCCCCAAATTTTAGTGTTGTGTGTCCTTCCCTATGCGGAATTATTGACGCCATGTCTTGGTGCTATGTGTCTCTAAGTCAGGGATGTGTCTCTAAGTCCAGGATGGGGAAACTATGGCCTGTGGGCTGGATCTGGCCTCTGGCTTGCCTTGATCTGACCCTCTAAGGATCATCTCCCCCCACCCCACAGCAGGATGAGCCGGTGCTAGTGCTCCAGCCTCACAGTGAGTTTCCAAGCCTCGCCATCCCTCTCCCCAGTATAGCTAGGAGCACAAGTGCCAGCTTCTCGCTGCAGGGGAAGCAGTGGAAATTTGGCACTAAAGCCCCTACATGGCCAGCCCCTGATGGGAGGGGAGAAGTGTCTCTGCATGCCACAGTTCCCCTCCCCCCTGGCAGGGGGAACAGCAGTGTAGAGAAGCACTTGTCTGCAGGTTCCACTCCAGTCATTCTCATTGGCTGGGAATTGCAGCTAATGGGAGCAGCAGGGAGAAGGTGCCTGCAAGTGCAGGGCAGTGAGAAGCCACCTAGGCCCCTCCCTGGGAGCTGTGCCAGGTAAGCATCCCAATCCCCTTCCCCCTCCTGCACCTCCCTCCCTCCTAGACCCCTCACCCCCATCCTGCACCCTTCCTGCCACTCAGACCCTGCACCCCACTCTGCTTCTGCACCCTACCTCCTGCCCAGACCTTGCATCCCCAGACCACGCCTGTACCCTACCTCTGCCTAGACCCCAAACCCCAACACTCAGCTTGCTCCCCAGTAGTACCCTCCCACACAATGAACCCCACTTTTAGCCCTACCCCAGATCCTAGAGAGAGCCCAAAAATCTACTAGTTCCAGTGTGATATTGGATTTAATATGAACATGCAGCTCATTATTGCACCCACTGTTTTGTGTTTGCTCCAAATTCTGTGCAAAGTGGGCCTAGGGAGGTGTTTATTCATAGCATATGCTTTGCTAAGTCTGTTTATGCTATTCATATGCCTGTATGATTTTTGTATGTGAAGTTATGAATGTTGGCTATGTACTGATATTTCAAGCACTTGCTTCTGGGAGACAGCAACAGTCATTGCCCACCTATTATTAAGGTTGGCTACTGAGTGAATAGTCGTACTTGATTGACAATGGACCTTAAATGTTGCCAATAAACATCTGAGGAATTTTGCAGTCAAGCAGGTATCCTAAGGCCCCTTGCCTAAAAAGGACATGGACAAGTGACTTACTCATATGACAGTCTCCATTTTGGGAGGTACTTTCACACAGCAATAACAGTGGTATTCCCTCCACATGGCCAAGGATATAAAAATGGCTCCAGAGATTCTTCATCTGTGTCTTCACTCCAGCTCTTCACTTCAGAAGCCTCTTTGCTTTGAACAAAGGACCCGGAAGGACTGCTGGCCCATCCTAATAAAGGAGGCACTCCACACTCTGTTAAGATAGCAATTTATTCCATCTCTGCTAAGAGCCTACACCAGGAACTTTCTCATTGGTATATGAAATGCAATTCCTTTTGGCAATTCTACTCCCAGCCTTTTATTTCTTTCTTTTAATAAACTTTTAGATTTTAAAGGATTAGCACAGCATGCTCTTTTGGGTAAGTTCTAAGGTATAAATTGACCTGGGAATGTAGCTGGTCCTTTAGGTTTGGAAGAACCTGTTCTGGTTTTCATAAGCTCTCATCTGTGTAAGATGTGGTACTGGTTGTAGCATAGATAAAGCTGGAGTATTTGAGGGAATTGCTTGAGGCAGCTGAAGTGTTCTTTCTGGCTGGTTAGATATGTCTTATAGCAGTGTTTCTTAAACTTTTTAAGACCGAGGAACACCAAACATTAATTTTTTTAATGAGGAACACCAGGGATTTTTTGTTGAGCAAAAAAAAAAAAAGCAAAGAAAAAGGGCCGGGGGAAGTTATCAGGGAAAATAGGGTCAGGGGAGTTATTGAGAAAAAAAAGTCACCTGCCCCTTTAAGGGCAGCCATTTTGAATTCTGTTGTTCTCCATAGAACACAGTTTAAGAAACACTGCCTTATAGTGATGAAGGACCTCCTCTTCCCCCCACTATTGAGCTGTAAGAAGCTGTTTCTAAGCAATGTATCCCAATGAACCATCATATTACACCCAGGTCCCCAGAAGGAGTACCTAGGCACTGCTCCCTCCATGCAAGGCTGAAGTGTTAGCGGAACCCTGGTTCCCCAAATTGTGTGAGGTTAGTGCCCCCTCCTGCTCCTCAGTTGGGGGCCATGTCAGTGAGGGTTTTTTGTTGTTTTTGCTCCTCACACGTGTGGCTCCTGACTGATTTTTCTCAGAGTCAGTAGCCCTGACCCAAAAAAGGTTCCTCATCCTGCTCTAAGTCATTCTTTGTATGAGACACATCTTAGTCTCCTTCTCCTCCCTAATCAGAGTGCTGTGTGTTTTTCATCTCCTCCCCTGCCAAGTTGTCAGCTCCATGCCATGATCACAATACTGTGCCTGTGCTGTACCCAGAACCTGCCAAATTTCGGTCCCTCAAAGTTTCACTGCTGTATGTCTTTGCAGTAACGGAAGTCTTCTAGCTTCCACAATTGAAAAATAAAATAAAATAAATGCATTAATGGTGAATGTTAGATACATTATATCAGTTTCATTTGATAAAGTATAACACTTGTAATTGTTTATATTTAGGGAAAATTTTGCAGAAGATATTAAAGATAATTGCTGGGAATGTTTCCTTTGAAAATTTTGAATTTTTCTGCCAGAAACTTCAATGTAATAACGCTGAAATTAAATCACTTGAAAATAACAGGTTAGTTACAAATACAAAATAGTCTTATTCTTAATGTAATTTAGTTTTTGTTACTATTTTATGTCATGTAATAATTGTGATAGTGATATAATCAAGTATTAATTACTATCAAAATGTTTTGTATAGCATATACGGTATAATATACCTGCAGTTCATTTTGAGAAACTTTTATTTAAGCCTTTGAGTTTCTCAAACATCTGTTCAGTAGCATTTTCATTTTTTTCTGTTTAGGTCTCTTGTATTGGAAGAGAAAATCCTTCAGGCACTCGAGAGTTGGAAACGTGAAAACCAAGCACTAACTCCTGCTGAAATGATAGATCAGTTGATCAGAATATTAACAATGACAGGCATGCATTATCTGACCAACAAAGTGAAAGCTTTAAAACTCTACACACAGTCAGTAAAATTCTAATAGCAGATGAATAAAAAAATCATTTTTATTTATGAACAAACTGAAATATTGATATTTGTTTCTGAGAATATTGCTCTGAATATGCCATAAATTGAGAGACTAAATGGTTAATCTCTTATGAGAAGTTGGTTTGTAATTCTGTACATCTTTTCAACATGTGCTGAGTCCAAAACTTTCCTCACAAACATTCAAAACTTCAATGACCTCTTTTTCTTGATTTCTGGAGTGGTAAAGAAGCATTTTTAATATGCTAAAAATACATTACCTGCTTGCAAGTGCCTGTAAGATATGAAATCAAGAAAGTAATTAATTTACCCAAAACTGATTAATCAAACAGACTTTATTGTTTTTATACTAGAAGATTTACCTGGTGTTTCTTGGGTCCTCAACTCAAAAAAGTTTTGTTTTTCTTCCTTTAAATCATTGCTCTGCAGTGGGGCAGGGGAAAAAGCAGGCTACCCCAGGGTGAGAGAACAACCTCTTTCATTGCAGCAGCTTAGGACCTGGTGAGAAATGCCTTTTCATGGCTGCTGCAGCTTCAGCGGACATGGCGAGAGGAGGAGTGCATGCTGGGGGACAGACAGACACACAAACAGACAATGTTTCTGAAATATTTAGTAGAATCAGTCCTTTTCACTACCCTTCCCCCTGCTGGCCCAATGGTGTTATAGCTGTGCTGGTCCCCATTTCTGGCCCTTTCAGCCCTCCTGTGGTTATTCTGCAGTATAAGTCCCTTGTACCAGACCCCTCCTTTTCCATTTTATGAGAAACAATGAAATTTCACTCACATCCCATTATCTTGGCACAACCAAATCCTGACTTTCCTTCAAGTTATAAGAGGAAGCTGCATACCAAATTTGGTTGTCCTAGCTGTAACAGGGCCCGCCTCACAGAAACTCTCCTCCCCGCTCGGGCTAGACCCTGTTATGCTTTTCAGTTCTCTTTCCCCTTGTTCCCAAGTGTCCACATCCCCAGGACGGGTTAGAGTTCGTCCCCAGTCCAACAACAATCCCCCGGAAGTTGCCACTCGTTGTCACCCGGGGTCTCTGGTTTGATATTCTGGGTGCCCTCCGCTTCCCAGCATCCCCCTCGTGGCCGAGGAACCTGTCAGGGAGAGGACAATCCACTATGCCAACCAGTGCTTACCGTCCACCTCCCCTTGGAACTGGCTGGCCTCCTTTTAAACTCCCCCGCTTCAGAGGCGGCGCCTGGGGACACGTCACTTGCGCCACCTCCCCCAGCCCACCTCTCTGCAGGGTCTTAAGGCTGCCACTGCGTGGGGCTGATAGCGTGCAGGTGCCGCCAGTCTGTATCTGACCCGGCGCGGCCCCCCGCCCCAGGTCCTAGGGCTGCCGGCTCGCTAGCGTGTAGGTGCTGCAAGTTCGGCATGGCCCGGCGTAGCTAAGCCAGCGCGGCCCCTGCCCAGGATCCTAGGGCTGCCGGCTCGCGAGGCCACTAGCGCGCAGGCACTGCAAGCCTGGCGTGGCCCGGCGTGTCCGAGCCAGCACAGCCCTCACCCGAGATCTGCAGTGAAGGGGGGCATGCCTCAGCGCGCTGCGGTAAGCAACCCCCTGTCACACTAGCTCTTACTGGTTAGGAGGAAGTCTTGAACATATGGACTCAGGGATGGACAGACAGACAGATGCACATTTCTAAAATATATAATAAGATCACACATTTAACTTCATGAATAATTATATACTTTTCAGTTTTTCTGTCATTTTCAATAGGTTTTTCAGGACAATTTTAGAAGACATATGTGGTTATATACTTTTTCACTTGTTTAAAGTCTGGTTATGTCAGAGAATGGGAAAAAGGGGAAACCAAATAAAACAGGTTTGTCTGGAAGTGTCATACCCATACACTGGTATTGGAATCAAGCAGAGGTGAAAGTAACTTGAATTTCTTAAGGGTATTGTCCTATCACAATCCGCCCCCCCCCCGCCTTTAGGGGGGAGCTTAGGGCAGAGTGTGGGGAAGATGTGATATGATTGTACCTGTAAGAAACTTAAGTTACTTTCACCTCTGCTTGATTCCCATACCTATGTATGGTATGAAAAACTTTACTTTTTTTGACAGACAACTTAGCAGTTAGCTGACAGGAGCACTGTATCTAATTTCTATATAAAAGAAAATAAAGTAAATATTAGATCCACTCAGCTCTAACACTAACATATTCTGACATCTTGTGGCAAGTCACTGAAGGGACATTGGTTATTTTTATGTATATTCTTACTTTGTTACTAACTCTGTGGAGAGAGGCAGACCCCATCAGGACTCCTGGGCTCTATCTCAGTTCTGAAAGGAGAGTAGGGGTCTAGTGGGTTATTGTCAGCCGGTGGTCAGGGCAGTGAGTGGTGTGTGTGTGTGTGTTATGCACCCGAGACTTCAACTGCTAGGACTGGGGTTCCTTTGCAGCGGGCAACCTGGAGAAGGTTGATGGGCGCCCTAAGAAGTTTTACGTCCATGTCTTTGACCGCTAGGACCGGGGTCCCTTCGTGGCGGGCAGCCAACAGGCTGACAGACGCCCCAAAGTTTACAGGGAGAGCTTATTACACCTCAGACTTTAACTGCTAGGACACAAGGTTCCGTCGCAGCGGGCACCTAGGGAAGGCTGAGAGGTGCCCCACGGATTTGTCCACTGGAGGCGACGCAATCCAAATGCCCAGCTCTCCCTATATCTGTCCCTTATGACTGGCTAGAGTTCTTTTTAATTGTGTCTGGTTCTGTTACAGCAACAGGAGGAGTCAGGCTAAAGCTTAAACAGTTACTATTTTATTGTTACAAGGGCAAACTTAGCTGTTAAATGCTACTGCTGTGTTACAGATAACACAGCCACTACAAAAGGACAAGGCAGAAATTACAATAAAAGTCACAGGTACCATGAAACCCTTTTGGTTCTCTGAGCTCTTATTAAATGCATGCAAAATAGACACCTAGCAGGTATATTCTCACTACTGCGATCCTTACTCTAGCGAAGTCAGGTTCCTCTCAATCCCAATTGGAAGCAGTCAATACGAGACTAAGGCATCCCTAAAGTCTCGGGGAGTCCAAGACTGCCTGACCAGCAGGTATGTGGGTGGATCTCCAATTTGAGTGGGGCACAGGGCCCTACTTTATACCCCTGTGGTCACGTAGACTCTTCTCTTGTCATAAAAATGCCAATTAAGTTGGAATGTCTTTGTGACGCCCATTCCCACAGGGGATCCAAAGCTTAATTGCACCTGTGAGGTGGAGGTAACTAAATCATTAGGGCCAGACATCCTTTTTCTGATGGGGCGACAGATTCCTCTTCTGGGATGGTGTGTGTAGGCGTAATAATACTGGTACCAGCCCAAGGCCCCCCCCCCCGACCGCCTGCTGGCCCAATTGCCGCTGTTATCTGGTTCCTGTCTAGCATCCAGGGTCATTGTTATTCCAACACCTCTAGAGGCTCTGGAGTCTTTGAAGACAGAGTTTTGCTCTCAAGGATTCTCTCTCCCTAGGATGTCAGAGGCGGGGAGGGGAGGGGGGAGTCTGTCTGGCTACAGTTATAGCAAGGGGGCAGATACATTGCAGCTCTATATGAGATCATCAGAATGGCCATACTTGGTCAGACTAAAAGTCCTTCTAGCCGAGTAACCTGAATTCCAGTAGTGCCAATACCAAGTACTTCAGAAGGAATAAACAGAATACCATCCCGTCACCCATTCCCAGCTTCTGTTAAACAGAAGCTAGGGACACCATCCCTGCCCATTCTGGCTAGTAACCACTGATGGACCTAACTTCCTTGAAATTATTTTGTTCTTATTGGAATCCTGTTATTGTTTAGGCCTTTCCACCATCTGCTGACAAAGAGTCCCACAAGTTGACTGTGAAAAAATAATGTATTTTGTTTTAAATCTGTTGCCTATAAATTTAATTGGGTCAGCTTCTTGTGTTAGGTTAATGAAGGAATGAATAACATATGCTTATTCTTCTTTTTTCCCACACTATTCATGATTTTCTAGCATACAGATTTTCTAACATATCCCCCCATCATTTAGTCATCCCCCACCCTTTAGTCATTTCTTTTCCAATCTTAAAAGTCTCAGTCTTGTTAATCCCTCCTCATACAGAAGTTGTTCCTCACCCCTAATCATTTCTGTTGCCCTTTCTGTACCCTTTTCCAATACAACATATCTTTTTTTAGATGGGGTGACCAGATCTGCATGCAGTATTCAAGATGTGGGCATACAATGATTTTATATAGAGTCAATATGGTATTTTGTTTTATTAGCTATTCCTTTCTTAATGATTCCCAATATTTTGTTAACATTTTAGTTTTTAGACTGCCGCTGTACGTCGTACAGATGTTTTCAGGAAACTATCCAGAATGATCCCAAAATCTCTTTATTGAGTGGTAATAGCTATTGTATCATTTTTGTATCTATAGTTAGGATTATATTTTTCCATGTGCATTACTTTGCACTTGTCAACACTGAATTATATCTGTCCTTTTGTTGCCCAATCACCCAGTTTTGTGAAATTCCTTTGTAACTTTTTACAGTCAACTTTGGATTAGTCCCCATTCACCCCTTTTCCAAGAACACTTAGGCTACGTCTACATTGGC
>JANRFK010006697.1:1826969-1849457 GCA_030068395.1 Apalone spinifera
AGGGTTTGGGGGAGGTGCACGAGTCAGAATAGGCAGTTGGGAGCTGTACGGGGGTTCAGGGCAGGGGATGGGGGCAGCAGCATGGCCTCCCAGCAGGCTTCTCCCTGGGACTAGGGCACTTGCTGTCCCCCTGTGGTCATTCTGGGGTGTAACTGTCCTTTGTGCTTGCTGCCTCCCATGGTCATTGGGAGGTATAACTGTCACTGGTATATCTCCCTTTTTGTTTGATAAGAAAGTCACATTCAACACACGTCCCATTGTCCTGGCACAACCAAACCTTGATCTTGCTTTAATTCTCTATAAGAGGAAGCTGCATACCAAATGTGGTGATTTTTAGCTGTTCTTGTTTAGGCATTCTTGAACAAATGGACTCATGAATCGACAGATGCATCCATGCAAGCCAGGGAAATGCATCGGGCCCCTCCTGGGCCTTAGATTCCTCACCCCTGCTTTAGATCTTTGGTTTATGACAATTACATATCCGAAGCTGTAGGTGCCATAACATGAGTAAAGTTATGACCATTTAACCGTATATGTTCTTAGACAATGTAAGTAGTTTAATTTTAATATTTCATTGTTCATTATGTGAATAAGTCAGCAGTCCTAAGGCTGTATTTAATTATTTTCACAAGCAATTTAAATGTTTAACTGAATATTCTCTTGCAGAAATACCCGCCTTACATTTCATCTACTATCCCTTTTCTTGGACATGCAGTTGCATTTGGAAAAAGTCCTATTGAATTTTTAGAAAATGCCTATGAAAAGGTAAGTCTTGCCAAATCAATGGGTGAGTGTACTTAGGATATTCTTATTCCTCTACCTTCTGTATTTCCAGAATCTATCTAGAATGTTCTAAATCACCATGGAATTACATGTTTACACTTTATCTTCTAGACCAGCTGTGGCCAACCCAACGCTTGCGAGCTACATACAGCTCACTTTAATCTGCCTGGACACTCATTAATCAGTGGTTCCCAACCTTTTGGGGCTGCTGGGCGCCCGGGGGCAGGGCTGCTCACATGCCAGACGCCCGGGGGCAGGGCCACCCATACACTTCGTGCCCGGAGCTGGTGCCACCCATGTGCCGCACTCGCGGGGCTGGTGCCGCAACTGTGCTGCACGCCCAGGAGGTGGGACTGCCCATATGCCACACACCCGGGGCCGGAACAGCCCATGTGCCCGGGGGCGGGGCCGCCACCACCCATGCGCTGCGTGCTTGGAGCCGGTGCCTGTGCCACGCGCCCAGGAGCCAGCATGCGCCGCATGCACGGAGGTGGGGCCGCCCATGTGCTGTGCACCCGGGGCCGGCACTGCCCCTATGCCACGTGCCCAGGTTGGCGCCGCCCATACGCTGCAAGCCCGGGGTTGGCACAGCCCTCGCGCTGTGGCCCCACCCCAGGGTGCGCCTAACCGCCATGCACCCGGAGCCGGCACTGACCATGCGCCACGCGCCCGGGGGTGAGGCCAGCCTCGATCATTTGGCAGGCACACAGAAATGGCCTGGCGGGCACCACGTTGGAGACCACTGCATTAATGGATCTCCAAGTCACTGGGTTGATTCAGGCTAATTCCACAAGCCAGATACACAGGGAAGGATTGGAACTTAATTTCATTTACCAGTTTAATTCTTCTGCAAATGGTATGAGCTACCTTTCACAGCCTAATGACTTAACCAACCAACCAAACAATGGAGGTGCTAATAGCCTCTTGTAACTATTTACATAAGAACATAGAAGATGTACTGGGTCAGATCAAAGGTCCATCTAGCCCAGTAGCCTGTCTGCCGACAGTGGCCAGCACCAGGTGCCCCAGAGAGGGTGGATCGAAGGCAATGATCAAGTGATTTGTCTCCTGCTATCCTTCTCCAGCCTCTGACAAGGTCAGGGCCAGGGCCAGCATTTCTATCCCCTGACTAATAGCCTTTGATGGACCTAACCTCTGAAATTATCTAGCTTCTCTTTAAACTCTGTTATAGCCTAGCCGTCCCAGCCTCCTCTGGCAAGGAGTTCCACAGGTTGACTACACGCTGTGTGAAGAAGAACTTTCTTTTATTAGTTTTAAACCTGCTAACTTCATTTGGTGTCCTCTTGTTCTTCTATTATGGGAACTAATAAATAACTTTTCTTTATTCACCCTCTCCATACCACTCATGATTTTATATACCTCTATCGTATCCCCTCTCAGTCTCCTCTTTTCAAAACTGAAAAGTCCCAGTAGTTTTAACCTCTTCTCATATGGGACCCGTTCCAAACCCCTTTTCTGAACCCTTTCCAAGGCCAAAATATCTTTTTTGAGGTGAGGAGACCACATCTGTACACAGAATTCAAGATGTGGGCGTACCATAGTTTTATACAGGGGCAGTAAGATATTCTTGGTCTTATTTTCTATCCCTTTCTTAACAATTCGTAGCATCCTATTGCCTTTTTGACCGCCGCTACACACTGTGTGGAAGTTTTCAGGGAACTATCCACGATAATTCCCAAGATCTTTTTCCTGATTTGTTGTAGCCAAATTAGCCCCCATCATACTGTACGTATAGTTGGGGTTATTTTTCCCAATGTGCATTACTTTATACTTATCCACATTAAATTTCATTTGCCATTTTGTTGCCCAGTCACTCAGTTTGGTGAGATCTTTTTGGAGTCCCTCATAGTCTGCTTCCATCTTGACTATCCTAAACAGTATAGACTACATGCATTTCCCCCCTCTTTGCAAATAAATTTTTTAGCAGGCTGGCCAGTAGCCCAGCTCAGTCCTGGCTCATGGTGACCTGCTCCCACTGTGGCTGTGCATTTAAAGTGTATTAGGAACCAGGCGGACAGGCAGCCTGGCTCAGTTCCAGTTCATGCCAGGTCTGGGAGCTCAGTTCCCCCTTCCTTCACCGGACAGGGGCTGCCACCACCTTGCGCTGCTGCCTCTGTATCAGGCAGCAGCATGGGACGACAGGCAGCTGGTCCGCGAGAGGAATGGTTTTTTTTAAACTGTCTCCCCTCACGGACCAGCTCCTGTCTGGCACCCCGTGCTGCTGCCTCTGCTACATGAGTTGCAGAGTGCCCCTTGTGAGTGGGGCTGGAGCGTGCTGGGTGCTGGCCCCACCCCAAGGGACTATACAGGGCCGGCCTTAGGCCGATTCCACCGATTTCCCCTGAATCGGGCCCCGCACCTTAAAGCCACGGTCCCCAACCGGTCGATCACGAGGCCTCGACCAGTGGATCGCAAGGCGTTCGGGGCCCCCATTTTCCCCCAACCCCTGAGAAGCCCCACTGCCTATCTCCAGCGTAGTGCTGGCTTCCCCGGGGTGGACGGAAGTCATTCCTGCAGCTTCGCGCCACTTCCGGGGATTCCAGAAGTGCGCTGGCTGCTCCCCTCGCACAGCTCTGTAGCGTGTCGGGTGCGCTGCGGCAGGGGATGTTGGCCCCGGAGGAGGAGTGCGGTGCCGGTGGCTTCCCTGCAGCACCATGACCGCAGGACTCAGGAGGGGTGAGTCAAGCGCAGTGATTTAATCTGCGCTGCGGGAGGGGGGTTTGGCCACAGGGCAGGCACGAGCGGGGCTTTGGCCCCCCCGTGGGAGGGAGGTTTGTCCCTGGCCCTGCTGCGAGAGGGGGTTTGGCCCCGGGCAGGCGCAAACGGGGCTTTGGCCCTGCCGCGGGAGGGGATTTTGGCCCCGGCCTCCGGGGCAGGCGCAGGACTGCGAGAGGGGTTTTGGATGCGCCACGGGAGGGGAGTTTGGCCGGCTTCCCTCTGGGAGGTGGGGGAGAGAATCCTAGGAGGAGGCGGGTGTAGGGGAGTCTCTGCTCCCACTCCCCTCCTGTTCCCTCTCCCCAGCCGCAGAAACCTGTCCCCACTGGCCCCCATTCCCTCTCCCTGGTTTAAAAACATATAGGTGAGGTGTACCATAAAGTCCCTCTTAACCAACTTGATATTTTGTGTGTAGTGTGTGTGTGTTTTTTTTTTTTGTTTTTTCTCAACAAAAAATCCTGGGTGCCGGGGCCCTGTGAAAATTGTTCGAATTGGGCCCAGCACTTCCTAAAGCTGGCCCTGGGACTATAGAATAGTCAACTAACCAATAAGAATTAATGAGGTAAATTTACTATTCAATTAACCGATATTTAACATCTCTACTTCTCAATAGAGGGGTTGTGACATACCAGTATACAGTTCATGGGTAGTTGTAACACCCTGCCTTCTATCTTGGGAGGATCTTTATATACTCTGTTACAGTAGCTTCCCTGCCTGCATTGATCACAAACAATACTTCTGGGGGAGTTCTACACCACTGTGCAATGCAGAATTTATGCAGCATTAATATTCTGGATGTCGAGGTAAAATGGAAGGTTCGGGAATGTGGCCAGCCCCGGGGAGGTGCAGAAACAGACAACCTTGTACTGAATATCTTTTAACTTTTATTAAAATGCTTTTAACTATAACTTTCTATTTAAGATTTTTTTTTACAGGCGTGGGCGCCAAATAACTATTAATAGGAACAGTAAACAAACTGCAGTGCAATAGAGGAAAATACCTTGAGGTTTTTCCAAGTCCCAGTAATTATCAATAACAACCCAGGGATTTTTATCAGTTATATTTACATTAATTTCACTCATAAGGTCTAACATCTATCTAACTCCTAACAGTACTATTTAACAAACTTCTAACTAACTTACTCCTAACACTATTATTTAACAAACTCTAACTTTACACAGCAATACTTACACTTATCAGACATACAAGGGACAACAGAGACAACAGCATATTCGGTATACAGTTACGCTCTGCAGAAGATTCAGTTGATTTGGTGAGCGGGAGGGGGCCCTCGAGTGATCAGCCCTCAGAACCTGGCTCGTGTTGTGCCGTCCAAATTTTCGGGAACCCTCAACTGGATGCAGGAGGGGTAGCTGCTTTATAGAGAGAGCAAGAGCTTTCCCGCACTTAGTTGTGATAGGCTTAACAACTTCTGTCTGCCTAGTGATAGGACTGAAGGGGAAGAGGAGGGATTGAGATGGCTGTTGGCTGGCGCGAACTTTGCATGACCCTTACCTGCCTGGTTTTTTACTCCTGCTTTTTACTGATCTTAAGTCACATAGTGCAGGATTTTTGGTTTGAGGGAAAGGTAATCTTGGGCTAGGAAGGCTATGCGCACGAGGCCTGGCCAGAAAAGAGCCTGCTTTCACACTGGAGAGAATTTAATTTTTTCCTTCAGAATTGGTGCTGCAGAGTTGCTGGCTGCCTCTCGATATCCCTGGAATCTATAGAGCCTGGCTCCCCAGCTTGCAGATAGAGGACACTACCAGAGGAGAGGGTTCCGGGCAGCTGCAGCTTGCCACCATGCCCTGGGTTGTCTACACTGGCCCTCTTGCCCAAAGGCATTTGCACAAGAAGGCTTTTGCCCGAGCGGGAGAGTCATTGTATTTGCGCAAGAAGCACTGATTTTGTACATTACAAAGTCAGTGCTCTTGCACAAATTCAAGCAGCCAGTGTAGACAGCTGGCAACTTGACCTCATTGGCTGCGTCTAGACTGGCAAGTGAGTAGGAAAAACAAATCCTTTATATATAATCTTGGATGTTACCTCAAATATATTTGGGAAAATCAGATTTAAGTTTGATTTCAGGTATGTTGTCCTGTTAAGTGGTTTCTAGTCACTTTTTGTTAGAGCAGGGGTTTGTGCTCTTTTTTGGGGGGGGGGGAGGTCAAACTTCTCCCTTCTTCCACAATGTTGGGCAGTGCATCAGTTGGCTGCTTTCCCACTTAGAGGTGACTGCATTTCAGTAGTATTGTAAGCTTGTGATTTGAAGCAAAATTTGAAAGTTCTACATAAGGATAACATTTTTATAGCTTCCCAAATTCTCATTATTTTAACTCTGTTTTTTTTCCCCCTCAGTATGGGCCTGTGTTTAGTTTCACTATGGTGGGAAAGACATTTACATACCTACTGGGTAGTGATGCCGCAGCTCTAATGTTCAACAGTAAAAATGAAGACCTGAATGCAGAGGATGTATACTCTCGACTGACCACACCAGTTTTTGGCAAGGGAGTTGCTTATGATGTGCCTAACCCGGTATGTATTTTTGAGTATGAAGTCAATTAAATATCTAGAGTGCAGATCAAATCCTTGCAAGGTTACCATGATTTGTTTGGCCTATATTATGGGGATTGACAATATCAGTGGTTTGCCAACACACTTTCTGATTTTGATTGGTAGGCATAGAATGATCAAAGACTGAATACATTTAGGCTCTGGTATTGTACAGTACTTACACCACAATAGAAAATTAGCAGCTTAGCCTTTATGTTTTCCTTCCTCTTTTAAGCTTATATGCACTGAGTGCTGGCAGGCCTCACTGACAGTTTACTTTTTAACCTAGGAGCACCTTTAGCCTCACTCTTTTCCATCGGTGCTTCAGAGTGAAATTTTTCTACTGAGTGTATTTATACATATAAATGTGAAGTGGTACCATCTCCTTAAGATATTCCCATAGTCCCTCTCTTTAGGACCAGATCTAAGTGCTTAGTGGGTTCTCTACAAAACCTTGTACTTCTGCCCTCACCAGCAGGTGGTATTGAGCCTCCTCACTAGAGCAGACAACAGCATAACCCCTCTCTGTTACCTTCAGAAATGAAAGTGGGCCAATATGATATGGTGCAGCTCGCCAGTAAGAATCAACTGATAGACCAGCCGGATAGACCAGGGAGCTTAAAAGCACATGTGGGTTGAGTGGTACTGTTCAGTAATGAGAGACAGGTCCATCCAGAAAAGGAGAGTATGCCAAGATATTACAGATATCTCTTAAGAAAAATAGTTTATTTTTCTGTAATCCTAATTTTCACCCATAGCAGGCCACTTAGAACAAAACTGAGGCATGCTGGTGGACATTAGAGAATATGCTTGTACTACTACTAGGGTGTCTGTGTACTTGTGACAAATATATAGTAGGGATGTTAAATTTAGTTTAATCAACTAGTTGATAAGTGGGGAGCTGCAGTGGTGTTAATTTAATACATTTAAAAAGCAGAGTCACAGCATCTAGGAGTGGGTGCGAGCTAGGAGTGGTGTGAGCCAGGAATCAGCTGATTCCTGACTTGCACCTGGTCCCCGCTACTCCCCTTCTTCCCTGCCTCCTGTGGAGAAAGTGCTGGGGGGAGTCAGCTTTTAAGCTGGCTCCCCCCAGCACCGGCTCCTGCTCCCCTAGCCTTGCTGCCTCTGATAGTCACTGCGGTGAAAGCGACTAGTCAAAGGACTAGTTGACTATTCAGTAAGCTTAAATTTATGCTTATCGGATAGTCGACTAGTCATTTACATCTCTAATATATAGATAGGTGGGTGAGGTAATATGTTTTACTGGACTAACTTCTGTTGATAAACGAGACAAGCTTTCAGTATTACTAAGAGCTCTTTTTCAGATCTTGTGCAAGTTTGTCTGTTTCATCAGCAGAAGTTGGTTCAGTGAAATATATTGCCTCCCCAGTCTTATCTCATTAATGTCTCGGGCCCGCCCTGAATATAAAAAAGACTGTCAGTTACTGTGGCTGGAAAAACTAGAATGAATATTTCATTGTAAGTTAAAGTTGATCCAGTCTGATTGTGAAAAGTGATGTTCTATGGATAGCAAAAAATTTTTTTTGAAGGAGAGGACATTCCAGTTAAACACCAGAGTAAAGTGTCTAGGGAGGTTATGGGATCTCCATCTCTGGAAATACTTAAGAGCAGGTTGAATAGACACCTATCGGGGTGGTCTAGATGGTACTGGGTCCTGCCGTGAGTGCAGGGGACTGGACTCGATGACCTCTCAAAGTCCCTTCCAATTCTAGTGTTCTATGATTTTATAATTCTGATTATGGTTGTTGCTAGAATATAAATTCAAGACTTTATATTTCCTACAGTGCAGAGTGGATTGCCCAGTGTCCACAATGTTAATAAGAGGCTTACACAGAGATTAAAGAGAGAATGTGACTTTTATGTAGCAGCTGAAGTTTTTGTTCATTTGTCTTATTGTCACATTCGTTAGGAAGAAAATACTCTCCTTTAAACCCATTGCTGTTTCTGCCCATCATTTCTCTTTTCTGTTGCTCTCCTTTTTCTTAGTCTTTTGAGTCTCTGGTCTTTTCTCTGTAAAAATTCCCTCCTCATTCCAGCCATTAAAATGATCACTGGTTAAGATAATTTAATGGTGTCAGTGAAGTATCATTTTTAAGTGGGTATTCAAGCCAGATCAATAAAATACAGTCTCCCTGTGTTAGGGGGCAAGGCCACAGAGAGCCCTGTTTTTTCAGCATTCTGAAGAGAGGGGCAGCAGTGCTATGGTTACTTGTACTAGTGGTGCAAGCTGCTAATGCTCCCAGCATTTCTTAATGTCTCCGAGGAGGTCTGTCTGGGGGGGCATGGTCTAACACCCTTCCACATTGCAGTTGCAAGGCAGGGCTGCCATAAACATGTAATCTTCAAAAACTCTAGTTGCTTAGTAATTACTGGCATACAGATCCCACCCTTCCTAGTGGTCTCAAGATACCATATCTGTTTCTTGCTTTCAAAGGAAATGCACCACCTATGCACTATGTCACGGCTACTCAACTTTGGAAGCCCCAGGAGCCACAATGATACTCTCAGCACATGCTGAGGGCCGCAACTTAAGTGTGGTTGCATGTACATGCAAATTATATATGCAGATGGGCATAAATACAAAGATTAAGGCAAGACTACAAAACACGCAGGCCCCATTTAAGTAATTTCTGCTGATACTAATAAAATGCAATATTTACCCGATTTCTACCCATATGACAGCACTTTGAATGAATAATGACAGTCCAGCAATTTTACTACTAAAACGCATTTCAACAGAAGACCATTATATTGACTTGCCATTATGGAGCGTGTTCCCAGTGGAGGCTGTGTTCAAAGGATCCCACCCACGGGTTGCGAGCTGAGCTCTGTGTAATCCCCAACTACACCGTGGGCCGCAAACAAACAGGCCACATGTGACCCCTAGGCTGCATGTTGAGTAGCCTTGCACTATGTGAAGCATTGCTGCAATTCTTGGAAACTGATTTTAGCATGTTGTGCTGTTCCTCAGCAAAACTATATGTACTCAGTGGGTAACTAGGCTGAATATATAAGCTTAATACAATACTAAGCGTATCTTCTGTCCCTTTCTACATCAAACCATGGAATTTGACTCCAGTGTGTGAATTAATTGCCATATAGTAATTTTTTGGTATGCCCTATCCAATGAGACACTCCATTCACTAATGAGCTAATTCATTTTTGTAATGACTATAGTTCTTTAATTTCAAAGTTATATTTTGCTTTGAAAACTACATGATGCTATAAAAATTGTAGTTTAACAATATCTAAATACATAAAGAGCATACACTGACTGTTTCAGGGGGAGGGGAGCACACTGAGATGGCAAAAAATTGGGCAGTGATCCTCAAAACTGGTGATTATTTTAATATAAGGGTTCTCAAACTTCATTGCGCTGTAGCTCCCTTCTGACAGCAAATTACTACACGACCTCAAGAGGGAGTACTGAAGCGTGAGTCCAACAGCCAAGGATAGGAGAGCCAAAGCCTGAACCATACTGCTTTGGGAAATCAAAGCTGAAGCACAAGGGCTTCAATCCCATGTGGGGATCCTGTAACTTGAGTGCCACCACCCGGGACCCCAGCAAGTCTAATGCCAGCCTTGGTAACCCCATTAAAATGAGGTTGAGGCTAGGAATGTTAGCATATAGTCATATAAACTATTAATCTATACACCTGGGTTTAATCCAGTTAATCCAAACAGCTACATGCATTTCTCTCCCCCCCTCCGCCCACTACCACTGTATCAGAGGCAGCAATGGGGGTAGGAGGCAGGAGCCATTGCCTGTGCGATCTGGCTTTTAAGCTGGTTCCCAATGAGCACCAGATTTCATGGACCCACCTGTTCCCCATCCCCGCACTGCTCCCTCTGATAGAGGCAGCTGTGTGCAGGGTGAGGGGGGGCAGGCGGGAGCTGGTACAAGCAAGAAGCCAGCTTTTAATCCAGTTCCCCATGTGTATTGGCTCCCACGGAGCTGCCCACCCCATTCACTGCTGCCTCTCTTGAACGTGCAGGGAGCCCTTGTAGATCAGCTTCCGTTTATCGTCCTGTGCTGCTGCTTCTGATACAGAGGCAGCTTGGCAGGGGACTCCCTGGGAGTGGGGCTGGAAGTGCACTGGCTGTCGACTCCACCCCCAGGGGCCATTGAATAATCACATAACGGCTAAGATTTGCTGTGGTTACACAGTTATTAAATATTTAATATCTAACATTCCTAGATGAGGCCTACCTTAGGATTCTTAGATTCACCAAGCCAGCAACTAAACAGCTTCTACAATATCTTCCTGGTTACCCAGAAACCAAAACCACAGTTCCCTTAAAGCAGTGGTTCTCAAACGTTTTGGCCTGTGGTCCACTTGGCTGAATTCAAACCTTTCCGTGGACCACCAGTTGCTAATGAAAACTCGCTGTTAATTACATAATTATGCCCAAACCATTTTGCTAGTGCTGTACTTAGGAAGAACAGTTTAAATTAACCAGTAAGAAAGGAAATATTACTTTTAAATTATTAAACAGATTAAGTGCTTTAATTTTCTCATGTTAGTTTATCAAACTTCATTTTAAATAAAGTAAAATATTAATTTATGTCCAACAGAAAAGGTTCCCATGTTTTCTTTGTTTATGGCAGGGCTGGGGAACCTTTTTTGGGTCGGGGGCCACTGACCCACAGAAAATCAGTCGGGGACCATACAAGCGAGAAGCTAAAAACAACCCTTCCAAAAAAACCCCAACTCTCACTGTTGTGGCTTCCTCCCCAACTGAAATACTTCACTCCTCTGGCACTCCAGCCTCACTGGAGGAGGGGGAGGGACAGGGAATACAGAGGTTCAGGGCTTCCCATAGGCCAGAACCAGATTTACTCTTCTGGGGTTCCAAGATTAGTGGATTTTGTGGACCCACTTAGGGTCTGGGGCTAAGGGCAAAAATGGGGAGCTCAGTGTGCAGGAAAGGGGTGCAGAATCGAGGTGGGGTGCAGTAAGGGGTGAGGGTGCGAGATCTGGATGGGAGGTAGAATTCAAGGGTAGGCAGTGAGTAGCGTGTCTGGCCAGCGGGAGAGAGGGAGTTCAAGGGTATACGAGCAGGCTGGGCGTAAGGTGTCTGGCCAGGTGTGTGGGAGCTGCATCAAGCTGGGAGTAGAGTATCTAGCAGGGGGCAGGAGCAAGCTATGGGTGCGTGAGTCTCGGGATGTGTGTGTGGGGGGGGGGGGGCTGGAAATGGGGGGGTCTAAGCATGAGGGGGTAGGGGGCACTTATTGGCCTTTGCGTCCCGCACCGCTTCCAGGCATGGCCTCCCACTGTTCCCATTTGCGGGATTCCAGCCAATAGAAGCAGCGGGGAAAGCCTTCAAGCATGCTGCTGTTCCCCCACCTGGAGAAGGGGGGCTTCTTCCCAACAAGGCTCAGGACTTCCTCCCTACCCCCGCCCGCAGTGGGAAGCCGAAGTTGGAACTCCAACCTCACTGGGATGAAGGACAGGCTCTCTACTGCGAAGGAAAAAAGGGGCTGAGCTCGAGACTCTCAGTTCTGCACACCGCAGTTTGAGAAAGCAATCCAGTCTTGGGCTCTCTTCCAAACAACCAAGTCAAATATGATGATTATTGAAAATTTTGTTCATCATACATAAGGTTCTGCCATCACTCAATAGGTCAGTACTTTGTCAGAACTTATTCAACTATACATTTACCGCCAGTTCATATTAAGTAAACTTCTGAGGGAATTCTACACCAAAAAATTAAAAATTTTGCACATAATATTTTAACTGTAAATTTCTGCACAAAATAAGACAATAGTCAGATCAATTTGAATTATTTTGGTAATTTATTTCAAAATACATCTCAACAAGTATATCTGTAATAATACAGACAACAACAAAGCTTCACAAAATGTTTTTAACGTAGATTTCTCACTAGGCATATAAATACAGAGTATTTGTAAGAGATATGCAACTCTGCAACAATATTATTGTAGTTTGGATGTTGTTAAGCAAGCATTCTTGCTTGAAATCAAAGCAGCTAAACACATAGTATTTCAGCGTTATAGCTTAGGTTTTAAAAATTATTTTGGAACTTTTAAAGTGTGTGTAGTATATTTTTGAATCCTACTCTTGATTTTTGTTTTACTTCAGTTTCCAGAAGGTTCTCCATGTCTATAGTGACTTCTTTTCTACTACTGTTTTTTCTGTTTCAGTGCCACTTGCAATATGGTGTCAACGACTAAGCAATAATGAGGTACCTCATGTTATATACCTCTAATATTTTAACTCTTACAGGTGTTTTTGGAACAAAAGAAAATGCTGAAAACTGGGCTGAATATAGCCCAGTTTAAACAATATGTACCTATAATTGAAAAAGAAACAAAGGAGTACTTCAAATCCTGGGGAGAAAGTGGAGAGAGAAGTAAGCATGATGAGATACTTTGTGTTTTGAAAAGTTACCGTGAAGGGAATGGCATGAGAAGTAGCCAAAATTAGCTTCACATGGCAGTATTTTGATATGTGATCTACTTGAACATTTTTAATAGAAAGGAAATAGACAGAATGTATTAAATGTTCCATGCTCAAAAGAACAAAGTACAAAACATGTTCTTTGTCTAATTAAAATTCAGAGGAGAATGAAGCCACTCGTAAACTTAGTAGGAAGTGTAAAGAGTTAATTTACTCCTGGCTTTGTAGTCTCTGCCTATTTGTCCCCAACCTAATAGTTCAGGCTGCGTTAGGATAGTTTTGCCAGGGTTAGATTACTTGTGCCTAATATCTTCGCTAACCAGCAACTCATGATTTCTAAATATTATTCCCTTATTCCAGAATAAAAATCAATGGCTCATATCCTTTAAGTTAAGGAAGTGCAGATGGTCTATTTCTTTAAAAACAGTCCGACTTAAGCAAAGTTAGATTAAAATCCAAAAAAAAAAAAAAGATCCTTACCTGTCCATTATATTGGTGAGTATTTATTCCCAAATTTCATGGACTTGGATAGGGCTACACCATCCTGAGTATTTTACTCCTGGGGCAATTCTGCATCACTATACAATAAGAATGTAATAGTGTAGTTGATTAACTGATTAACCAATGAGCAAAAGCTTATAGGTTAATATTATAGACTAGACACACATTTCTCGCCTCACCTCCCTCCATGCCATTAAAGTTTTGGCAGGCAGGTCAGTAGCCTGGGTCAGTCTTGGCTTACGACAGGTCCAGGACCTACTCCTGCTGTGACTGCATTTAAAGTGAATTAGGAGCCAGGTGGGCAGGCAGCCTGGCTCAGTTCCTGTATCAGAGGAAGCATCATAGGGTGATAAGCATCTGGTCCACAGGGGGAGCTGGTTTTTAAACTGGCTCCCCTCGTGGACCAGCTCTGGCCTGTCATCCCACGCTGCTGCCTCTGTGTCAGAGGCAATAACACGGAGTGTTGGGGGCCCTTTAATAGCAGGGCCAGAGTGCACTGGCTGCTGTCCCCACCTCTGTGGACTATAGAATAGTCGAGTAACCCAGGGGTTCTCAAACTTTGTGATACCACGGCCCCCCTCTAAGTTGTTTGCACCCCCCCGGAGAGTCGGGACTCTCAGTTTGAGAAATGTAGGAGTAACCAATAAGAATTCATGAGGTTAATTGATTGTTTAACTAACCAATATTTAACATTCCTACTATACAGTGTGGAATTGATGATCAGCGCATAATTTCATTTGTTGCTGGCTACCACTAAGGACCGCTGGAGCCTGCAGAATCTGGTTTGCAAATAGAGGATATTGCCGGGGTGGGGGAGCTGCAGGTTGTCCAGCAGCTCCAGTTCCCAGCGTGTCCTGAAGGAAGAAGGCAGCATACAGACAAATCTGGGACCCAACATCAGGATGTTTCTCCCTCTAGATCCCTGGGCTCGGGATTATAGGGAGTGTGGGTTTCTGGGCCAGGGAATGCCCTTTGGGTGGGCTTGCGAGGCATCGAAGTGCATGTGTCAAACAGGCTTCTCCAACATCTACCAAATAGTCCCTTTCAGTACATTCTCACACTGCTTCAGCACCGCCTGCTCTCTTTCTCCCAGCAGTGCCTTCTGTTTGGGAACTTCTATGTAGAACAAAGTAGAGTCTACTAACAGACCGGAGGAGTGGAGATTTTCCACGTGATGTGGCTATGTGACACACCCAGACTGAGGCACCCAACAAAAACATAACAGGAACAGGATTGTCATAAGGGTTTCTTTAACTCTCTACTCCTGGTGGAATCTCTGTAGTTGTTTGTATTGGTACAGAGATTCTTGCTGATGGGTATTCAGAAGCAAATTATCAAAATAATTGAAACTGGTGTGATTGTTATGCTAATTTTAATTTTTTTGGTGCAGAATTCCCCCAGGAGTAGCATGTAAAATGAATAAGAATTGCACAGTTAGGCCCACAGAATACAATATGAATGACTGAATTACTTGGGTTTCTAGAATGATTTATTTGTAAAGCTTTGTCAGATTTATCAACATAATACTTTTTTATCACTCACCTCTTTTCTGAGAAGCAACTTCCCCTCCCCAATAACTATTATTGACACTTGTTTTTGCATCCTTTCCAAAACCTAAGTAACTTAGCTTTCCTCAAACCTAAGTAAGCTTTTCCACCTTTCCTTGTTTGTATATGGGAGTAGCTCAATGTCTTGCTTTTGCAGCCTTTGACTTTGTTATCAAATAAGCTGTCAGTCTCGTTCTCTTTTCTGCAGGCCATAATGGACTGTCAGTATGGTCCAGTCCACCACAAAAGTGGTGGATTAAGGAACAACAGATAAAAAGATAAATAAAGCTTAGTTATAAGACACAACAGTGATTAACATAGGGTACATCTACAGAACGGCGCTATTTCAGGATAACATAATTTGTTATCCTGAAATAGCGTTCTGCATGTATTAAAGGCATGTATTTCGAAATACTGAAATTCCGAGCTTCTTATTCTGGCTTTCTGTACACCTCGATGAACAATAATTAAGAAAGATGCTAGTATAGTGATTTATTTCGAAATTAGCGCTGTATGGACTGTGCCAAATTTTGAAAGTAGCTATTTCAAAATAAGCTACCTAATTTGTATAGCTCAAATTGCATAGCTTATTTGGAAGCATGCGCTACTGTGTAGACGTACCAATATAGACCAGTTACCCAAAATGCAAAGTAACAGTAAAAGGTGTTTCTGTAGCTCCTTAACCTGAACTGCCCATAAATTCAGTCTCTTGCATTCATTCTTAGTGAACCAGGTGCCATTCCCTTCCTCTTTGCTGTTTTCCCTATCCTCACTAGTAAATGAGTCTGTTTTAAATTAAATTTTAAATTTAAATTTTAAAACCCCCAGACTCCTATCCCTTTTCCCAGCATATTTTGTCACATAACATGACAGCCATACGTTTTTCCTCCCTCTCTAATAGAGCAAATTGGACATCCTCAAATATCTTACTCTTTCCTGTCTACTGTAGATAGGGCACAGTGCAGAGTAGGCATTGAGTTTATCTTTCTGGTCTGAGAATTAGTGTTCCAGGAGTAGCATCTTGGTACTGTTTTCTGTCTGAAACCAGATCACATCATTCATTTTCATCCTCCATTCAGAGTTTTGATCAGGGATCCTAGCACAACATAGCCCTCATCTCCACTTGAAAAATGTATCTTGGAAATACTTTAAAATATTTTCCCTCTCTTGGTTGATATGCATCTTACGTTCCCCTCCTCCCCCAAAGTGCTTCAAATCAACTGTGTGAGGTGGTGGCATGCAAGTTCAACTATTATAGTTACTTCTGCATTTTATAGGAGTAAATAATGATAAAGTGCCCATTTGGGCACATCTCACTTGCACAAACAGGGGCTTACAGCTTCCTCAGCTAGTGAATATCCTTTAGTTTTCTACTATGCTTTCTTCTTCTCTCCCAAATAATCTGTTCTGGAAGTATCTTCTCCCCATTGTCCCAAAACAAGAATCCATTTGTGGAAAAACTCTTTCAGAAACACATGGAAAATATTTTAAATTCTCTGTATGTAGTTAATTCCTTTTTTGGGCAGAAGTGAAAGTAGTGGCCCGTAAAATTCGACATCATCTCTCCAAAATATGTGCTGACTGACTTTCCTTTCCTCCCTTTATTCAGATTTGTTTGAAGCACTTTCAGAGCTCATTATTTTGACAGCAAGCCACTGTTTACATGGGAAGGAGATCAGAAGCTTACTCAGTGAGAAGGTGGCGCAACTGTATGCTGATCTGGATGGGGGATTTACTCATGCAGCTTGGCTTTTGCCAGGTTGGCTACCTTTACCTAGCTTCAGGTAACAAAGATAACAAATTAAATAAGATGTACTTAAGAAATGATACTTGTTTTCAGCTCTTAGAATGTCTTAAATAAATGTGAATTTTAAATAAAAATGGAATGCAAGGATATTTCCTGTAGGGGAGTAGATCAAACTACTGTTCATTTTGTACCCTTAACTAGAAATTAGGAAGACGGTTGCTTTTAATTGATATCTAAAAGCATAAGAATTGTAGCATGCCTAAAAGCATAACAAATACTGCATATCTAAATGTTATTTTGACAAATACCAAGTACCCTGAATTGGAGCCAAAGCATTAAAAATGTGGATTTGGGAGTTTCCAAACATGTTAATTTGACATAACCGAACTGCTTAAATTTAGATGATGTAATTAAATATATACTGATTTAGTTCAAAGCAGTTTTTGAAGTTTTGTTTATTTTCACAAAGTAAATAATTTTCATGTAAGATATTAATTATATTGGGTCTGATCCTTCAAGTTGTGCATAAGCATATGGGTTTGCATCGGGTCTTAAATTCTTACCTATTAAAACTTTAGAATTAAAATGGCTACCACAAATAATTAACATGATACAACAAAAGTTTTGTTATCCGACATGTTGGGAGAATGGTGGTGGTGGGGGTGCGAGTTAGTCAAATATTCTGTTCATCTAAGAGTTCCAACTGGGAAGCTATTTTGTGCAGTGATGTAACATGATCCTTATGTGGAAAATGTGCTCACAGAGTTACATATTTCTGATGGCAGTATTTGTATGATAATTTCAGGTTACATATATCTTTTACATGTCACTAGGGGTATGTCTGCACTGCGTGGGTATTTCAGGATATTAGAGGCATCCTGAAATAGCTACCCCGTGTTTACACAAGCCACCTGTTATTTCAAGATATTTTTTGAAATAATGGGTGCGCTATTTTGTCATCCCGGTAAACCTCATTGCAGGAGGGATAAGGGATGGCTCAAAATAGCATGTTATTTTGAAATTTGGTGCTGTGTAGATGTGCCAAATTTCAAAATAAGCTGCTTCAAAATAGTCGAGATAAGATAAGCAATTTGCGTATATTATTTTGAGTTTAGCGTGCTGTGTAGATGCACCCTAAAATCCAACCCATTAATTTGCTCCAATTCCTAACCTGTTTTGTTTCTTCTTTCTTTGTTTTGATACAGTAATTCCTCATTTAACACTATAGATATGTTTCAGAAAATGATCGTGTTAAGTGAAAACATGTTATGCGGGGTCAATTTTCCCATTGAAAATAATGGAAAAGGTGGGGCTTGCATTTCAAGCGGTGGTGTCTGTTGGGACCGGAACATAAGGTTGGGGGAGAAGGAGGACTGGATTACAGCAGGGAGGGGAGGTATTTGGCTCTGGGGAAGGGAAGGGGAGGAGAGGGGAGGAGGATTGGGTTGGGAGTATACTCCTGTGACGGGTCTGCCAGGACCCGCACTGCATCTGGCGAGGGGTGGGGGGGTCTACGGGGAATGGCGCGGAGAGCGGTGAACCTTCCGCCGCTTTGCAGGGAGGTGGGGGAAGCCCCGCACAGGCACCGGCAATGGGCCAGCTGGGGAAATCATGTTATTCCGGGGATGGTCATGTCATTCAAAAAAGTTCCTTTAAAAAAAAAAATCATGCTATCGTGAAAACGTGTTAAGCAGGCATGTGTTAAATGAGGAATTACTGTACTAGCTTTCCTGGTACTGGTCCATGAAGGTGCTTTCCTAAATTCCACTAAGCCATGGAAATAATATCTTGATTTTTGACAAGTTTTTTATCTGCTTATGCCAAACGCTTGCTTGAGAAAATGCAAGCTCAAGTATTGTAGAATACTTAGCATAAATGAACAGGGTCATGAGAGAGATCAGTTTTGGCTACATCACTTTTGCGATATTTGTGCTCAGTTGCAGAGTGAGTTGAGGCATCTTGTAACACAGCTGTCTCGGGCCCGTCTCATCTAGCTTGATGGAGCCTGAACAAATCTTCCTAGTCGTATTATTCTTTGTGGTTCTGGTGTGCACGTAGTACTATCATGTATCAGAGGGGTAGCCGTGTTAGTCTGAATCTGCAAAAGCGGCGAGGAGTCCTGTGGCACCTTATAGACTAACCGAAGTGTTGGAGCATAAGCTTTCGTGGGCAAAGACCCACTTCGTCAGATGCATCTCGCCGCTTTTGTAGTACTATCATGTATGCCTTATCCATGCCCGCATCTTGGAATTCCTTCATGCAATTGTGCCTGTCAGATCACGTATCTGTTTGCTCTGGACTTGTTCTGTTCCTTAAAATGGTATATGAGATTACTATAATCCAGTTAATAATAATTGGATAGTAAATGACTGACATGTCATTTGAAATATTACTTTTAAAGAGTAGTGAAAACTGTGTAAATAAGTATTTTTATTTTAACAATCTTTTGGATTTTTTAATGATTATTTGCAAAGAAAAATTCTGCACATTTGATAAGCATTTACAGCCTTTTGTGTGTTTATTTTATACAGATTCTAATAAAAATGCTTTGAATTACAGGCGTAGAGACAGAGCACATAGAGAAATAAAGAACATTTTCTATAAAGTAATCCAAAAACGCAGGCAATCTGGGGAGAGGGAGGATGACATGCTCCAAACATTGCTGGATGTTACCTATAAGTAAGTGAAATTGTTGAATGCTTGCTATTTAGAAGTTTAAGGAGGAACGGCTTAGTATTTTAATAGTGGAGGCTTCATTTATCAAAATTTTCCAAGTCCTTGCTGCATTATTTTCGTCACCCATTCCACCCTTCTCACATCTATTCCTTGGGTTCTTTGTCTTTCTCTCCTTTTATGCAGCTTTCTCTAGGTTTTTGGGGAGAACACCTCTTTCCATGCCATTGTGATGAGGATGAGTGGAATTTAAGCCTTTTTGCTACCTCCCTCTAGCGGCTGAAGGATTTCAAAAGCTTCAAGGGGTAGCTGAGTTAGTCTTTAAAGTACTACCAGACTATTTGTTGTTTTTTAAGTTTATCCTGTACAGACTAACACAACATAGATGACCAGAGTGTTGGATGTCCAACACTCTGGTCATCTGAAGAAGTGGGCTGTGCCCACAAAACCTCATGATATCATCTACATGTTTTGTTAGTCTGGTAGCACTTTAAAGACTATTTGAAGGATTTCACTTTGAATAGGCGCAGACTGTTTGAAGCATCAGAACTGTCAATTTCGTAAAATCAAGATTGATTTTAAAATAGAAAGAAAAATCAGACTAAAGTAAAATAAAAGTTTTGCATAACATACTCCATCTGAATATAATGCAATGCTAAGGGAGGTTGGCTTCCTTATCTTAATTATAGAGAAGAAAGAGATTTCATGGCTAAAAAACAAATCCCTTCCCTCCTATCATAGGCAGCCTGAAAGCCTTGTTTTCCATGTCACTCAGCCTACTTACTGATTTTTAGGATAAGGAACTCTTAATTCCTCTAGATGAAGTCACCTCAACCTTTCCATAATGCAAATTTGACTAGGGGTCTCTTCCAGAAATGATATGCTACAGTTGGTTTGGTGATCCCTAAACCAGTAACGTTGTCTCCTAGTCATCTCTGGAAAGCTCCCCAGTCGTCTTCTCTCTAAGAGCCCTCTTGAGAGTTCAATTTCTGAATACTAGTCAAAGGGATTTTTTAAAAATTAGCATTTCCATTATGTGCTGCTGCAGTTAGTACCCCTGCTGCATTAAGGATGTTAAATTTAGATTAATCGACTCTTGCTATGTTTCAAAGGTGGAAGCACCACGGGGTGCATGGGGATAGTGGAGGACTCAAGCAGTCACCCTGCACACTCCCTGTGCTCCTTTTTTTTTAAAATATATTGCTTGAGTCCTCCACTGGCCCCATGCTCCCTGCTACATTTTAAAGGCAGAAGCGCTGCCAGTTCCCTGCTGCACCCCTGCCCCTCCCCACAGAGACAGTACTGGGGGGAACTGGCTTTTGAGCCTGCTCCTCCACCCCTTTGTTGCCTTTCTTTGAGAGAGGCACCAAGGGAGGGAAGAGACTATTTGACTCAACTATCTGATAAGCATATTCTAATTGGATAGTTGACTATTTGCTAACATCCCTGCGCTGCATGCCTCCAGTTTCTCTGTTGCCCTCAAATAGCTTTTGAAATCTTTGAGCAGTTTCTCTTACTGTGAAATATATATTGACAGCTCTTACACCTCTGTTTTCTGTAGAAAGAGAAAAAAACCTGTTAATTGATTAGTCAATAAAAAAATAGATATTAGACTTCAGGGGTGGTCTTCCCAGGTTCATTACTAGCTATGTTTTAAGTTTAGATCCAAAAGTTTGGAGGTAATTTGTTACAGATGCTTAGCCAAGTTTTGGAGGCTATTCAGCAGCTGTCAGAGAACTACTGCTTTTCTGTATCGTGGCAACCCTTCTCTCTAGCTCCTTGCTATGTCATCTCTATTCTTTCCTCTGAATCTGCTGCTCCTCTCAACTGGAGGGAGGGGGAAAACACTTAATGTAAATGTAACTATGATCAAACACTTAACATGATGTATGACATTCTATCTGGATATCTAAAGCTTGAATGTATTTATTTTCTTAATCTAGGGATGGCCGTCCGTTGACAGATGATGAGATTGCGGGAATGCTTATTGGGTTGTTATTAGCAGGCCAGCATACATCTTCTACCACCAGTGCTTGGCTTGGCTTTTTTTTAGCGAGAGACAAATCGATACAGGAACAATGCTATGCAGAACAGAAAGCAGTTTGTGGAGAAGACTTGAAGCCTCTAAATTATGAGCAGGTGTGTGTTACATAACTCTTTCATGCTATCTTTAAATTTTTGCAAATTAATTTTATAAAAGTGTTTAAGCTGTTAATTAAATACTCCTGCAATTACAGCATCTCTGCCAAAAATATGTTAATGCTCATGTCTTTGAGCTTGTATCAGAGAGGAAGCTGTTTTAGTCTATATCTGCAAAAACCTTGCAAGGAATCCTGTTGCACCCTAAAAACTAGCAGATTTATTTGAGCATAAGCTTTTGTTAGCAAAAACTCTCACTTTGTTAGATGCATAGAGTGGAAATTAGATATTTGTGTCCTTTTCTTCTTTTGTGTGCAGCTTGTAGTTCAGTCTCTACACAAAAGAAGAAATGGATAAAAAGCAGACACAAAAAACGGTAACATACAAAAAACAGCAGAACACTTGGACACTCAGTAACGGATTGAAAAGTGGCCATCCTTCAACTAAAAATCTTCAAAAACAGACTTCAAGGAGAAAGTGCAGAGCTGCAATTCATTTGTAAATTTAACACTTTTAATCTGGCTCAGAGGGTTATCTGTGCAAGTCTGTAACTAACAAAAACTTAAAACACAACAATGGTCCTGTAGCACCTTACAGAGTAACCAAAATATATAAATAGTATCATAAGCTTTTGTGGGCACTACCCACTTCTTCAGATGACAAACATCTGAAGAAGTGGATTGTGCTCACAAAACCTCATGATGCTATTTTTGTGTTTTGGTAAGTCTCTAAGGCTCTAAGGTTTTTGCGGAAGAAGCTATGCATTTGCATATCTTCTTCCGATTCTTTTTGCAGAAGAGGTTTTGCCATTGTTTGGCCCTGTGTAGACGGGGCCAAATGTCGGAAAAAACCCCTTTCGCAAGACCCTGTAAACCTTGATTTATGAAGAATAAGGGGTCTTGCAAAAGAGGTGATTTTTCCCAACATTTGGCCCCGTCTACATGGGGCCAAATAATGGCAAAACCTCTTCCACAAAAAGAATCGGAAGAAGATATGCAAATGCTAGCGTGGTTTATATAGCTTCTTCTGCAAAAAAAGGCAGTGTAGCCGTAGCTTAAGGTGCTACGGGACCATTGTTGTGTTAAGTTTTTTCACTATTAATGTGAGTTGGAATAGGGACTGAGACTGGGTGGCTCACTATAAAATCAATTTTCCCTTTTTTTTTTATATTCACACCTCCTCATCAATTTGTAGGAGTGGGCCACATCCACCCTAAGCCAATAGGCATTGTTAGCATTGATCTTCCTCTTGATAAGATAACTCCCTTCCTTTCATGTGCTAGTATATTTATGTCTTGCCTTTAATTTCCACTGCATGTACAGTAAAACTCCATTCGTCCGGCATCTGATGGTCCGGCACCATCAGG
>JANRFK010006697.1:1849557-1871171 GCA_030068395.1 Apalone spinifera
CCAGCACCCCCTGGGTCCTAAAGGTGCCGGATTATCGGAAGTTTACTGTATCTGACGAAGTGGGTTTTGCCTACAAAAAGCTTATGCCCAAATAAATCTATTCTTCCTTAAGGTGCCACAGGACTCCTTGTTATCCTTGAACTCAGCGAATGAAAACAGGTTTTGGTGGTAATTTGTAATATCACAGACTAAATAGTGGAATCTTTCATTAAAAATTAATTAAATGAAGAGCAGGAATGGTATCTAGTGAAGTATATATTTGGAATTATGTATTTAAAATAGGAGCATGAGTTTCCAGATGTAAAGACACTGCTTTATTAATTAAATATTCTTAAATCCATGAGGCAATGGATAAAGTTTACTGTATTTGCAGCTGAAGGATCTGAACATGCTGGACCGCTGTCTAAAAGAAACTTTAAGGCTGAGACCTCCTATAATGACCATGATGAGAATGGCCAGAACTCCCCAGGTGAGCATGTTTGTTGATTCTATCTTGATCAGTGCTGTGACTAATGTAAATTAATTGTAACTCTGGTAGATAGGGAATGACACTGTCAGGCTACATCTACACAACAACATTTTTTTGCGCAAAAACTCGTGGAGTGTCCGCACCTCAAGCGCATTTGCGCAAGTAAATTTACAGTAACTCAACAGAAGAGAGAGGATTTTGTGGTATAGGGATTCCTCTTTCTACGAGGAATAACTCCTTTTTGCACAAGAGCTCTGTGTGGATGGGAAATGGGTTTTTTGCGTAAAAACAGCCTATCGAAGCACAAGTGTTCTGGTGGCCATTTTGTTAATGGCAATCAGAGGTTTCTTGTGAGAGAGTGTCCATGCAGTCTGGACGCTCTCTTGAGCAAAAGTGCATTGCTTCTCCGATGTGGTTTTGCATTGTGGACGTGCTCTTGCACAAGAAGTTTTTGCAGAAGATCTCTTCCGCAAAAGGCTTCTTGTGCAAGAATCCTGCAGTGTAGACATAACCTCATAAAGGATACAATCCAAACTAGGTTTGTAATTTAGCAAATGTGCCACCAACAATGAGATTAATAAATTGTGTATAGAGCTATACAGTTTGCAAAATTAATTAGCAGAGGAGAATAGGAGGACTGGAATGTGATGGTTTGAGCTTATTTCTTTCAGACCAGGGAAAATGCAGAGTTTAGGAGAGAAGTAGTGCTATTTTGTATCTGACCAGATCACTGATCTGTGGGTCTGTTATGCACTTTTCTTGTCAGGACATAAAGGTCAGGATTTCCCCTGGCCTTGACACTTGTGAAAATGATGTAATGTTTTTTTGTACTATGGTATTTGTCAGTAAACGAATCTTGCTTCCTCCTGCAGGGCCTTCTCTCTTTTATGTTAACACTTGTTCCTTTGTACTTTTTGGAAAACACATTGCTATTTAATATCTAGTGTGAAATTTCATCTCGTCTCATTGTCTCAGTTTGATTTGCAGTTGTTTTCTGACCTGTTAGTACTCTACTCCCCTTACTTGATACAACATCACATATGCCTCTGTGAGGAACATAGGTTGAGCACTGACTTCAGCTGACTTGTAAATGAGATCCTATATGACTCTTGAAATTAAGCAGTCTGATTATCTCTCCTTTTATTTCCCTTTGAACATAAACAACAATTTTAAAAAATCTCGCTACATTAGGGACCGTGTACACAGTTAACCAATGAGTCTGGGCTCATCAGTTAACGTTCATGGTTACACGCAGGCTCCTGGTATGCACAGCGTATGCATTGGCTCCCGGGGAACAGGTGGGAGTTGGTATGTGCGGAGAGCCACTTTCCGCTCCGTGGTTCTGCCACCATAGGAGAAGCAGCAGGGCAGAGGAGGGCAGGCTGGAGCTTGTTTGTGTGGGGAGCCAGCTTTTAAGGTTACTTAAGTACATGCATTTTAATATCCCTACTCTATTGTGTGTGTGTGTGTGTGTGTGTGTGAGAGAAAGAGAGAGACACACACACACTGATGTTGGGCTGGAGTATGGACTGGATTTTGGTCAATAAATATTCTTAACTGCTGTTTTATGATGTACATCAGTGGTCTCCAACCTTTTTACACCCAAGATCACTTTAAGTGACGGAACAAGCCAAGATCTGCTGTCCCGCTCCTTCCTTGAAGCCTGCCCTCTCTATTCTCCTCCTCTCCATCACTTTCTATCCCCAACCCTTATACTGCTGCTTTCCCTCCCCCCCCCAATTCTTCTGTAGGAAGAGGTTTTTCCAAAATTTGGCCTGTCTAGACTGGACCAAATGTCAGGAAAAACCCCTCCTTTTGGAAGCCCCCTTATTCCTCGTGGAAAGAGGAATATAGGGGTGACCGAAAGAGCATGTTTGCTCTTCCATTAAAAGAAGTGGAAGAACAAACGCATCCCTGGATGCAGAAGAGTTTTTCTGGGATATCTCCGGAATCCTGAAAAACTCCCGCAGTCTAGCCGTACCCTCGCTGGATTGAGAGAGGATGTTTAGGCTCTGGGGTAGGAATGGGGATTTGGGTGTGAGAAGGGGTGAGAGGTGGAAGCTCTGGGAGGAAATCTGGATGCAGGAGGAGGTGGATAAGGGAATGCTGGCTTGGGGAGGGGACTCCAGGCCGGGTAGGGTTGGGCCACTAAGCAAGCCACAGGCTTGTGGATGTGAGGGTTCAGGCATTTGGGTTGGGGTATGTGAAGGGCCCAGGGTAGGGGGTTCCAGTGTATGATAGGCTCAGATGTAGGGTCTGGGGAAAAGGAGAGTGCAGGAGTGTTATGATGCTGTGGCCAGATGGGGGCTTGGCCACAATTGGGGGTTTGTTGGCCAGGCTTCTTTTTTAATAAAACACTATGTCAAACACACAAAGTTTCTGCATTGTGTTTATTTTTGAGAAGTTCAGGGAATCTGTTTTGAATCAGGGGTCACTGACCCACAGAAAAGTCAGTTGGGGCCACACAAGTGAGATTTGGGGGAAAAAAAATCTCCTCCAACCCCCCCCCCCCCAAGCCTCACTAATGTGGCCCTAACTGTACTGGTGGGAGCAGGGGACATGGTGCTAGTGGGTGCTGGGGCAGGGGACAGGGTGCCAGTGGGGACAGAGTTCTGCAGCTGGGGGCAGGGGAGAGGGAACAGGATGCCAGGAGGGCAGTGGGGGCAGAGAGTCCCCTGCATCCGCCTCCTCCCAGGATTTCCCCCCACCCCCAAGAGGAGAGAAGTCCTGTCGCATGCCTCCTCTGGGCCCGACTCCCCTCTCCCGCAGAGAAGTGAAGTAGCAGCGTGCGCCTCTGTGGACTCACCCGGTAAGTTCCCAGCACGCCACAGACTTGGGGCAAGGAAGCAGCCAGCGCATTTCCAGGACCCCCGGAAATGACGCGCAGCTGCAGGACTTCCATCCACCCTGCGGGAAGCTACCACTACCTCTATTGTGCTCGAGGTTGGGGGTGGGGGGAAATGGGAGGCCTGGAACGCCTCGATCACGATCAACTGGTTGGTGACTAGGGATGTAGATGATTAACTTGGAATTTTTACTGTTTGTGGTGGTTGGATGCTCATTTGAATGCCCTTAATTGGATTGCAGCTAAGTTTTGTGTATGCATCGCATATGTGGGTATTAAGAGGTGTAGTTCCGTTGGAAGTTCTGTATCAGGGATGAACAAATCAAGCTAGTGAATGCAGCTATATCACTATGTATAACATTTTAAGGGAAAAAATTGATACTTTCCTTAGAGCTTCTTACTATTTTCAGTTCCGTTTTGTTCAACACTAGATGGAGCTGTAACACAGGTTCATTTACTCTCAAAATACCTTGTTCCTTCAAGGAAGGGATGCTTTTTCTGTTATATAAGACGCTGTTCTGTTTCTTTTTGGTATGTATGCATTGAGAAACAAGAACATTTTCTCTGTACAAACTACTCCTTTTGTTTTGATGATCATTTACAGATATTTTTCAAGGTTCAGGCTACTGTGTTTGATTGGATAACCAATATTACTGACAATTTTTCTTAATCTTATCTTTCCCTAGTTAATTAAAAAAACATTCCACATAAAGATACTACAGAATGTTTGTGAGTAAGAAACCCCTTCAGTAGGAGGGTCTTTCTGCTCCCTTTCTGTGTCAGCATCTGCTCAGCATTTGCTCATGTGACATGTGTAGTCATAGCTAGGGTCACAGTCTCATATTTGGAAGGGAGCCAGCACAGTAGTAGTGTCAGCATTTTACCTCAACTTGCATCTTTCCAGATTTTGACTTCAGTCAGTGAGAGCTGAGTGAAACAATTTAAAGATGAGTAAACTGTAGTAGTAATAATAATAAACAACTACTGTGGGGCATAATTACTAAGAGCTCTGAAAATTTGCAAAATGATTTGAAACACTTTAAAGGGTGGCAGTGCTACTTTTCATTCATACTTTGTTTTTTAATTTTTTTTTTACTTCTTTCAATTTTGATAGAAGATAGTTTCATTTTATAGCCTGCAGTTTTTGATGGATGGTTCTTAGTACATTACAGCCAATTGATCACATACCTTAATTGTCTCACTGTAAATGTTACACTGCACTGGCAGTTCACGGTTTGTCTTTAAATTTACTTAACAGCTACATTTCAGTACTATGTTCTAAATAAATTTGCGGTACTTCAGATGCTAGTTTGGGAGCAAAGTATTCTTGAAAGTATATTCACTGTGGCATACTGACTAATATGAAACACGTTTTCACCAAAACTGGAAAGTTATACTTTTTTTTTTTTTTTAATACTTCGTTGTGATGGGGAAATGGCTCACTCAGTGGATGTTAGCAACATATTAGTTATCTGAATACGGCATCTTGCATAGTTAGGAACATAGGATCTCTTTGATCATTGAGTCCTCTGCTACTGCAGACAACCCATATCTGTACTACTATTCATAAATTTATCAAGCTGCATCTTTAAACTAGTTAAGTGGTTTGCTCCTCCAACTCATATTGGAAATCCATTTCCAAACTGCATTCATCTGATAGTTAGAAATCATCTTCCAATTTCCAGATTAAATTTATTTAGGGCCAGTTTATACTCATTTATTTTTATGCCAATATTGTCCTTACTTATAAATAGCTATTTACCTTTGGTGTATTTATAAACTGTTCTTTCAGCCTTTATTTTGCCAAAGTAAACAAGCCAGGCTCTTCTAGTCTCTCTTATAATATAATACGTTTTCCATTCCCAGTATCTTTGTAATAGCTCTTCCCTATACTTATTTCAACTGAATACATCTTTCTTGACCCTTGGTGATGAGATTTGAACATAAGTTAGGCTTTATTGTTCAGCTAAACAAATTTCTTCTATAAGCCAAGTTGAGGATGACACTTTGGAGAACTTTTGTAGGAGGGAAAACAGAGAATTGCTTTTTGTAACAGGACTTTTTCCCCTCCCCCCCTTTGTAGACTGTTGCCGGCTTTACTGTTCCTCCTGGCCACCAGGTTTGTGTATCTCCCACTGTTAATCACAGACTTAAGGATTCTTGGATAGAAAGCTTAGAATTCAAACCTGACCGTTACCTCCAAGATAACCCTGCAGCTGGAGAGAAGTTTGCATATGTGCCATTTGGTGCTGGTAAGTCTAATGATAGAGTAAGGAATTGTACTGTCTAAAGTTTTGAGTTTCTATCTCTTGTTGCTTTGAAAGAGTCTCTCAAATGGGAGACTTATCAGACAAGGGAAAAAAAAGTGAAACTGACAAATGCGCAGCTTAATGCATAAAGTAAGCAGTATTTGTCTTCTATTTCAATTAATATAATTTTACTTGTTGCTTTTGAATAATAAGGACTCTTTAGACTGGCATGACTTTCAAGTTGTTCCCTTATTGTCAAGGGAAAAAACTACACCGTATTCATTGAAGAATTAATTCTTATGGAAACAATATCTATAAATCATTGCACATAAAACTTTCCTTTGAATGTTATGGCTGATCTGGGAACAACTTTTGAATGTATGTGTTCTCTTTGAATGCATGTGCTGAATTAATTAAGCTTTTTGCCAAGAAACTAGAGTAGATTCTGTTCTGTAGATGAGTAGGGATGTTAAAATGTGTTTAAGTAACCGTATAACTGCTGAAAATGTCAGTGGTTAAGTTACATGCAAGGCAGCAGTCAGCTCCTGGGGAGCTGGTGCACATGGAGAGCTGATTATAAGGTGGCTCCCACCTGCTGCTCCCCCGATGCAGGCTCCTAGTATTTATGGGGAGTCAGCTCTGCATGTAACCAGGCTCATTGGTTAATCATGTACATGGTTACATTTTCACATTCCTAGTAGATAATTAGATATTTGCAGCTGTGAAAGTTGGATTGCATTTAAAGTTTGATATCAAAACAATGGACTAATCTGCATTAACTTACAGGATTTTAGCAGTTAAGTGCAAACACTGACATCAGTAGGACTTAAGCATGTACACTTATGTTTAAGTGATTTGCTGAAGTGGTGCCATAATTACATTTGTTTAAACACAATGAAAGAAACTGTAGTGTACATTTAAAGCAAATTCTTAAAGTAATATTTTAGTTCAAGGTGCATTATGAAGTGCAATAACTATTACCCTCTGTGGGTTTTCCTCTAGGCCGTCATCGTTGCATTGGAGAAAACTTTGCTTACGTTCAGATTAAGACTATTTGGTCTACTTTGCTTCGTTTATATGAATTTGATCTCGTCAATGGATATTTTCCTACTGTCAACTATACAACTATGATTCACACACCTGATAAGCCAGTTATCAGATACAAGAAGCGATCATGCTAATTGAGAGAATTATTTCTGTATTTAAATTGTGAAAATTACTGTTTCTTAAATAAGTTATGATGAAATTAAATAGTTAATAGAAAAGCTGGTTCATTGGATCCAAGTGTTGTGTTATGAAAGAAAGGTTACTCTAACCATAAAATGTGAAATTGTACATTGCAAATACTGTACATTCTAACTTAAGATATTATAAAAATACTGTCTTTTCTACTTGTGTAACAATTTTAAGGTGGATGTTGCATATTGATAAAGGTGAACCCAACCGTTCTGTCAAATCTTAGGACAGTTGAGGTTTTAATACTTTTTTTATAAGTTTAAATTGTAATTGTGAACAATTTGGAACATGCTCACTTTGCAGCCTTGAATGTGCTTGCAGAAGTGAACACATTTTATATAATGAATTATTCAGCATTTTAATGAATGAACCAAAAATTGCCATGGTTTTAATTTTGAAAATACTGAAAATGTTAAGATTCTTATGTGACAGGTACTTTAGGTGCTCATCTCAAGGCAATTTTGAAGGGTCTGGATTTTCAGAGAATACCTAGCTAACCAGACTCTGAAAATTAGTTCTATTTTAAATTATGTAATAGTGGGTACCCAAAATAGTCAGTCACACCTGGAAGTATTTGTTTCTGTGCAGAGATTGGCAGTAAAACCTTACAAATCCTGACTTAATAGGTAAGAGTGAACAGAACAAGCCAGCTGTGTATCCCATCTCTATCTTTAACTGTGTTCATTGTGTATTAAAAAAAGTGAATAAAATAACTAAAGTGTACTACTATATTAAGTATAGTAGGCTTTCTAGTGCTTACAAGACTTATAGGGAGTATAGGTATTGCATAGAAGTACTATATAATTTTTTAGACATCTGCTGCTGTTCTTTACTATTAAATCTTGGCAGTGTGGGCCAAGACTTGATGCTGTCCAAAAAGAGGCACAGTGAGTTAATAAGGTTTTTCTCCCAATTCAAAACAGGTCAGTGCTTGTCCAGCTCTATTCGCATGGAAATGGGTAACTTATTTCAGGACTGTTAAATGTTATACTTGTATGGTGGAAAGTACTTTAATGAGACTTGGAGAAATTTGTCATTAAAATTTCTAAATTTTGTGAAATAGTTTCCTTTGCTCACAACCCTGTTCAGACTTTCAGAAAAATATAGAATATGGGTTCTTAACTGACTACTTAAACTTCCTTTTTGTTGAATTTTAATAAATTATGGATAAATATGAACTAGAGCCAGCCTGATCCTAACTAACACTACTGTTACTTAACAAAACTTTGGGGCCACAACAAATTGAAAATCTCATGAACTAGCACAGCCTCATTTAAAATGCCAATATAAAATGAAGCCCTTATCTAGCAAACTGTTGCCTTCAGAAACTCCAATTGCCTAGAGGCAGAATAAAATTAATGCCCAATTATTTATTAAACATCATGCTAGTTTGGACTTCTTCCCCAGGCAGCAGTTGGCAGCTCTCTGGTAGTTACGAATCCTCCTCTTGCCTACCCTTGAAACTGAAACCAACAAGAAAGGTGGTGAGTGGTTGATTTTTTTTGCAAGAGTTAGGGTATAGTTACCCTTTAATAGTGTGTAGAAGAAATGGTTCTTCACATAAAATAACCTGAAACAACAGGTAAAAGGATGAAGTCTTTATTTCAGTACTTTGACAAAATACCCTTAAAATCCAAAACTTCTACCATTACAAAAATAGGTCTCTACAAGTGATCTATTCTGTCTGCACTGCCAGTAGCAAATATATTAAGACAAAGTTGTGTATCTTCAGTAGCCTTGTCAGAAAAAGTGCAGTACACTTTGAGCTACACCTCGAGCAATCAAATACACAAGTTTCATCTCCTTGCATGGCATTTGATAAATACACACTTTTTTTTATAACTTAATCATTTAAATTAGCATTCCACAAATATACACGTAATTTAATAATTGAGTGAACACAAAGTGCCTATATACAGAAATTCCAGTCTGTGGTGGTATCAGCAAGGGAACTGTGTACAATTGTACAGCGGTGTTCATGTTGGTCCCACAATGTACATGTTATACAAAAGCACAGAAAGAGCACAGATTTACAAAAAGGCAGTTCACTCATCATTACCAGTGATGGAGAAGTTGAAAGGCTATTATCTTCTAACACCAGAGTGCAAATTAGTGTAGGAAGCAGAACCTGTAAGATCAAAAAACATCTTCAAGTGTTTGGAGAAACTGGATGTTTATTTCTAAGTCAGCATTAGCTATCTGACATTTCTACAAGATGCTTCAGATGACCTGTGAAGATTGTACTATAGAGAAAAAGATATTCTTGTTTCTAAGCTCTGTTTTGTTAAAATGGTTTGCCTCCTTATCAAACTAGATTTGTAGAGTCCCACGGATATCTTTGGATGCAGAGATTTGTGGCTCATGTTTGAGGCTACAATTATACATTTTGTATCTAGACCCCAGCATGGGCATCCTCATCCACGTATGTAGATGTGGATACCATTTTGAATCTGCACACAGGTCTATAGATTTGGGTCACTGAATATTACTGAGAGAAGTTCTGGATCCTAATAGAAATACCTTGTGCTAATGGGACCCCCGCTGGACAGCCAGATCTCAGCTTTCCCTGCTTGCTTGCCTACCTCGCTGAGGGACAGCAAAGCATTTTTGTGTCTGCTCTGCGACACGGGTGGGATGTGGAATGGACATGAGCAACACATCTTGAAGAACAACAGTTAACTCATCTAAGTTGATGAGCCTTTTTCAGAAGGCATGATAAAAATGTTGCAGTCTGTCATTCAGCAATTGTCAGCATCAGAATCGGGCAACTAAGCCCAACAACACAAAGGCTGATTAAACAGGAGGAATCTTGATACAAAAGAGTTTAAAAAGCCATTTCCCTATTTTTCTTAAACATTCTTGGTAAGATGTTGATTAAAATCTTGCTGCAGACTTAAGACACAGCCTCAGCAAAAGCTACATATTCATGCAGTACACAACTGCATATGGTTTCATTCTTAGTTTGACCACTCAGCTGTACTGTGCTTTTTGCTCCTGGAGTTCAGCTGTGACGTTTTCCCCTTTAAGGCAGAACCTGAGAGACCAGCATATATTTTAACTCAGAACAGCTGCGTCTAGACTGGCCAGTTTTTGCAGAAAATCATCTGCTTTTCCGCAAAAACTGGCCAGCTGTCTACACTGGCCGCTTGAATTTCCGCAAAAGCACTGACTTCCTAATGTATGAAATCAGTGCTTCTTGCAGAAATACGTTGCGCAAAAGGGCCAGTGTAAACAGCTGACATTTGTTTTGCGCAAAAAAGCCCTGATGGCTAAAACGGCGATCAGGGCTTTCTTGCGCAAAAGCGCGTCTAGACTGGCACAGACGCTTTTCCGCAAAAAGTGCTTTTGCGCAAAAGCGTCCGTGCCAATCTAGACGCTCTTTTGCGGAAATACTTTCAACCGAAAAACTTTTCCGTTAAAAGTATTTCCGCAAAATCATGCCAGTCTAGACGTAGCCAACAGGTATTGGGTGTCTTTGTATCAGGAAGAAAAGGTTACTTACCTTGCAACTACTGTTCTTCGAGATGTGTTGCTCATGTCCATTCCAGTTAGGTTAGGTGCGTATACTGTGTGCACTGACTCAGGAGCTTTTTCCTTTAGCAGTACCCGTTGGCCCAGCTGGGGAGCCCCCTGGAGTGGCACCAGTATACTCCTGCTGGCCCTCCACCCCCTCAGTTCCTTCTTACTGGATACCTCCGATGCAGGGAGGTGGGTGGGATGTGGAATGGACATGAGTAACACATCTTGAAGAACAACAATTACAAGGTAAGTAACTTTTCTTCTTCTTCGAGTGCTTGCTCATGTCCATTTCAGTTAGGTGACTCCCAAGCAATACGGCAGGAGGTGGAGTCAGACCTAAACTGTGATGGACTGCAACACGGCTCTGCCTACTGCTGCATCATCTTCCCTAGCCTGTTGGGTGATAGCATAGTGGGCTGTAAAAGTATAAATAGAGGACCACGTAGCTGCTCTGGAAATGGCTACAACAGGGACGTGCCACACAGGCAGTGGTTGAGGCCTGGGCCTTTGTGGAATGAGCCATAAGTGGTGGTGGCTCCTGACCCTCGCTGTTATAACAGGCCCATTTGGACAAGCACTGTGCTGACACAGGCAACCCTTCATTCTTTCTGCTATAGAAATAAAGAGCTGTGGTGATCTCCTGAACTCTCTTGTCCTATCAATATAAAACACTAGTGCCCTCACATCCAGGGACTGTTCTGTTTGGGACAGAAAACTGGAAGATAGATATCCTGTGACATGAAAATATGTGATCACCGGTCATTTCTTCCCAAGGTGAAGTCGAAGTCTAAGTCTAACCCCGTCCTTAAAAAATACTGTGTAAGGGGGCTTAGAAGTGAGGGCCCTAAGTTCAGATACCCTCCTGGTCAATGTGATGGCCACTAAAAAAAGCTTGAAGCATGATAAGTGCTTCAAGGAGCAGGTAGCTATGGGCTCAAAAGACGGACTCATGAGCCTCGTGAGGACTGAGTTAAGGTCCCACGTGGGTAACGGTTGCCTCATATGCGGATACAGTCTGTCTACCCCCTTGAGGAAGCGTTTAACCATAGGCTGCACGAAGACTGAGGAACCCCCTTCCCCCAGATGGAAGGCTGCTATAGCGGCTAGGTGAACTTGCAATGTTGATTTTGACAAGCCCTCTAAGTGGAGGTGTAGGTGATAGTCTGGAATAGGGGCCCCATGAGGATCTACCCCTGTGGTGCTCACCCAGAGGGAGAAATATCTTCATTTGGCCTCGTAAGTCGCCCTAGTTGAGGGCTTCCTGCTCTCTATCAGAACTTTTCTCACCCCCTCCGAACAAGTACTCTGCTGCCCCTCTAGTCGTGAAGGTTCCAAACTGCCAGGTGGAAGGAAGGAATGTTTGGGTAGCACAGCCTCTCCTCTTCTAGGTTCTTAGATATCAGGTCCGGAATCAGCGGCAGTATGAGGGGTGCTTCTACTGTCAAGTCCAGGAGCATGGAATAGCAGTGTTGGCGCGGCCACGCTGGGGCTATCAGTCATTGCTATCAGGATGACTGATGCCACCCACCTCCTGACCAGCAGGAGAACTCTGTGTGCCAGGGGAAATGGGGAGAACGCATACAGGAGATCCTTGGGCCACTGCAGCACAACAGCATTTCCTACTGACTCCTTCCCCAGGCCCAGGAACGAGAAATAGCTCAGGCACTTGTAGTTCTTCTGGGAGGTGAACAGGTTGAGGAGGGGATGTCCCATCTCTGGAAGACTGTCTGTAGGATACCCTCCCTGATAGACCATTTGTGAGTTCTGGATGATCTGCTGAGCTTGTCTGCCAGCACATTTTGATTCCCAGGGAGGTAGGAGGCCTCCAGGCGAATATGGTGTGCTATGCACAGGTCCCACAGCCGGAGGGCTTCCTGGCACAGGGGAGAGGAGCAAGCTCCACCCTGTTTGTTGATACAACGAATAGCTGTGTGTTGTCTGTCAATACTAACACCACCTTGCCCTCCAACTGGGGCAGGAAAGCCAGACAGGCCAGTCTGACTGCCCTGAGTTCCTTGACATTTATGTGTAACCAGTATTTGCTTGGTGACCACATACCTTTGGTACTGAGGTTCGCTAGGTGGGCTCCCCATCCAGCATCCGACGCGTCCATTACCAGTCGTGCTGATGGGATCTGCCTGGTGAACAGAACTCCATGACACACCACATCTTCCTGGAGCCACCAATTCAGTGAATGGAGAACAGCTTCTGGAATTGTAAGGAGCTCGTCCAAGGGCACACGGGTCGTGTGCGCCAAGGTTAGCCACTCTTGGAGGTGCCATAAATGTAGCCTGGCATGCTGGACCACGCAGGTACATGCTGCCATATGGCCCAAAAGTCTCATACAGGTGCGGGCCATTGTGAGCGGCGATGCTCTGATGGTCATGAACCTGGCTCTTGTGGCATCCAAATGCGCCCTGACGAAGGCCAACTTTTGTGTGGGGGTGAGCATGGATTTCTTCTAATTTATGAGGAGACCAACTTTGCCAAATAGGTCCCTTATGAATTCTATGCGAGCCATGACCTGACCCTTGGATGATCCCCTGATCAGCCAAACATCTAGACAGGGGAACACCTGAATTCTGTGATGCCAGAGGAATGCAGCCACAGTCACCATGCATTTGGTGAATACACTCGGGGCGGTAGAGAGATCGAAGGGTAGGACTGTGAACTGAAGTGACTGTCGCCAACCAGGAATCGGAGAAATTTCCTGTGAGCCAATATAATAGAAAAGTGGAAATACGCGTCCTTCAAGTCAAGGGCGGCGTACCAGCCTTCTTTTTCTAGGGATAGAATGATAGAGGCTAGGGTCACCATTCTTCTTCACAAAGGTTCTTCACAAAGGAGTTCAGATTCCTTAGGTCTAGAATGGGACAAAGCCCCCCCCCCCCCCCTTGGATTTGGGAATTAGGAAATATCTTGAGTAGAACCCCTCGCCCAGAAACTCTACAGCCCCCAATGCCAGTAAGGATGACACCTCTTTCTCTAGGAGAATCTCGTGAGGGGGTCCCTGAAGAGGGATTGGAAGGGGGGGGGGCATATGTGGGTGGGACAGGAAAGGGATGACACATCCCTTTTCTACCGGGTTTAGCACCCAGCAATCCTAAGTAATTTTGTGCCAGGCCTGGGAGAAGTGGGAGAGCCGGGACCCAAAGGGTGGAATTAAAGTGGAGGCTGGGATGCAGTCCTTGAGCGTACCTTCAAAAGGATGCCTTAGGCTGCTGGTTAGGGTCTGGGTGGATCCTCTTTCTGGATCTGATCCGGATCTCCTACATCTATTCCTGTTCATATTGTTGTTGAAAGTGCACCCTCTCCTTCTACCTTGATCAGATTTAAAGGTCTGTTGGAATGGTCTCTGGGAAGTCCTAGTTAGAAAAGACCTATGTTGTAGAGCTGGGGTGTGGATCCTCAGAGATTTGAGGGTAGCCCTAGATTCTTTGAGGCTATGTAAGTGTGAGTCTGTTTGTTCCAAGAACAGCCCTGTACCCTCAAAGAGTAGGTCCTGCATGGTATTCTGGACCTCCTGAGGTATCTCCGACACCTGGAGCCAGGCACTGTGCCTCATGATCACTCCGGTAGCCATGGCATGGGCTGCTGAGTCGGCATCCAGTGCAGCCTGTAGTACCGTACGGGATACAATTCTGCCCTCTTCTAGAAGGATCCCAAATTCTTGCCTTTCCTCCTGTGGGAGGTGATCTCTAAACCTCTCCATAGCTGATAGCGTGTTATATGCATATCTACTCAGCATGACTTGCTGATTGGCTATACGCAGCTGAAGCCCCCCCGTTGCGTAGGCCTTTCTGCCCAACAAGTCAAGCTTTTAGGGTTCCCATCTTTTAGGCTTGGGGCCTGGAGGGCCCTGTCTCTTCTGCCCTGCTGCTTGGACCACCAACGGACTGGGTGGTAGTAGAGATATTCGTGTCCCGACTGAGGTACAAAATATCACCTCTCCATGCCATAATGTCTTTGCCAACCTGGACACTGTCTTATTCAGCAGTAATGCCACGTTGGCCGGAGTATCTGCTGTTAGGATGTCTACCACAGGGTCCAGGTCCTTTGTTACCACCTCCTCCTGTACCCCCAAGTTCGTCACCAGTCGACAAAGTAGATCTTGCTGTGCCCTGGCATCCATAACTGGCATTGAAGGTGCTGGATCATCCAGGGCCTCGTCAGGTGAGGATGAGGAGGATTCCCCTTGAGGGGGGAGCACCTGCTGGGGCTCGACTGCTGTCGGTGGTGGGGCCAGAAGAGCCATCTGTTGGCATACAGCCAGTCCAGTCACCTCACCCTAGGGCTGAGGGACCGTGTCCAAAGCTGGTGGCCTGGTTAGGGGGGTGGCGGAAGGAGTACCCCTGGAGTGGGAGGTCACTGATGAATACTTAGCTTGTTGTGGCCCCTGGGCTTGGTGGTATGCCCAGGGGTCCAGAAGGGCCATTGTTGCGGTGGCCACTGTTGCAGGTGGGGCTGGGAAGGCATCGAACTGTAATGGTGTGACCAGTAGGGCGAGTGGGATCGGTGTCGAGATCTTGATCCTGCTGAAGACCCTCCTGAGTGCACCGACTCCGCTTCCGACTCCGATGAGTATTCAGAAGCCGACCATGGCAGTGCCGAAGACTGTGCCAGGGAGCAGTGGGAAAACATGTGCCTTGCCATCGCCATAGGCTTCCCCTTGGGATGTGGTATTCGCCCCTGTCCTGGCGCTGCCGGGGGCGGCATCGTTGGCAGTTCATGGCCGAATGTCTGTTGGGTTGTGGGCCCTGACATCCCCACCATCATTGGTGCTGCAGTCCAAGTAGGAGCAGCTCCCAGTTCCGGTAAGGGCGGTACTGGTTGAAGCGTTGGCAAGAGGTACACCGGTGGTACCATCTGCGGTGCCGATGTCATCTGCGGTGCTGGTGTTATACATGGCACAGGTGCTGGTGTCGGTGGAAAGGTTGATGCCGCTGTCGGGGCTGGAGCCAGTACCACAGATGCTGCTACCACTGGTGCTGGTACCGCTGGTGTTGGTACCACAGATATCAGTACCCTAGGGCCTGATACCATAGCTGTTGTCGGAGGAAGGTATAAGGGGAATTGGAATCGGGCCAAACATTGGTGTCGGTACTGAGCTCGGGGTTACCCGTGGCTGCTCAGATGGCTCGGTTGGTTCTGGTGCCTGTAAGGGGGACTGCTGACTGTCCTCCCCAGCCTGTGTCAGTCCTGATGCTCTATTAGCTCCCGTGCAACATCGAAGGTCTTCGGCGTCGGTGGTTGGAGGATCTCCTCGATCTCTATTTCAGACATGAGGCCTCCTCCTGTATGCTTCATGCTCAACTGGTGCCGTTTACATGGCTTGGGAGCGTCGTGTCGGAAGGTCTCAGCCTGGTGCCAGTCCTTGTGGTGCACCTTCGGGCCATGTCATGCCGGCGACCTTCCCCTGTACTTCTTCTTCGAATGCACCAGCAATTGGGATCGGTGCCTTGATGTTGTTGGTATTGCCGGCACCATTTGTCTCGGTGCCCCGGACGCCTCTCTAATGGACGTCGGTGCGGCCCCGGCATTACCTCCCCAATAAGGAGATAAGTGGAGAGAGAACTTCTCTAACAAACACGATCTTCACTATTTACAACTATAAACAATTATTATCTACAAGCTAGCTAACACTAAGGAAAGAACACAATGAGATGAGCGCTCCAGCTACCGTCACAGGCGGTAAGAAGGAACTGAAGGGGTGGAGGACCAGCAGGGGAAGCCGTATACCTGGCTCCCCGGCTGGCCCAACGGGTACTGCTAAGGGAAAAAGCTCCGGAGTCCGTGCACATGGCACGTGCACCTAACCTAACCGGAATGGACATGAGCAAGCACTCGAAGAAGAGGAGGAAAGTTTGACATTTACCTGACTGTACGTTTCCAAGTCGCCTCTGTAGTGCCTCCAGTCGATTGATATAATCTGTTAAAGCTCTATCAGGATCATAATTATGCAGCTGCGGACATGCAAGGGAAGCTGGGCTTAAATCAGCATGGGTGCCCTGGTACCTAGTGAAAGACAAACAATGAGATGTAGGTTTCAGAAATTGAAGTTATTGTACTGGAATACAGTTTCCAAAGAAGAATGTAGCAGCAGTGTTACCAATATTAAGTATATAGATGCACTGAATTTTAGAAAAATCACAGTTATCTACTGAAAGCACTTTGCCCCCCCATCCTGACTCCCCATTTTCTTCGGCACACTCCATCTTTTTGACCACCTAACTCACTCTCTACCCCCTCCAAACACCACCCAATCTGACTTCTCCTCCCTCTCAAGATACATCTACACTACAAAAAAGACCCAGGCGAGTTAGTTGCAGAGGCCAGTCTAGGGACTCAGAGCTTGGTGCTAAAAACAGCAGTATCAATGTTCCTAGTTGGGCTCTGAAATCTGGCCAGGGTGCGTGTATTCTAGAGGCTGAGTGGGAACGCTGACATTGCTATATTTAGTGCTGTAGTGCAAGCCCTGTGAGTTGGAGTCCTTGGAGCTGGGCTCTGAGACTTGTGGCTATGGGTGTTTTTTCTTTAGTGTAGATGTACCCTCAGATGCTTAACGTCCCTGCTTCTCCCAAGATTCCTGTGGAATTTTTCTGAGGCAAAAGGCACAAGTCAGACTCTTATTGAGCCTGCATTAAACACGCAGAAGTAGCTGTACTTTCAAGTACCTTTATATAAAAATTTCTTCTAAGAAAAAGCAGCATGTTGAAGTAGTTCTATATGGTTTTAGTTCTCTGTAGTTTCCAGTGGCTATACAGAAAACTAAAACTAGGTCAAATACTTTTCCATGTAACCAACTGCTGTAGTTTCCATAGGCTATGAGATTACAAATGACAGGGGAGTCTAGTTGTACTGTAGTGGGAGAGGATGTGTCCATTGCACTAGGTGAAAATACATCCCAGAGAACTGCTGAAGCCTGATTTTCAGAAGTGCTTTGGATCCACAACTCTATCTGATGTCAAGAAAGGCCTGCAGTTACTTTGAAATATCTTCCCTCTGGGGAGAAATACTGGCTCCAATGACTTCAACAGTGCTAGGATTTCACTGCAGTGTCTCAGTGGTAATACTCTGACTGGACAGATGAACGCTTGCATGAAAAGTTAGAAGCATTTACATAATTTTGAAGCAAACCTGTTGGCTTATGTATGGACACTTGATGGCGTCTGAAAAACATCAGAAGGATGGAAACTGCAAGGTTAGGTCTTGAACAGAAAAGACATAGTATAAAATGTATCAAACCATGGAATTCCCACACTCCTAACATGCATTCATGTTAACTACAGAAATAAACTTTTCAAATGAATAATTATTTAACAAACTTACCTATGTTGAGAATTTACAGGAGATCTGAGAGACTCTAGATCTGATCTGGATCTATCAGAAGAATGTCTGTGTTCTCCATAGAGCTCCAGACCACCAGCTAATGAATCGGGCCTTAGCTCATTACCTAAAACAACTACAAGTGTTAGCTATAAAAATATCAACAGATCTCTCAGATGCACTCTTTGTTTTATATCTGGTGAAGTGAGATTAAAAAAAAACCCAGCTAAAGTGCAGCTAGCATTGCCTACCATGCTGACCAATATTGTCTCACTGGTTACTTGTATTTCTTCCTATGTCTACATCAATCTGTTGTCCCTTGTGTTGCATTCACTTTTGGGGAAGGGACTATCTTTTAGTTCTGTGTCTGTACAGCACCTTTGTCCCTCATTGGGGCTCCTAGGCACTGCAGCAAACCAAATAATAAAAGCAATTGCCACTGTTCAATCATCTGTTTCGACACCTAATCTGAAACTAGGCCACAGAATAGTTCAGAAATAAATACATGTATACCTACAAACGACACATCTTAAACTTCTCAAAGGAAGTCTCAAACAGCTGTAACAGCTCTTCCATTTAGCACAAATAATTTTTGTAAAATGAAAATGTTCTACCAAAAGCCTTCTCAGTACATGCATATAGGTTGCTTCCCCTCCACTGCATTCAGGTATAGTAGTTGCAACTTTCCACTTCTCAGGATCTTGGTGTTACTAAGATCCATTCAAAACTTCCTTTGAGGCACTCTCAAAAATAGCTACTTTATCTGTACAAATTAACCATGAATATTGGGTGGAGCTACACAACCAGGACTGGGACCTTTTTTGCAGAAAAACAGTTTTTAGTCAGCAAAGTTAGATTTCCTTCTCTACTCCATGGGCTGGAGCTACTGGATTCTGCCTAGAAGTAACCTTCACATAAACCTGCCACTTGCCTGAGTTGCACTGATTAGTTTAGAACTATAAATCTTTGAGTAATGGCTCATACTGATTCCAGTTAGGTGCGCGTGCGTGCAGCATGCACAGTCATCGGAAATTTTTTCCCTTAGCATCACCTGTTGCTGTGGAATCTCCTGAAGAGATACCTCCATGACACTCAATATATGACCTTGCGAATTTGGTATCTCCTCAGTTTCTTCTTACTACCAACGATGGGCGTTGGACCTGTGGTTCTTGCTTTGCAAGTTCTCTTCATTTTCTTAGCTTTCAGCTGAATTGTAGTCTTACCATTGGTTTTAAAGAGAGTAGTTTAGTAGTTGCTAGAGTTAGCTGTTGAGAGTGGGGGTATCCTCTCCATTCTGATGACTTATTTCACCCTTCTTAGAGATGGGGGAAGGCTCTCTCATATCAGAGAACACTGCAGCAGACACAGAAAAATCTCACCATTCACAGGCTGCCCTTTGCCTAAAAGGAAGCTGCGATGTTTAAAAAAACTACACTGATTTGCATCTGACAAGAAGCAAAATACAAGAGTGTTCAGCCGAACATCTGTGCTCAGTGGAATGCAGTGGACTGCTGAAGAGTTTACCAGAAACATTAGAGAAACAGGGCTAGCTAATGAAATGAAGGGGAAGGAGCAACCTACTGCTTCTAGAATAGGGAGGTTGACCTAAAATGTTTACTCAGCATTTGTGTAATTCATAGATGGTGCTTCTTCAAACATTGCCAGTCAGTGATTTACCTGTGTTCTGGCTAAAGCCATCTCTGTTGACACTTATTAAATTAGAACTGGTAACTCGGTGCCACCGACGAACCAGGAATTTCATTCTGTATTTAAAATAAAGACAAATATTTTGAGTCAGACAAATATTTACTTATTTTAATAACAAGCTTATAATTTTCTAGGGGCTACAATAGTCCACACAGCAGCCAACTAAGTATGAAAATAGACTTTTAAAGCCTAAAGAATCTGTATTAAACAAATACAATTTACCTAAGAAAAGGTATGGGCCATATTCTATCTGCAGTTGTACCCGTATAATTCTAGTGATGTCAGTGAAACATTGCATTTGTCCTAGATGTCTACATTATTTAGCATTAAATCTTAAAATATAAGTCACAGCACATAACTGCAAAAAGTTCAGTCCCAGTGCAGAAAAAAGGTCCATGATAGCAGTGGTATATTCTAAAGGAACAGCTGCAGTGACTAGGTCTCCCATCTTGCAAACACTTTCACTCATACTTAATGCGAGGCATGTGAATAATACGAGTTTGGGGGACTATTCATGTGCCTAAAGCATGCATGCATTTTCAGGATTGAGGCCTCACAAAGGAATTTAAAAAGCAGATGTAGCCACAATATTTACTGCTTATCCACACAACATCCTCTGTTCATCATATCCAAAAAGCTTAATTTTAGCAACTTGATTTCTTAGACACAATTCCATTGTATGGATTACAATGCCTGTGTTTTAAGAGATTTTTACTTTTAAAGAACAGTAGATCTCAGAAAAGAAACAATGATACATTTATAAAATACATACTCTGGAGACATCACCAGGGATTCATTAGTAATCTAAAGTAATTAAAGCTTATCATCATAGCTCATAAATTCTGATGTGACTGGATTCCAACACAGACCCAAGTCTGCTTTGATTTACAGTAGAAACAAAAAACAGGACTGTGTAGCACTTTAAAGACTAACAAGATGGTTTATTAGGTGATGAGCTTTCGTGGGCCAGACCCACTTCCTCAGATCAAACAGTGGAAAAAAATTGTCACAACCATATATACCAAAGGATACAATTAAAAAAAATGAACTCATATGTCTTCCACTATTTGATCTGAGGAAGTGGGTCTGGCTCATGAAAGCTCATCACCTATTAAACCACCTTGTTAGTCTTTAAAGTGCTACACAGTCCTGTTTTTTGTTTCAGCTACACCAGACTAACACGGATACATTTCTATCACTATTGATTTACAGTGGTACTGCAGAATGTCTTAAACAGCTTACATTACCAGTGCTCTACCTTACTAGTGCTCAGTGTAATTCTGCCTTCTGTTTAAGGTGCATATTTTCATGGCTACAACAACTTATATTTTATCAAATTAAATATCTAGTGTAATCCAGCATTATTTGTGATGCACTCTAAATTATAAGACCCTCTGTGAATTGTAGGATGAATGTCAAATAGTTGGGCTGAATCATGGAAAAGAAATAATGGACCTTTATTAATTGTGGTAACTTGGAAAAGTGAGTACTTTAGGCAGGGGGAGGCTGTGCCTCTCCAAACAGCCCTTATAGCTCCACCTGCACTCTACCCACAGGAAAGGACCCAGCCAGTGGTCTGCCTTGGCTGGGCCAGGCAGGCTGAGGCTGGCTGGCCTGTCCCTTCAGGGATCTGGGAAAGCTGGCACTGGGCTGCGCTGTCTGTCTGGTGCTCAGAACTGGCTGCCCAGAGCCCTTGGGCTGTGGGCAAGGTTCCCTCTAGGCCAGTGGTCTCCAACCTTTTTACACCCAAGATCACTTTTTAAATGACAGAACAAGCCAAGATCTACCACCCAGCCCCTTCCTTGAAGCCCTGCCCACTCTATTCTCCTCCTGAAAAACTCCCGCAGTCTAGCCGTACCCTCTCTGGGTTGAGAGGATGTGTAGGCTCTGGGGTGGGAATGAGGGATTTGTGTGTGGAAAGGGGTGAGAGATGCAAGCACTGGGAAGAAATCTGGATGCAGGAGGAGGTGAATAAGGGAACGCTGGCTTGGGGAGGGGGCTCCAGGCCGGTCAGTGTTGGGCTCAGATGTCGGGTTGGAGTACTAAGCAAGCCACAGGCTTGTGGATGTGAAGATTCAGGCATTTGCGTTGGGGTATGTGAGGGGCTCAGGGCAGGGGGTTCCAGTGTATGATAGGCTCAGATGTAGGGTCTGGGGAAAAGGGGAGTGTAGAAGTGTTATGATGCTGTGGCCAGATGGGGGCTTAGCCACAATTGGGGGTTTGTTGGCCAGGCTTAATTTTTAAATAAAATACTATGTCAAAC
>JANRFK010006697.1:1871271-1889749 GCA_030068395.1 Apalone spinifera
GGGGGGGCCTGAAAGCCTCGCGATCGACTGGTCGAGGCCTGGCGATCGATCGGTTGATGACCACGGCTCTAAGCTGTGTGATAGCTTAATTAAGCAGCTGCTTAATTAACTCTGCCCAGCCAGGGGCTCAGGGCTCTGCCCACAGAGCTGCCTGGCTGGGGGAGAGGTAATTCTCTCAGGGACAGCAGCAGCTGCCTACTGAGGACAGAGCAATGGTAGGGAGGGGACGTGCTACCATGCTGCTTAGAGGGAACCTTAGCTGGAGGTGCTGCAGCCATGCTGCTCAGAGCACCAGGACTGAGGGTGTGCCTGGCTGCTCAGAGCATCAGGACTGGGGGGTGCTGCAGCTGTGTTATCCAGGGCAAAGGCTGTGCCACCTGGCATGCTGGTGTCAGGGCTGTAGTGGAGGTGCTTTGAGCTCCTACAAGAGAAAAGGGGTAAGAGGATGGGGACAAAAGTGGGTGGGAGATGAGGGATGGGGCCTCAGGCACAAGGGAGGGATTGGGGTATAAATCTGAATTTAGCATCAAAATTGCAGTAGAAGCTAATATTGTGGGATCTGTAATTTTTGCAATGATGCAAATAATTAGGACCTAAATAAAACATATGCTAAACTGCATGTTCACGCTCGGTTAACCTGTAACTTCCTGTGATTTACCTTGAAATTGCAATGGACACTCTGACCAGAGAGCGAAATCTGGTAAAACCCTTTGAACGATGTGTAATAATTTCTAGGTCGGCGGATGAAGGCTGCCCACCCATTCTTGCAATGAGGGCCAGGGTGGCTTCTTCACATTCCTGGAATCCACCTACTAAGAGCAGTAAGTATTTTTTCTGATATACGAGCGCTTTCCGAAAGCTCTCTGCTCTCAGGAATTTTCCATAAATTATCTAGATGACAAGAAACAAAGAGAGCACAGTAAGTAAAGCATTCAGAGGACTGTTACAATTCCAATAATTTTGACATCATTACTGCCAAAGTTAATCTGTGATTATTCACCTTTTGTTGCCATGGAGGAGCCTGCACTAATGCTAATGGTTTTTGAATACCAGCTCCATAATGTAGGGCTGCTTTTAGCTGCAATAAAACATGTAACTTACAGAAGAGGGGCAGGTGTATTTGTGTGTCTTGCCCCATGGCAAGTTATAATGGAGTTCTGTGTCTCTAAGACCAAGCCTCTTAAAACTGAATCATAATGATGTTCCCCAGTTAGTCTGACGAGAACAATGGTAAATGCAATGAAAAATATGCTCAATTCTAAACAAGGCAGCCCACTGTGCTCAGACAGTGCAGTCAGTTACAAACTTCTTACCTTTAAAACAGCGTTTTCAGAATTCGATCCCAAATCTCTCAGGAAAGCTTCACTCCTTAGTTCTGCTCTCAGTTTGGACAGCTCTGCATCAGCTTGTTTCAAAGATTTCTGTAGCAACAGCTTTTCTCTGTTCCAAATCTCTCTCTCGGAGGCACTGAGTGTATTGATATTAGCTCCATTGTCCAGTGAGCATCTAGAAAACTGGAGAGGGACCAAACCCTATTTTTAACAACACATTTTCTTATGTCATTTTTTTCATTGATTCTGTAGTGTGCTCATCACGTAACTAGAGTGGTCTGAGGAGAATCTTGGGCTCTCACACTTTAAGATAAGAAGGAACAGGAGCACTGTGAGATGATGGTATTAGCTTCCATGGAAAAGTATACTCATTGCATTTGTCCCAAGAACAAGCACAAACAGCTGGTTTATAGTAGCTTTATAGTCTTAAACACCTTGAATCTGTTAGCTTCTAAGGTGGATGATGGGATATAACCCAGCTGAAGAGCTATAAGGGACTTACAGGGGAAATGACAGCCAACTGTGCAAAGGAGGATGAAAATATGAAGTGCCTCTCTATGGGGAAAAGAGAGCTTACCATAGCACCCTGATTACAGACAGTTAAAGGGCAGGAAAAGCAACACTTCACATCTTCTTGCTGGGAGTGGAGGTGGGGGAAGTAAGAAGAAGGGAAAGAAAGGTAGAAAAAAACTGATCACTCCACATCCCCTCCTCTTAGACTGCTAGCCCAGAGTACTGAACAAGACTTTTGTATGTCCTGCCTAGAGATGTTAAATATCGGTTAACTGAACAGTTGAGTAACCACATGAAAGTTAGTAGTATCGTCCTTGGGGGTGGGGCCAGCAGCCAATGTATCAGAGACAGCAGCGCAGGGTGCCAGGTAGGAGCTGCTTGGCTAGGGGACCCAGTTTACAAACCAGCTCCCCTTGCGGACTGGCTGCCTGTCGCCCTGTGCTGCTGCTTAGAAAGAGGCAGCAGTGCAGGGTGGCAGCAGTCCCTGTCTAGGGAAGGATCTGAGCTCCCGGACCCAGTGCGAGCCAGAACTGAGCCTGCCTGCCTGGTTGTTAATACACTTGAAATGCAGAGCTGAAACAGGGGTAAATCCCAGACCCAGTGTGAGCCAGGACTGAGCTGGATTGCCTGCCTGCTCTGCTCCTAATACATTTTAAATGCAGAGCTGCAGCAGGGGTAGGTCCCAGACCCACTGTAAGCCAGAACTGAGCCAGGCTGCTGGCCAACCTGTTAAAAAATGTACTGGCAGGGAGAGGGAAATGCGTGTAGTGTATAGCTTTAACCTATACACTTTATGCTTATCGGTTAATCGACTACACTATTACATCCCTAGTCCTGCCCCGTGTTTTCACTTTTCAGATGTGAAAACAGGGTGGTGCTTTTAAATTTATAAACATTTGTTTATGGCAATGCCTAAAGAAGATACATACATAGTCTCCACAAGGTCCTCTCTGTCGGTATCTTCTGAGTTCCTCTTCCAGTTTCATGACCACATTCCTCATATTGTTCTTTTCCTCACTTAGTCTGCTGACAAGCCCTAACAGTTCTGCATTTTGTCTCAACAGTCCTTCAGTTAGTGAGCTAGAGGAGGCCCCAGGGGGCAACACTAACTTCACCTAGAAAGAAAAAAACTTGCATGAAATCAAATTGCTATGATGCCTACCCTATTATAGATAACATTTTTTGAGAATGACAGCAGTGCTTTGTTACTTTGAAAAATCTAAAAAGTATATTATTAATCTAAACAATAGGTGAGTTAATGCACAGGTACAGTGACTTTTTATTGTATGTTACATGCTGCATGTTATACCAGAATATTTCAACACAAACTAATTTAATTATAATAATGTGAAATGTTTATTTGTATTATGTTCACGTTTATTTCTAAAAATTCAAAGAGCAATAATTCTGAGCTACTTTTAAAATAGATGCTTCACACCGATGTTGGCTTTATGGTTGAACTCAGTCAAGAATGGGGGCTAACAGACTTGCTAGGCCCCTGGGCAAGGTGGAGGGCCCCTGGCTCCAAGTTCCTGGAAGGACCTCCTCTTCGCCAGCTCTCAGAGTCATCTGGAGCACAGAATGCGGTGCTCTGGTGGTGATTTAAAGAGCCCAGGATTCCAGCTGCCACTGCTTGTGTAATAGCAGCGGCAGCAGTCATGAACCTCAGGCGCTTTTGAATAGCCAGGCCCTGGGACAACTGCCTCCTTTGGGCACCCTCCCCCCTCCACTGGCAGAGCTACTAAAGAACCAAATATTGCCCAGTCATTGTTCTTTGTGCCAGCCTGCCTCATTTCATGGTCTGAACATTCACAAATCGCATGCATGTTTTCCTGATGCATTTCTCTTAATAAAGACAACATAGTTTGTGTGTTGTAACAGCCTGATATAGTAAATATTAAACACTGATTTTTCACACCCAAGAAATAATGACACAAGTTTTTCTACAGTAGGTTGCTGCTATATGAGTTACTTTAAGTAATTTTGGGTATTTTTCCTAAAGAAAATGCTAGGAAATGTGAAATATATGTCAAATTGTAACTCCCTGTCAAAATAGAAAGGTAAAAAGGAAAGGAATTACAGCACTCTTTGCCTATGTTAAATGAGCAGAGTCTAGAGTTGATTTTTCACTGAATAAGTTTACCAAAAGTGATTATATGTTCTTACCTCTTCTAATTGGGACAATCCAGGTAATGTTCCCAACAATAAAAGAGCATCTTCAATATTGTTCTGTACCCCAATAAAGTTGTCATCATCTGCTGTTTCAAACTGTAACCTGAAATGAAAAAAGCAAGTATTTATAGTGTATGCAGCATAATACAACATAATAAAGTGAAGTACTCAGTTTTATAAAGCACTAGATTTCTGCATTTCTAAAGGAATAAGGAAAGTGATTGTAATTTCAAAAGGAGACAACGCTATGATGAATCCAATTTGCACAAAGTATAACTGTATTTTTCTGGTTCTTGAATTTTTTTTTAGCAAACACTGTATTTGTTTTTCTGTAGACACTTTTCATAAATACATGTCCTATGGAATGTTATCAAACTCCTTTGGACTAGGAGTATCTTTACCTGAAAAATGACCAGATTCCTTAAAGGGTTCCCATTTAAGCATCTAAGTTAAACTGGCCAGAGTTTAAACAGCACTTGGCACTAAGCAGCTACTGTTGTTTGGAAGGGGAGTTTCACAGCGCTGAAAACATTTGGGCTTTTGGACTAAATTCTTAAACCACTGTGACCAATTGTATTTGAGACATTTTCAGAAGCACAGAATATGTTCAAAGTATTGTACTTCACATTAAGTTCTTCTGTTATTAAGTCAGTGTAACAAAAGAATGAAAAACTGATTCACACTGGGCTTTCATGATGCAAGTGGCAGAAATTAAGTTCCTTGTTACATGGTAGCAGCCAATAAAAGAAGGTGCAGGAACATCAATCTGAATGAGTATTTAGCACAATTTATAATTCACTATTTACAGAATCTATGCCAAGCCTTTTTTCATTATATCACTGTTCAAAGCATTACTGAATAAAATAATAACTAAATTATTTTAGGGGTTTTCCATGTACATCAAGCTCAAGTAACTTTCCCCCTATCCTTGCACAAAAAGCCAACTTTTTTTGCCTGAATTAATAATGGATTACAAGAAGTGTTAATATTTAGGACTGTATTCACTACTTTGGGATCCAGTTTTGTGCTGGTGTAATTTGCCTAAAGTTACACCACAAACAACTAGATTAGTACAAGAATGGAAATTCTGATTCAAGTGCCAAGATATTACAATTAGTTCTCTGCTACTGGTTGGACCTCTATAGTTTGGACTTCCACCATCCAGCAACATATGTGGTTTGCAATCCCAGTGGCTGATTCTGGGCTGGAGCACTCACAGGGAAAATCTGGGCCCCACATTAAGCAACTCCTCCCCCACTCCTAGCTCCTGGACCACTGCAAATAGCTCATTTGTGGCATTCAAGTCCAGAGATGGAGGACCAGGATGGAGGGAACATTCAGAGGAAGAGGCAGGATGGCTGTGGAGCCCCATGGCAGGAACCAGTGGTGCACCCCACAGCTGGTAGCATCAGAGGGGCTGGCATTGACCAAGTGGGGGACCGGTGGGGGTGCTCTGGGGAAGAGGCAAGATGGCTGTGGAGCCCTGTGGCCAGTGGGGAGAGTTGGGAAGGGCTCTTCAGCTAGCAGCAGCAGAGGGGGCAGGGGCCTCCCCTGGTCTGGCAAATTCCCTGGTTTAGGACTGGTTGTCAGGTCCTGAGGGTGCTGGACCGAAGGTACAACTTACGCAAGCAAAAACATGTAGCTGAAGATGCATCTAACCTGCTAGCGGCTTTGTGTGCCAACTGTTTCAGCTTTGAAGATACATTTTGGAGCTTCTGTCTGACGGTCTCCAGAATTTTACTTCCATCACCTAGATCACCTTCTCCTTTCACTTCAGTCAGTGTGGGATAGGTTGATTCATTCATTTCAGCTCCTTCCATTTTCTGCTGTAGAACCCAATTTCTTGTTCTCTCATTGGATGTATCCCAACTAGTCTGCATATGTACATATAAAAATGTAAATGGTACGTGTATTTCAGTGGAAAAACACTGTAAAATGTAATCAGTTCTAGGTCAAATTACAGACAATGAAATGCATGTTGTATTAAATTCTACACTGAATTATACCCAGTGCAACCTTGTTTACATGAATGAGGTTATATGCGGTGTGTGTTAGGGTAATCCACATACCTCCTGGGTGTCGTTCACTGTCCCACATAAGCAAGGATTGAACAAAGCCATGAACTGGCTAGGTAGTTATATTCAACACCCAAATGACATCAAAAGCTAAGTATCAATACTTATAAAAGCTTCACAGCCCACTCTATTAGTCTCATTTAGCACAGGTTGGGCTCCCCCCCCTTTTCCTTCCCCATCTACCCTCTTTTTCTGCTATTTATTTGGAACCTGGATCCCTTAAACTCTATTCATCTGAAGAAGTGGGTTGTGCCCATGAAAGCTCATGATATTATCTATATTTTTGTTAGTCTTTAAGGCTATGTCTACTCTGAACGCTTATTTTGAAATAACAGAGTGTGCATCTACACAGCAAGCCCGTTATTTCAAAATAATTTCGAAATAATGGGCTTCTTACACGGACTTCTGTAACCCTCATTACATGAGAAGTAAGGGAAGTTAACTTCCTGCTGTGTAGATGGCGCCAAAAGCTGAGTTAAGCTACTTTGACTTCAGCTACGCAATTAACATAGCTGACGTTGCGTAGCTTAAGTCAACGTTAGCCTGCAATACACACATACCCTAAGGTGCTGCAGGACCATTCATTGTTTTTTAAGTTGTCCCACATAGTGGCACTTAGACCACTTACAGAAAGATAAGAATGTATTTGCTCTACAGCCTTAACTAAGAGCTAGCTGGCTTTATCGCTCAAGTTATAGACACTCATGCACTAAGCTCCAGAGTTCCCAGGTTCAGTTCCACCTGTTGGTGTCACATCATCAAAGAGATTTTGTCCATTTTTCCTCACCTTTAGAACATGTGTGATATTTCCTACACACAGTCCTAAACACAGGGCAAACATTTTATTTTATGTTGGGTTCTTCCAAAAAAATTGCCCACACACACATAATGAAAAAATGGTGTTAATTTGTTGACAGGTGGGGTGCTGGGACTCCTGCATGGTCTGCTTGACAATGTATATATGTATGTGGACCTACATTCAGGCTTTGCTTACTTCTCCAGTTGCCACTCAGTTACCTTCCTCAGTGATTTCAATTACATGTGATATATGGAGGGGTGTCTCTAGAGCTTTCTGGAGAAGGCAGAATTGGAGTGGTCTAATGCTCCTGTCCATGGTTTTGGCAGCCATACTGTGCTCCAGCAGCCAGGCTTTAGCAAACAGACTCTCAAAGAATGAGTTAAAAGTGGCAAATAAATCCAATGATGTTGCTTCTCAATTTTACTGCCCAACTAATCAAACTAGAGATTTCAGAGCACAGTGGCACCTTTAGAATTCAGCTCAGTGTTACCCATTCTTCTAAGCGCTACTGTACCTCATTGAGATTCGGGCACATTGCTTTTTCAGCATCTTTTTCCTCTCTTTTCTGTTCTCTTTTCTGTAGCTCCTGTATTATTTCCTGCAACTTCCTTGCTTCATGTTGTAGTTTATTAACCTGTTGTCTCTTCTCTCCAAGTTGCCCATGAAGATCTTCCACTTTGGACTCCAGTTCATGTACTTTCTTCTGTGCTAATATGGCAGCATCCTGTTCTGTCTGTATTGTCTTCTTCTGAATCTGCCTCTCCTTTTCCATCTGTTGCTTCAATTGCACAGACTCCAGTTTATACCGTTCCATATCACTGACTAGCTCCACTATATGGTCATGTTTTTCATCCATTTGTTTTTGTAAATCTTTAAGTAACTCTTCAGTTGTTCTGGGTGTTCCATCTTGCCCCTTATCTTCAACATGCTGAAGCTGAGAAAACAGTTCTTTCTCCCTTTCTAGGGCACTACTCATTTCAAGAACTCGAACTTTCTCTGATTCAAGGAGCACCTGAAGCTCAGAATTACGGGCTTGTTCTTGTGACAGCTGGGCTGCATTCAGAACTTCCTGGGATTCAATTTTCTGTTGCAGTTCACTGGACAGCTGTTTCTCTTGTTCCAAAAGTCTATTTAATTGTAAATTCTTTTGGTTTTGGTCCTCAAGAGAAAATTTCAAATCCTTTCACATAAGAAAATAAAAGAAAATGCTCAGTTATATGCATTTAAAATATGTCATTTTGCTAAGTATTTAAATGTAGACAATTTGCTTTAGCACCATAAATCAGATTTGTTTGTTTTTAAATGTATGTGATAATGAATTATACATTTTTAACCAATTTAAAAATAACAATGCCTACAATAGCCTATAGTTTTCTTAAGATTACCACACCCTTCAGTGTGAAAGCCCTCGCTATATATAGCTAGTTGCTTTTACTTCCTAAACGGTGAATGCAGATATTCACGGTCAGGTATGCATAACTGTCTACTTGTCACAACAGGATGAGGGCCATAGGGATAACATGCACATTTTATTTAGCCACATTTCTTTTAAGATTTACAATATTTTAATGTCATATCACTAAAACTTTGTCACTGGTTTTGTAAAGTGATTCTTATTTTGGCCTGATATTTTGATTACAAAGCAAATGTTAAATAATACAGAGGGCTGAACTCTGCCATACCCAGTGCGTTGAGAGACAACAGGGATGCTGGGAAATGTATTCTCTGCTGCAGGAGTCCTGCTAGGTAGGTTAGGAAGCCATATGGTGGGTCCGGTATGTGTCTGTGTGTGCGTGCATGTGCAGTGAATGTTCTAGGCAGATGTGGCAGGAGGGATGCCAACTTTCTGAGTGCACAAAACTGAACACTCTTGACCTGACCTCTCTCTGTGGTCCTGCCTCCTGCTCATTCCATATCCCTCTCCATTGCTTGCTCTCTCCCACCCTCTCTCAATTTGGGGCAGAGATTTCGGGCGTGTGGGAGGGAGTGTGGGCTCTGGGAGGGGGCTGGAGATGAGGTGTTTGGGGTGGAGGAGAGGACTCCAGATTGTGGGGTGGGGATGAGGGTTCAGCGTATGGGAGGAGGTTTTGTGTTGGAGCCAGAAGCTGAGGTGTGAGACAGGATATGGGCTATGAGTGTGGGGCCAGAAATGAGGAGTTAGGGTGCGGAAGGGGGTTCAGGGCTGGAGGTAGGGGTAAAGCCAGGTGTGTAAGAGCACTCAGGGCTTGGTCAGGGGTTTATGGTGTGGGAGGGGATGAGAGGTGCAGGCTCCAGGCAGAGCTTACTTCAGGCGGCTCCTGGAAGTGTCCTTTTGGCTCCTAAGTGCAGAAGTGGCTACAGAGCTCCATGTGCTGCCCTTGGCTGCAGGTACCACCCAATGGGAGCAGTGGAGCCAGTGCTCAGGGCAGTGCTTGAGTTATGGGAAGGGGCACCGTGCAAAGTCCCCCAGCCGTCCTTACACTTAAGACAGGAGTGGGCAATAATTTTTGATGGGGGATCACTCCAAGAATTTGGAAAGTGGTTGAGAGCCACAATCTTTCGTGATATTAATGGAGATGGTGCGAGGTCTGGAATGGAGGTTAGGTGCAGAAGGGAGCATGGGGTAAGAGAGGGAATTTGGGTGAAGGAAGCAGTTGTGACCTGGGGCACTGAAGTACAGTGCAGGGTGTTGGATTGTAACCTAGGGCAGGGAATTGGGGTTCAGGAGGCGGATGCAGGGAATTGGGTTGTGAGCTAGGGCAGGAGGGGACTGTGACCTGGGGCAGTGAATTGGGGTGCTGGATCTGGGAGGGGATATGCGTTCAGGAGGGGGGCAGAGGATTTGGGTATATGGAGTAGGGGGGGCAGGAATGGGGGGCAGCGGGCTGGGGAAGGGAGAAGCTGGGGTGCCAGAGGCAGCCTCCAGCCAGGAGACTTACTAACCAGCAGCCTGTTCCTGAATCAGACTCCCTGCCTGTCCTGCCCCCTGCACAGGCTTCAGCCATCTGCTCTGTGAATAACTAGGAGCACCTTGTGCTCCATTATTGAAACAGGCAGCTCCCATTGGCCAGTTTCGGGCCAGAAGCTAGCCAATGAGATTGTGCTGGGGGCGGGAACAGCTCCTAAAGCTTCTCCCTCCGAGCTCAGTTTTTAAAGTGAAACCGCCCTGCAGTCACATTTTTGAGCAGAGTGCGGGTGGGGCGAGGCAAGCGGGGAGCCAGCTCAGGACTCTCTGCAGCATCTGCAGGCCAGATCCAGTGGCTTGGAGGGACAGATCTGGCCCGTGGGCTGTATTTTGCCCAGGCCTGATCTAAGAGCTGGAGGGACATGCCAGCTGCTTCCAGGAGCCGTGCGGAACCAGCTGCTGCAACCAACCAGACTTTTAGCAGTCTAGTCAGTTGGGGCGACTGGAGCTGCTAGGGTCCCTTTTCAACCAGAATTCTAGCTGAAAACTGGATACCTGGCAACCATATGTGGGAGCTGCGGCTGTTGCCTTGTCAGCCAACACATCTCCTTGAGGATGTGGCATTTTATGGGTGGCTCCTTTCCTACTGATATCTTAAACACCATGGGCATGATAAAATAAGCTAGAAATCCATATAAACACTTCCAGTAATGTCAATGGGCTTTGGATCAGATCCTTTCTGCTTTGCTGCTTATATGGGAAAGATTCTAGTATAGCCTCTTCCAACTTCAGTGACTATACTGCAGCAGCAGAGGGGAGAATCTATCCCATATATTGCACAGTACATTTTTTAATGTTAAGGATAATTTGAGAACAAAGATATGGTACCTCGAGTTCTTCTCTTCCTCTTTCTTCACTGCGTTCCATTTTAGCTTTTTCCTTTTCCAAAGCCCATTGAAGCTCTCTTGATTTTTTCTGTTCATTTGCCATTGTATCTTTTAACTTATCTAGTTCAGCTGCTTTTTCTTTAACCTCAGTCCTAACAAAGATACATAGGCTATCTTTAGGATTATTGTTTTATCAAAAATCAACAAACTACACGAGGAAAACAGCATTTAACATTAACACAGAGAACTGCTTTTTAAATCATTCTCAGAGGGGTAGCCATGTTTGTCTGTATATGCAAAAACAACGAGGAGTTCTATGGCACTTTAGAGATTAACAGATTTATTAGGGAATAAGCTTTTGTGGGTAAAATGCACTTCATCAGATGAATTGGAATGGAGTTTACAGAGGCATAGGTATATGTAAGGACAACAAATATAAGAATGGCCATATTGGGTCAGACCAAAAGTCTGTCAAGCCCAGTATCTGGTCTGCCGACAGTGGCTAATACCAGATGCCCCAGAGGGAGGGAACACAACAGGTAATCATCACGTGATCCCTCTCCTGTCATCCATTTCCAGACAAACAGAGGCTAGGGATACCATTCCTACCCATCTTGGCTAATAGCCATTGATGGATCTAACCTCCATGAATCTATCTAGCTCTTTTTGAACCGTGTTAAAATCCTAGTCTTCACAGTTATGTTCTTATGTTTAAGAGGCACATTTGCAAAGTTATAAAGAAAATCTGTGAAAATTATTTCCTGAGCAGGATTTCAAATTCTCTAACCCAGTCATCTCTGCAGCTGAGCCGCAAGGAAGAATGATTCACATAAGCTACATGGAACTGAACATAAAATTTACCACAAACTATTCATATCTTTCTTTCATGTCAATCTCAACATAAACTGTTTTTTCTTGCCACTGTGTCAAAAAGTTAATAAAATATTTACAGTTTTGTATATATTGGTTGAAAGTAAGTACAGAAATCTCAAAATATCTCTCTTTGGATTGGGAAAATATTTCAGAGTAAACTATAAGCAAAACTTAAAAAAACAAAGCTTTCCTTGTTTTCATAGGCTTACATTTCAATTGGAAAAATGGGCTATTTTTTCCAGAGCAATGTTTTTAGAGCAATCTTAAATACTAATAATAACAATTTTCTTAATAAAATTAATATGGTAATAAATGGCAATACAAGAACAAACTTGTAAAATTCTAATGCAAGAAAGGTCAGCTACTGAAAGCCACACCTGATAGTCTCTAAGTCTTTGAAGTGCTTATGCTGGGCTTTAAGAGTTGTTTCAAGTTCTAGTTTAGCTCGGGCACGTTCATTCTTCAGTTCTGAAACCATCATTCTCTCAGAATTCAGCTGTTCTTGAAGTTCAGCCGCTCTGTCCTTCACGCTACGGAGTTCCACTTGCATCTCCAGTATCTGAGACTGCTTCTGCTGCATGTTGTACTCCAGCATTTCTAGAGATAACATCATTAATATGGAACTTACCCAAGCCACATTATAAAAACAATTTTACTTCTCTGGGCTAAAATTTGCCCCGTGCATAGAACCATTACAATTACTCTTGCTCCACATAAGCTTTCAAAATGATGAAATTTTGTGCAAGTCCTGTGTATAGGAGTGAATTTTAATCTTTGTGAAGATCACTTAAAACAAATATTTGTTTAGAAGGATTGGATGCACAATTATTTCAAATTCTTATATTCAACTGTTGGCTCCCACATGCCTTTAAGCTTGCAAGATCTAAACAGTGTCCAGATACTGTCCTTGAAAAGGGGCTTGCTAAAATGATTGTAGTCCGTTAACATTTTAAGAATTATAGCTACATATAAATATACACATTCTCTGGAAATACATAAAAAGACTCATATTATTGATAATAAAATTAGAGAAACCATACTTTCTGGTATCACACAATACAGTGAAATATAGAAAACGTATTTTTCATGCAGCACAGAAAAGTAATAGTATTACATCTAGTCGTTGAACATTTGTCTTTGTTAAGTCTGTACAATCTGAATAATTATCAATGACTACCCATCTCAAAGAGATATTCTTAAAGCTTAAAGAGATATTCTTAAAGCTGTTAAGCTAACTGAAGTACAGGCTTAGAAAAAATCCTGAAGATGCAAAATTTAATATGGGTTCATTTTCAAAATCATTCCGCATCTCTTTAAATTAGATCAGTGGTAAGAGTTTGTAAATAGAAAGGTTAATTTAATTTCAAAAGGTATATTGGTCAGATAAAATTGAAAGTTTGGAATCCTGAAAATGACTATGCAGAACGAAATACACCTATACTCCATTTTCAAGCATATTTTTAAAACACACATGAACAGGTATATATGCATACTAGGGATTTAAGGGAGTAGTTGACAAGTTGACTACTCAATAAGCCTATGCGGGGAGGGAGGAGGTAGAGCTGCAGCAGTCCCAGAGCCAGCTCGTGCTGGGACTTTTCAGGCCCAGCTTGCGCCGGCCCCGGGAGTTAACCCGCTGCCGCTCTGCATTTTAAATGTAGTAAAAGCTCGGCAGGCTGCCTGCGTGCCTGGTTCCTACTACATTTAAATTGCAGAGTGACAGCAGAGGACAGAGAACACCCCCCTTTACCATCGAATCAAGTAATTGATGGAAATTCCACCGACTTCTCGATTAGCTAATTAATTGCAACTTAAGATCCCTAATGCATACAATATTACAACATAAAGTACCTTGATTTTTTGGATCAATCTCTTGTTCTCTCTTTGGATTAATTTTTCTATTGTTCATCTGAGTGTGCAGTACTTGAATTTCCATTAGCAAACTTCTTCTATCTGCATTCTGAATGAAATCCATCGCCACTCTTTGGTTAATAACCTGTTAGCGGTTACACATTTAAAAGTAAAACTCCAGAAAGTCATAGCTAAGCAACAAACTTCTTAAAAGTTCTATAGAAGTGTATGATAATTTTACTTCCATATTGCCAAGTAGTCACAGTCCTTATAATAATTAAACTATTTTTCCAATAATCAGCAATTAAAGCAACACTTAATAAAGGAAACTGTTGGTCTGTAATGCTTTCCTACTTTATTTGTACATCAAAGATTAAAATTTAACATATACATAAATATGCTTTGAACTCAAGCAGTATTTTGCATCACCTGTTCTTGAAGTCTGTGCTCTAATTGGTTCATCAATACCACTGCATCCTTCGTACCTAGCTCTGCAAGTTCTGTTTGAAATGCTGCTAGAAGTACATCCTGTTCTGTTAGAAATACTTGCTGAACAGCATGCAGGAGTTCACCCCGCCAATCTGGGACACTCTCAGGAGATTCACAGTTTGCATAAATCTATAAAAGATAGAAGTGACTATGCATTTAACAGATCTGTAAGTATACCTATTATGTTAAATTATAATTGTATGTGGGTAGAATCAGTGAAACACTAAGCTTCTTTCATTTCAGATATACAGACGCAATTTGTATATATTTCAGATATACAGATGCATTGAGATTTGTGTCCACATATGTACTTACTGTATACACACAATTCTTCTCCTTGTATGAATAAATACTATTTTCTGCATGCAAACTGACATTTGCATTTTTCACAGAGGCAATTTAGATCCCTACTTTAGAAAATTTGGCCCCATGTAGCAAAATTTTGTTTTATATTGTATCAGATTTTCCTTTTAGTTGTATAGCTTTGGAATGGATGGAACTCTATTCACTGATTACCACAGCACTATGTGGTCCTGCACCACAGCACTATGTGTATACTGTACTAATGGTTTTTATGGAGCAGAGTTAATCTTGGTAACATTTTGTAGTGATAGTGTGCTGGATTCATTGACTTGTTCCTCTCCTTTTGTGCCCTTTAGGCAGTGTAACAGGAAAGAAAACTACCCACAGATCTGAAGCAGGGAATTAACTTTGCGTAAGGACCCTCAGATGGCACAGGACTTGTCTACCTTAGCCAGTCGCTACTGCCCTAAGCACAGAAGATGCGTTGGGGATGAACTCCAGCTGACCTCACAGCTGGCAGACAATCCCTTGCAAGCCACTAATACCTGAGGTGGAGAAAGGCAGAAAATCAAGGAACAGCAACTACAGGTCGTCAGCTGCAGAAAACAGACTAGTCTGTTATTTTCTATGGCCTGATTCTGACACTCTTAGTCATACTGGTAATATCTTATGCCATATCCAGATTGAAATCACTGAGCATAGTTGTATTCATGGTAAGCAAGAGTGGCAGAATTCATGCATTGTTTTTTATTTGACTTCAGTTTACAAAAAAGCTGCAAAAAAGCAATTCATCTGTTGCTCTGAAAGCATGTAAAATAGGGCCCAATGATCTGTCCCACATAACATCTTTCAGAACAGTCTAACTTCTAGAAGCGTTCATAAAGGTAGGTTTAATATTCTGGGCCTCCCAGGGATACTGTATTATTAAAAGGTGAATTTCACTAATTATTTTCTTAGTTTTGTTTTAATCTTGCAGTAAATTATGTGATATATATTTAGACGCTGATAAACACCACAGTATCTTTTTTACAAAATGTAAGTCAGGAACAGAGGGAAAAGGGTATGTTGAAATATTTTTACAGTGTTTATAACCTTCCTCTTAAGGGCCAAATTTCCACATGGGCACCCATGCTGGGGCACAAACAAGCATTATAAAGCACTAGAACATGAAATAAAGTAAATGAAATAAAAAATAAAGTTTATCTTATAAAGATAAACTTTTTTCCTGTTAGTGGAACTATATATTGGAATATTCCAACATTAAAAATGAACATCTCCCATACCCAGCATGAGAAAAGACAACATTGGGCAAAAACACAATGCAGAGGCAACATGCTCATCTGACTGGAAGAACAATTGTAAGGTTCAAGTGCATTATATTAAAATTCCCAAGTTCTCTTAGTAAAAATAAACTATTAGTTATATCTGGCCCAATCATGTTAGGTCAAGGGTGGACAATCATTTTTAATGGGAGGTTATTCCAAAATTTTGGCAGGTGATCAAGGGCCACACTTACGTACGGGATGTGGGGTCTGAGAGGGAGTTTGGGTGAAGGAGGGACTAGTGATCTGAGGCAGGGGCTCGTGTTGCAGTGTTCAGGAGAGGTAAGGGTACAGGAGAGAATTCGGGCTTGGGGGATGCGCTCTAGGAGGGGGTGCAAGGAGGGGGTCGTAACCTGGAAGAAGGGGGTGCAGAGGGATTGGGTTGTGACCTGGGCAGGGGAATGGGGTGCAGGAGAGGATTCTGGCTTGGGGGAGAGATGTAAGAGGGGGTACAGGATCTGGGAGGAGTTGTGACCTGAGAGCAGGCAGGAAAGGTGTCCAGAAGGTTTGGGTGGTGGTCTGGGGCAGATAGTTGGGGTGAAAAAGCGGCTGAGGTGCCAGAGGCAGGCTCTGGATGAGAGGTACTCCAGCCAGCTCCCAGCCAGCAGCCCTGCAGGAATCTGAGGCAGGGTGTCTGTCTCTCTGCTGAAGTCTCAGTCAGCTAGCTGCTTCACACGGGTCTTCTCTGGGTACAGGGGAGGGTGGGTGGGGGTGGGACAGGAGAGAGGCTTCACATGCTGATCCTGCCCCCAGCAAAATTTCTCAGCTCCTATTGGCAAGAAACTGGCCAGTGGGAGCTGAGAGATTTTCCTGAGGGGTGGGGGCAGCATGCCAACCCTTTCTCCTCTCTCCCCAGCATCTAGAGCAGAGTGCAGTTGGCTATTTAAAGAGTGAGCTGCTCTCTGCCTAAGGGTTCCGGCAAGGCAGCTATGGCAGATCTGGTGGCTTGGCAGGCCAGATTTGGCCTATTGGCAACCTCTTGCTCACCCCTGTTAGGTGATGATTACCCTCACTTCTCACTGATCTGAATGGCACTGTCTAGAACAGGATTTAAAGATGTGTTATCACCTCTCCCCAAATAAGACCTTCTAAAACTTTAGTCAGAATAAGGCAAATTTTACTGCAGCATATGTAAAACTGGTTGGCTGTGCTGAAGTATATTCAGCTTTGGTTTGACTTAATCAGTTATTCACACACCTCTAGTTTCAAATGCTGTTGTATAAATTATTTTGTCCCATGCAAAGTTTTATACCTCAGTTTCCCTATGCAGTTGCATTTGTCTAATTAAATCCTTCAATGATGAAATGGTGCTCAGAAAACTTTTCCTTTCCTCAAGCCACAATTCTGACCCTTGTTTAAGAGACATTATATCCCTTTCACTGTCAGGAAATTCTGTGAGAGATAGCACTTGTACACCTTCCTGATGCACTGCTCTCAGCAAACCCTGTAACAATAACAAGAAAAAAAACTGTAAGTACTGAGTGACAGTCATAACAGTGATCTTGACTGAGGCACAGCAGAATCTGCCACCAGATAAAAAGAGGCTGGTTATGCAAGGGAAAGCAATGTCTACTTACCAACTTATCCAGGAACCTATCCCTGCAACAAACCCCATTGCTAATTCTGTCCACATATCTATACAAGTGATGCCATCACAGGACCTAAGCACATAAGCCACACCATCAGGGGCTCATCGACTTGCATATCCACTAATGTGATACAGGCCTGCAAGTCCCAGCAATGCCCCTCTGCTATGTATATTGGCCAAACTGGACAGTCTCTATGTCAAAGGATAAATGGACACAAATCAGACATCAGGAAAGGTAACATACATAAACCTGTAGGGAAACATTTAACCTCCCTGGACATTCAGTAATTAATTTAAAAGTAGCCATCCTGCTACAAAAGAATTTCAAAACCCAAATACAAAGGGAGACAGCTGAACTGGGATTCATTTGTAAATTCAGTACAATCAACTTATGTTTAAATAAGAATTCTAACTGCCACTTCCACTTAGCGCCCCCCTTACCCCCCAGAAACAAATACTGAAGTAGCCACTGACGTTCATTACCAAAAAAAAAAAAAAAAACTATTACATTAGTTCTGCAAATTTGAACTGAGTTCTCTACAGAAACTTATATTTTTAAAAAGTAAGTCTTGGAAATTTTCCATTCAAATTTTGTGTTATGCTTTTGAAATTTGCATACGGGCTAGGACTATCCCATCTGGGAACATATTCTTGTTAGAAAGGGAAATACCATATTTTTATTTGACAAAACTGTTTATGTAGTCCTGGCTTTTGCTAGTAGCCAATATATACATAGTGGTGATAATTAAAAATCATAGAATAGAATCATAGAACAATAGAACTGGAAGGGACTTTTAGAGATCATCGAGTCCAGTTCCCTGCCCCCATGGCAGGACCCAGTACCATCTAGATCATCCCAGATAGATGTATATCTAACCTGCTCTTAAATATCTCCAGAGATGGAAATTCCACAACCTCCCTAGGCAACTTATTCCAGTTTTTAACCACCCTGACAGTTAGGAAGTTTTTCCTAATGTCCAACCTAAACCTCCCTTGCTGCAGTTTAAGCACATTGCTTCTTGTCCTATCCTCAGAAGCTAACGAGCACAATTTTTCTTCCCTCTCCTTGTGACACAGTTTTAAATACCTGAAATCTGCTATCACGTCCCTTCTCAGTCTTCTCCTTTCCAAACTAAATAAGCCCAATTCTTTTAGTCTTCCTTCATAGGTCATGTTCTCTAGACCTTTAATCATTCTTGTTGCTCTTCTCTGGACCTTCTCCAATTTCTCCACATCTTTCTTGAAATGTGGTGCCCAAAACGGACACAATACTCCAATTGAGGCCTAATCAGCACAGAGTAGAGCGGAAGAATGACTTCTTGTGTCTTGCTGACAATACTCCTGTTAATGCATCCCAGAATCATGTTTGCCTTTTTTGCAACAGCATCACA
>JANRFK010006697.1:1889849-1906964 GCA_030068395.1 Apalone spinifera
TTGCAACCCCTCCCAGCTTCGTATCATCTGCAAACTTAATAAGCGTACTCTCTTATGCCAATATCTAAATCATTGATGAAGATATTGAACAGAACCGGTTCCAAAACAGACCCCTGTGGAATCCCACTTGTTATGCCTTTCCAGCAGGATTGTGAACCGTTACTTACTCTCTGAGAACAGTTATCTAGCCAGTTATGTACTACCTTATAGTAGCCCCCTCTAAGTTCTATTTGCCTAGTTTATTGATATGAATATCATGCGAGATCGTATCAAATGCCTTACTAAAGTTTAGTTATACCACATCCACTGCTTCTCCCTAATCTACAAAACCTGTCATCCTATCAAAGAAAGCTATCAGATGTAGCTATCTGTATCAGATGATAGAAAGCTATCAAATGTAATTAAATAATTTTTAAAGTATCTCCTATTTACAGGGCTCTTCCACTTTCCCCAAAAGAGAAGACTGCAGATCTATGCTTTAGTTTAGACAGTATTAAGGAGCTTTAAAATAATTTTGTTTTGAAAAAAAAATTACATCACCGTGGTGAAGCCAGAAGGGCCCACTTGGTGGGCTCCGACGTCCGGTGGGTGGGCAAGAATGTGAAGCAGGGGGGAGTGGGACAGAAGGGGAGGAGAAAACCCTGATCCCAGAGCAGGGTAAGCCCCAGTGTCGCTGCACCACTCCCTGGCTGGCTTGCTGGGTGCACTGGGGCAGGTCTAGACGCAAAGTGGGTGGCCACAGCCCACTCAGGCTCAGCTATGGCTATGCTACTGTTACATGAGCGCCGATTTACCTTTATTTTCTTTGGAAGCAGATCTGTTGAAGTTTCATCTTCTTCTCCTATTTCTTCTGATACTGTGTCAGATCCCTGGCTCTGGGTAAGATAAATTCCTTGACTCCAGTCTGAACTAGAATCTAAAATAAAAGGAAAAACACTGAAGTTGAATTACTGTGAACTGTTTACATGACAGATAACAAAAAAGGACATATGGTTGCAAAACATCTACGTTTTTTGTTTTGTCTTCAAAGCCTGGTTTCCTTTTTTGTGGATAAGTGTAAAGTAATGCACATTGGAAAAAATAACCCCAACTATACATACAATATGATAGGGGCTAATTTAGCTACAACTAATCAGGAAAGAGATCTTGGAGTTATCGTGGATAGTTCTCTGAAAATGTCCACGCAATGTGCAGTGGCAGCCAAAAAAGCAAACAGGATGCTAGGAATTATTAAAAAAGGGATAGAAAATAAGATGAAGAATATCTTACTGCCCCTATATAAAACTATAGTATGCCCACATCTTGAATACTGAATACAGATGTGGTCTCCTCACCTCAAAAAAGATATTTTGGCATTAGAAAAGGTTCAGAAAAGAGCAACTAAAATGATTAGGGGTTTGGAACGGGTCCCATATGAGAGGCTAAAGAGACTGGGACTTTTCAGTTTAGAAAAGAGAAGACTGAGGGAGGATATGGTAGAGGTATATAAAATCATGAGTGGTGTGGAGAGGGTGAATAAAGAAAAGTTATTTACTTGTTCCCATAATAGAAGAAATAGAGGACACCAAATGAAATTAATGGGTAGCAGGTATAAAACTAATAAAAGAAAGTTCTTCTTCACACAGTGCACAGTCAACCTGTGGAACTCCTTGCCAGAGGAGGCTGTGAGGGCTAGGACAATAATAGAGTTTAAAAAAGAGCTAGATAAATTCATGGAGGTTAGGTCCATAAAAGGCTATTAGCCAGAGGGTAAGGAATGGTGCCCCTGGCCTCTGTTTGTCAAAGGCTGGAGAAGGATGGCAGGAGACAAATTGCTTGATCATTGTCTTTGGTCCACCCCCTCTGGGGTACCAGGCACTGGCCACTGTCGGCAGACAGGATACTGGACTAGATGGACCTTTGGTCTGACCCAGTATGGCCATTTTTATGTTCTTTCAGAACACAGCACCAAAGAAAATCATTTAAAATTCAGGGAGACAGAACCAACACATTTATCTGAACACTACATGATTCTTTGCCCACAGACCCTTCTCAGTGTCTATATTCTGTGCCTCCTTCTGTAAAAGTTGAATCTACTTTCTGATTGCTACTGTAGGATAGAGTGTTCTAATTTTTGTGGTAAAAATGTGATGGGCTTCACTCACTCTGGTTGGTATACACATTCAGCTCCGCAGTCATGGAAAGAGGAGCATGTGATCAAGTATTCCAATGGGGAAGGAAACAGTGGTATTGCCACTCATGCACCCTGAGAGATTTTGCCAGGGAACTGCAGCTTTAAATACCATCCAGGTCTCAGGAGTTGCCCTGGAGAGATACTGAAAACAGTTAAAGAAAGGATAGAGGGACTCCATCTGAAGAGAAGGAACCAGCTTCCAAATTCTATCCTCAAGGCAACTCATAACCTCACTGGCACACACATTTTTGTCCTAGAGCAATTAAGAGTCACATAATATATAACACTCTTGGCCTTTCCCAGATTGACAGCATTTATTTACTAAGGGATTTTGTTCTGATTTTCACTGCTGCTCCTGTTATAATTCCTTTTGTTACTGCAGGTTGGCTTTTGCTTTGCTTCTTGGGCTACAGTTCAGAAAGGAAGCTATTCCTTTAATACAGAAGCCTGTCAGACAAACGGGATGAAGATCACGATGCTACTTAAAAACGGGGTTTGAATTGGCTCTAGTTTTCATTACAGACACTGATGTTCTTAAGGGAAGATCATGGATAAAGAAAAGAGGAAGATACTGCTTTTATAGGAGGCAAAAACTAAGGAATTTTGGGAAGGGATTATATGATGGGATTAAACATTGCTTATGCTGGGTTTTTTTTCTGAATTTTAAACTTTTTGCTGTGCTGTTGTATGTTGAAAGTGGAGGAGAAAAGCATCAAGTAAATACCTGTTGTTTCTTTAATAAAATCATTAGTTTGGTCCAAGGTACTGTAGAAAAGTCATAATTAAGAAGAAGAAATACCTGCAAGATTGATATTTTATCTTTTCAGAAGAACTGTAATTTCCATTGTGCTTGGATTAAAGTAATGCACAGCTACTTTTGGTTTTTATCATACAAGCAGAATAAAAATAAAATCTATGAAAAATACCCAAATTTAATTTATAATACTATTCTGATAAATATTATGGATATAAAACAATAGTTTCTTACCACTAGAACATCCATCTCTCGTCTGATAGGATCCTGAGTGCGGCAATCCAGAAATTGGGATGGCCTATATTTGTAAAAGAAAACATTTAAAATTTTAAAAACCCACAACATGACAAAATAAGGGTTCAGATTAATCATAACAAAGCAGTTTATCAGAGTCACATGGGAGACTCCCTCCCAGTACTTTGGCAGCATAGAGCTTCTCAAAAAGGGACAGAAATGAGAAGGTTCACGGGCTGACACTTCTGCTTCACAAGTCTATAGAACTGGCTGGACCCAAGGAGGGCAGCCGGTTGCTCTAGCCTAAGGGATGATAGAGGTAGGGAGGGATCTAGAAACTGTCCTTTGAGTGAAGCAACTCAACACAGTTGCAAAAACAGTAGAGTGTCTTAATGGCACAAATTGGCCTTTCATGATTAAGAGAACTAAAAATAGGAACCCTATTTAGCAGTAGCATGAACCACAAAATTCTTGATAATATACAGAATGGAAGAATATATAAAAATACAATATATACCTCTTTAGTTCTCAAAGTTTCTATGACTTCTTTCAAAGCATTACATTCATCTGTTAATACTTGGACTGCAACAAATTGCTCTCTTTTCAATGCTTCTGATTCAGAAATATGCCTGGTTTCCATGTCCATGATTTCAGCAGCATGGAGTTCTTGCATTTGGTCAATTCTCTCAGTGAACTCTCTCATGATTTCTGCAACCTCCTCTGATGAACTTTCATTTTGTAAATCATTTTGAATTTCAGCATTTTTAACAGCAACTTGTAAAGTTTGGTTGGCGCTACTGATTTGCATAGTCTTGTCAGTCTGAGATGATGAACTTTTTCTGGTAAAACTAGGGTCTTCTTTGGTAGAAACACTATCTGGTTTGTCAACATCCTTTATGCCTTCAAGTTCAGCTATTTTTGCTTCCTGTCTCATATAATCTACAAGCTTCTTTTCTGCTTCAAATAGGTTGTCCTTGACTTGGTGAAGCGTTTCTTGAAGATGTGCCATACTTGTTTCTCTCACCTATAGAAATAACACATTTGAAGCCCAGATAGCCAAATACTTTTAAACCACCAAGTTTAGTGTTTTAAATGCTTTATACAATGAAGAGTCATAGTTATTCTTTTTAATCTTGTTTAAATAGATTACGTTTATTAGATGATAACATAAAGTTACTATCTCAAGAAATAGACTAGATCATGTAAATTGATACAATTCCCTTGAAATCACTATGTTTATACCGTTTGCATCAATTAAAGATCTGGTCTCGCATCATATCATTTTCATAAATATATGAACACTGTGTACTGTACAGTCATTTTTACTGAATGTTTTTCAGTGGAAGAAATAAAACAATTATGGAACGATCCAGTTCTTACCATTAATTCCTCTTGAAGTTTTTCTGACTTTTCTCTGTAACTACTCAGTTCTTCTTTGGCAGCAGCTGATTCAGTTTTGATTTTTTCTAATTCATGTTCAGCAATGAGTACATTTCCTTCTTGACCTTGAGTTAGCTCTGTGACTACCTACATGTCAAAATATAAGCAATGGTAGATAAAACAGCTATTACAATGGCATCTAAATACTAACAGTGTGGCCCCTCCTTCCCACTCCACAATAACTAAAGATGAGAGAAGTCATGTGAAGAAACTTCAAGTGTCTTGAACAAGTAGTGTTGTGACCAACCTAACCTCTCAGTCTTATGTTTCAAAAGGCCACTTTTTCTAGATTAACTGAGATCCCCAAACTCCATTAAAATAAAACGACTGCGTGGAAAACAAAAAGCTTCTGGAAAATAAAGTCTGCTAAACATCATACAGTTTTAAAGAGAATTTTTTTACCTTAATTCAACAACATGTGCACAAAAGGTTTTAGTACCTGTGGTCTAGCCAGTGTTCCCTCTAAGCTGCCCAGTAGCACAGCTTCACAGGTGATTAATCAGCCTTGTCCAGTCAGAGACTCAGGACTCCGTGCACGGAACTGCTGCTATGCAGTTTAGAGGGAACACTGGTCTAGGCCCTACATTACATGATATCTATAAACTTCAGACTTTCACCAGCAAAGCTGAGGTTTTCATTAAATTGCTAGGCACAGAACATACAATCTCTGCCTTGGAAAATGGAAGACAACACTAAACTTTGATTCAGAGGGTCAAAATCACAGGTGACATAACTGGTGATTGATGGAGGGCAGCATGAAAATAAATTGGTATAAATTAAATATTAAAGAGATATAAGGCCAGTGTCATTGTAGAAAGCACCCAAAGGAGGGTACAAAAAAGAATCTATTTGAAATCACATGCACTTTGACTTTCTCTTTTTTGTCCCTTACAAATATAACTTGCATCATTTAATCCCAATATATGCCACCTCTAAATCTGATCCAACAAGTGGGAAATTACACCATTATGCAGTGGACCTAAAATCTGAAAAGCTATAGGATCAGTTACGACAAGACAAGGATAACTTTGGCTTCCATAATTGCAATAAATGGCAGTGATAATGAAGTTAAAATCGACCATGTTAACACATCCAAACTGCAAAACAGGTATCTGTGAGACAAAGATGCTATCTTGCCATTAGACAAGGTCAAGCAAAACTAAATCATCCAAAGCAGGACCAACCTATAGTGTCATTGTTATTTACATTATAAGAGCATATTAAATTGGAATTTGCATCTTACCTGTTAACTAACCAGTTAACTAATTAAACAGGATTTTACATCTCTAATAGGAAAGGAAGGAGACAGAACAGAAAGAAACACTGGAGTGAACTAGAAAGAAAAAGCCAAGACATTATGCAGCACACACACAGCTTACTACATTCCTATGCACTTTTGCCACAGAAAAACTTTTGTGGCTTCTAGGTGTAAGAGAGACCCTATTTGGGAATATTTTGAAGAAATTCATTCCCTGCGTAAAAAAGGAAAATATGTCAAGTGTAAGCAGTGCAAGAAGAAAATTCAAGGCCTAGTTGCAAGAATGAAACTTCAAAAGGAAAACTGCTTATTAGGAGAAAATATATGGATGAAGATGTGGATATATACGAAGAACAATGTGGATCAACTTTGCAATGCAACATTCTACAAGACTCTCTCTCTGTCTTTTAGTATAAGGTGCTATTTTTGTTCTACTCGTAACTCAGAGGTGCATATATATCTAGCACAGCTCTTACTGAATCTGTTCATGCAGTAACAGAAAATTAATACCTTTAATTTTACTAAAAATGTATGCACCTACGACAGTTCCCTTAAAAATAACTGATTCTTAGGCAAAGTTAGCAAAAGATCATATTACGTACAATTTTTATCTCAGATAGTTGCACCTCTCCCTGTTTAGGGGTCTTTTTAATCTCTTCTTTGTGCTTTTCCTCAATGTCTTCTAGTAACTGCTGAAGTTCTAACAGTCTGTGTTCTTTTTTTATAACCTCCTTCTGTGCAATTTCTGCATTTTCTTTTTCTAGCTCCAGTTTACTATACATTCTCTCCAGCTCATTTTCCATCTCTGAAAGTTTCTCTGTTAATATTGATAATTTTGATTCTGTCTCTCCTTTAGCTACATGTTTTGGATTCTCTGTTTGTGTACTTTTATTTGCTTCTTCATTTGAAAATGCCTTAGTTCTTTGACTGAGTTTATTTTGCTCCTGAACTGCATTCAACTGGACTTGGCTCACAAGAGCAGCAGCAACCTTTTCCTGAAGTAGCTCTTCAAGTTCCAGTATTTTCTTTCTAAGTACTTGTGTTTCAACCTTGGCTTGCTCTTTCAAGTCCTTTATTTGGTTATAACACTGGCACAACTCTGAATCCCTCTCTTTAATAGCTGCCTGAAGTTGCTGCAGGTTTATCTCCATATTGCTGATGGTGACCTTTGTATTTTCTTCCACAGACATAAGCTGGATATTATTTTCTAGTAGCGTTGGGGTCTTTTCATTCAGGGCTTCTTCTAGTTTTTCACTTTTGTCTTTGCTTCTGTCCCCTACTTCTGCCTTGTCACTTTCCATCAGTAAATGCTTATATTTTTCTGATACTTGCTCATGCTCCCTCTTTAAGATATCTAGTTCTTTCTTCAAATGGTTCATTTTTAATTTAGTTTTTTCAAGCTCATTCTTTGTCAGGGATGATTTTATATTATCATCTTCCATTTTCTTCTCCAAAGCTTCTTTTTCTGCCAATACTGTATCAAACTGCTGTTTCAGACTGTCAGCATCCTCCTGAATGGAAGTAACATCTACAGGTACTTTTTGTTCAATATTTGCCAACTCCTGCTGAAGTTTTTCAATTACTTCATTCAGCTGTTCAATTTCCTCTTCATTGTTTTTCTTCACACGCTCTTGATCACTTTTTAGGCATTCTATCTGAGCTTCAAGTTCTCTTATATGCTCATTTTTTTCTTCAATAACCTAGAAAGTCAATGAAAGGAATATAAAATATGTAACTAAAAACCAACCAGTTTATGCTTTCTCCTGGATTTTCTGGGAGCTGTTTGTTTACTCATTCCCCCCGACATCTTGTACAAGAAATCCTGCACACAAAATTAATTTAATCAGACACGAATATTGAATGCAATACTATTCAGTGAAATAAATTGAAAGTTGGTGAAAGACCACAAATAAAATGATTTAAAAAAACAAAAAATACTAAGAGGAGGAAGAGGTATAGAAGGGTATTGAAGACCTCTAAAGTATTGGTTCCCAATTTTTTTAGCAAGGTGATCCAACAACTGCATTTTGCCTAATTTTGTGACATATACAGGCTACAACATGGGAAATGGAGGGCAAAAATGTGGGAAACAAGCAGTACGGAGGGTGTTTTACCGCACCTAAGGTTTTGCACTCTCCATTAGGGTCCCAGATGCCAGCCCAAGCCAGGGGGTCCTGCTGTTATCTGGAGTCCTGGCTGCTGGGTCCCATCAGCTCTGCTGTAGGCCCTGGGCCCCTGACCCTACGCCCTGCACTCCACATCTGCCTCCACTCTGGCATCAGTCTGGGGCAGTGAGGGGCACAGATGGAGTAAGGTGGGGAGGTATTTTAGCACCCCCACCCTAAAAATCATTCCAGTGCCACTGAGAGGGGGTGCACAAAATCATAGGCTAGCAACCTTCTCCACTACCATCTCCTCCTCCTCACCCCACTGAGTGAGCACTGGCCACCTGTAGTAGCACTTCTACTAATACTGACTTGGGAAACCCCAAGGAGGAGCGGGGGTCTGGAGGTGAGCCTGTCTCACACTCAACCTCTAGCAGGGGGTGCTGACAGTCATTGTACCAAACTAGAAACCCTGTAAATAATGGAAACCATTTCAAGCCAGGGGATGTGTCCCTTGTTCTAGCACATGTGGGCCTGAGCCTGGTTTCCTACTCCAGGCATTGCAACTTGCAGCACCACTCTAGTTTGGCCTAGACACCCTTTCATCACGTCAGAGGGACGACTGGGCAAAATCTGAGTGAGTGACATTGCAATCTGGTACAGGATTTACCCTGCCATTCCATTCCACTCTGCTGCAGAGTAAGTACAGGGTGAGGGGCATCCTCCTAGAACCTTTCTGTGACCCATTGGCAGGTCTCAATCCATTGTTTGGGACATATGGATCTAAGGTCTAGTCTTCTTTTATACTTACATCTTGCACCAAGGAGAGAAGGGAATTATTTAACATGCTAGAGAATATAATGAAGAGTGATGGCATGAAATTAAGAAAGAGATAATATACATTGACTCTGACCAGAGCTTCTGTTTTTTGAGATTTTAATTTTAATGTATTTTCTTAACAGAACGATGGTTCCACAAAAAGAAGTGAGAAATAGTCATTAGTTTTGAAGGTTAGAGCATTGTATTCTATTAATGACTAAGTATACGTGCTCTTTAAAATCTATGCATATAAACTAGGATATTGCAAAAGATTTGAAAATAACGTACTTTGTTGTCTGTTGTACTTTCAAGTTGCTGTTGCATGGTTGTTATTTGCTCATTAAGATGATCTATTTCCTGTTCCTTTTCCTGCATGATCTGAGCAAGTTTCCCTGCTACTAGACAATGATCCTTTATGGATGCATCTTCAGATTTCTGGATCACTAGTCCCAATCTTTCCATTTCATCCTACCAAATTAAAAAAAAAAAAGAATCCATAAGATGTGATATAATATGTATCCTTTTCTGAGAATCTTCAATTAATAGATTCTGACAGATGATCACATGAAATAAAGAATGGCTATATGAAATTTTTAGTATTTTGTAACTTGAACAATACAACACTTGAGACATCAAATAAGAATTAATGGTCTTGGTTTACCCCAGAATGAATTTATTCAGGTAAACAGAAATGAAGCTACAATCTTGTCTGTCTAATAACTACCTTAAATAATTTATTCTCTTGTTCAAGTTCTTGAAGGCGTGTAGTGGATTCCTTTCTCTGGATTTCTAATTGCATATGCAATTGCTGAACTTCTTCATTTTTGTTTTCTAGCTCTTCTCGAAACTGCTCCAGTTGTTCTTCAAGGTTTGTGATCTGTACATGCAAAATGTGGATCAAAAGGGTTAACAGCCACATTTTTAAAAAAACAGCCACATTAAAAAAAACACATATATATGGCATCAATTTTGTTCATGTTAAATAAAACCATTTTACTCAAATGATATTTGTGTTCACCAATATACTGGCCATGTTGATTGTAAAGATACATTTGATTCTAAGACTGAACGGATTAGGAAACAGAGATCTGGAAGTCGCCCAGGTCGCTTATTCACCTTGTGAAGGCCTGTAAGCTATTTGTATGCAAAACCACTGATGTCAGCCAATCACTATGACGGTTCCAGTGAGGGAGAGCTGCAGGATTGGGCTTATTTAAATTTACCAATTCTACCTCACAATGGCTTTAGATTCTCAAAATACTGTCATTTTAAGACTGCTTTCATGAGTTTCTCTTATTGCTGCCTTCAGTAGCCTTTTAAAAATACTGTGTGTGTGTGTGTGTGTGCGCATGCGTGCGTATGTGTGTCCAGGACAGGCATAAGAATCTTGCGCAAAATGGTTTTTTTTGCGGAAAACCTCTCCATCCACACTGCTTCTTTTTGCGCAAAAAGAAATGGCAGAAAATATGCTAATGAGATCGCGACTTACACTAATGTGTCCCTCATTAGCATATTTTCTGCCAGAAGAACTGGCAGTGAAAACGTAGCCTTAATGTGTGCAGGCTAGTGCAATAGTAGGGCACCTTACTAACCAACCCTAACATCCTTGTAAAGGTTAAGCATGGCATATTTTCCCCATTGCAAAGGAAAGCAATGGAAATCTAAAAATCAAGCCCAAACCTGGCTTTCCTTCATAAAAAACTGGTATTTTGCAATACTGCCAGTCTGCAGCTAACCAAATATAAAGTCCTAACAAGATTTTCTCCACAAGTATACACAACAGCTTCACTAGAACCTAGATTGGAAAACCATTCAACTAAAAAGTACTACCAATTGAATAAAAACTACCATTTCCAACAACACTTTAGGTGGTCTTTGGGAGAACCTATTCCAATAATTACTAGGCGTAAACCTGACAGCATGTGGGAGTTATGGAGCTGATTGTCCAGATGGTCTTGCTACAGATTGTATAAACAGTGAACTGGAGTTTACTGCATGGAGCTAGATGTAAAGCAAAAATTACCAATAAATAATTCATTAAAAGTAAACCTAAACATTTTAGAGATACTGTACCTCTTTTTCCTTTCTGTCCACAGCTTCTTTTTCAGCCTGCAATTGTTCTTCAAGGGGCAATTCTCCCTTCACAGTGGCAGCTCCACACTGCTTTCTTTCCTTCACCTTTAAAAAAGGTAATATTATATATACAACCACTTCAGCTTTCATTTATTTATTACTAGAAGATTTACTTGGTGTTGCTTGGGTCCTTAACTCAATTAACTTTTGTTTTTCTTTATTTAAATCATTGCTCTGGGATGGGGCTGGGAATGAGGGTTCAGTATACAGGCTGCTCCAGGGTAAGAGGACTAACCAAGCCCCCTCTCACCACTGCAGTTTGAGGCCAGGTGAAAAGTGCCTCTTCATGTCTGCTGCAGCTCACGCAGGCACTGCCAAGAAAGGAGTGCACGTCCCCCAGTAGGGACAGGTCCAGGTTCATCTGCCCCCTACACTCCTCAGTCAGATTGAGGAATGGATCAAGCTGTGCGCACTTTCCCTTTGCTCCCTGATGAAGGGGAAGAGCCAGCAATGATCCTCTTTGAATGGAGGGGAGGTTCAGCCCACCTTCCCTAAAAGGTGCCTGAGGGGTGGGAGGGCTCAGGGCTAGGGCAGTCCCAGATGGTGGGAAGCACCCCCAGCCAGCCCCTTTCACTTGTCTGGTAATTCTGTCTCTTTTTTGTAGGATTTTATGCAGCCCCAGATGAATGGGGTGAGGGAGCTTCAGCCCTCCTCTCACGTACAACCAAACCCTTACCTTGCTTTAAGTTATGATAAGAGGAGGCTGCATACTAAATTTGGTGATCCTAGCTCTTACCATTTAGGAGCTCTTGAACGAATGGACAGACTTGCTTGCTTGCTCACAAACACTTTCAAATATATATTAGATTAATTGCCTTGTTCTTAGGCAAATGAAAAATAGGAAATACGTGGAACTTTTATACACAATACCTTTTGCAAATTGTCTGCACTGATAATTAAGGCTTGTTCTAATTCTCTTATTCTGCATTCCAGTTTCTCAATTTCTTCATTCCGTTCTTGTATATCTCTCTGAAGTTGCTCTTTAGAGAGCAAAAGCTCACTGCATTTGTCTGTTTTTTCTTGTAGATGGTTTGTTAACTGTTCAACCTGGTGGATGACACGGTAAGAATAGTGATTACTCTCTAGCACACTGGAATGTGTTGCTAGCATTAGTATAACACTGATTTTTGAGGAGAAAAAACTCCTTTGATGATGTGCAAAGTTAGAATTTTGTATTTCCAAATCCAATAAATAAAAATTATGCCTCTGGTAAATTTTATGTTTTCTGTGATGGCATTTGCTATTCCCTATTCATTTTGTCTTTCTGAAGGTCCTCAGACTCCCTACTGGGGAAAGACATATACCATGGTATTCCTGTGCAGCCCATCAGTGGGAGAGGGATCTCTCAAAAAAACAAGGAAGAAGTGCCTTGATCCTGGAAAACAAATTCAATTCTGGCAGCCCTGCTATTCTTTAAGTCCTATAAAATATTTGTGCCAAAAGCCCTTGAACTAAAATAATTTGTGAAAGAAGGAATGGTAAAATAATCATGTTGTTATGGGATCAGAGTTAAAGTTGTCTGGGTAACCCTAATTATGCATTTCTATACTTCAAAATGTTTTAGCTTTAGAATATTAGTTTTATAACTACTCTACCTTCATCGAGGTCTTTTACATTCAAGTCAGTTAATACAGCGTTACCTTAACTCTAGATTAACAAGAAACTTTGTTTTCTGCATGGGTTTTTAAATAGGATTTGGAGATGGCTATAGATCATCAGCAAAAGTTAAAAAGGATACAGATTATATGGTCCCACTTCCTGGACTGCAAAACATCTTTTAGATAAAGTATTCTGAATCTCCTGAAGTTTGAGACATTTGAGGCTTAGAAGCACCATATTAAGGGAGTAACTGAATTATTCAAGATTGGAAGTAATTAAGACACAAGTAAAGATTTCAGCAGAGGTATGGCTAAGGGAAACACAATTGTGGCATTGCTATAGAAGTGATGTGGACAGAATAACAGATTTGGAAGCTGTGAGAGCATCAAAACCTTGGCCTGAGGCACAAAGATAAGAGCCGAGTTAAACTGACTGATAGAAAAAGATGGGATAAACACAGCTTTTCATTCAAGAAGTCAATTTCAGTATCTAAAGTATTTAGAAATTATGATTTATCCTATAACTAATGGAATCAAGACAATTTGACAGATGGAAGATAGATCAGGTGGTAGGATGCCAAGTGTTTTATTGAAGTCTGAAGCAACAAGTTAGACATCACAGAGGGAGAAGATAAAAGGAAAAGAAAAATGGGTCTGAGACCAAGTATAAAGATACTCCATTGTGAAAGAACTAATAACATCAAACAACAGAAAGTAAAACCAGAGCAGTTATTAATATAAAATGCAAGCAAAGAGAAGGATACTGCTTCTTGCTCAAGGCACTTATATATACTAAAACAATGTTTTATAACTGCTAGTGAAAAGAATACAGAGATGTCAACTATAGCAAGAGACAGAAAAAGACTTTGCTTAACCTTTAATTAATAGGACGATCATGTAACAGTGGCATTTCTCTTCATTATCTTTCTGCTGTTATTTGAAAGTTCAATAATATTATTACATATACCACTATGTAACTAAAAAAGCAAGTCTAATAATTTATTTACATTATGTTATGTTTTTATCTCAGTCTTTCACATTCAGTAATAGGATTTTTCAACCTCAGGGCCTTACAAATCATGACATTTTTGAACAATACATTAGCAGGTTATTTGCTATTTCATGTGTATCTAACTGAAAAATAATGACTGCTGGGATGCCAGTTAGAAGCTATTAGCCAGCTACTAGTTGGGTTGCCAACTTTTTAATTGCACAGAATTAAACACCTGTCTCATCCTTCCCTGAGGCCTTGCTCTGCCTCTTCTGAGGCTCTGTCCTTGCCACACCCCTTCTCAGAGGCTCCACTCCCACACACTCCATCCTCCCACCTTTGCTCACTCTCCCCCACTCTCACTTTTACTGGGCTAGGGCTTGAGGTGTGGGAGAGGGTGAGGGCTGCCACTGAAGGTCTGGGTTCTGGGATGGGGCTGAGGATGAGGGGTTTGGGGTTCAGGAAGGTAAGCAGTATTGAGACTCCAGGAGAGCGTTTGGGTGTGGGGAGAGGCTCAGAGATGGGGTCTAGGATGGGTCCAGGTCTGAGGCATGGGTATGGGATCTGGGAGGGAATTAGGGGGAAGGAGGGAGTGTAGGATGAAGGATCCAAGAGATAGTTTGGGTGTGGAAGGGAGAATCAGAGCAGGGACAGGGGATTGTAGTGCGGGCTCTAGATGTAGGAGAGGATTCTGACCTGGGGCAGGGGGGTTGCGGTGCAGAAGAGGGATTAAGGCACAGGCTCCCGCCAGATGGTGCTTACTTCAGATGGCTCTCAGTGGGCAGCACAGAAGAACTAAGGCAGACTCCCTGCTTGTCCTGGCTCTGCATGGCTCCTGGAAGCAGTTGGCATGTCCAACTCCTAGGCAGAGTTGGCTAGGGGGCTCTGGACTGCACACAACCACAGGCGCTGCCCCTGCAGCCCCCTTTTGGCCATGGAGGTAGGGGAACTGGGCAGAGCTTCCCTGATTGCCTCCCCATCATAAGGGCCTCAGGGATACGGCAGCCACTTCCGGGAGCTGCACAGAGCCAGGGATACACTGGACTTTTAACAGTATTGGACTGGAGCCAGCAGTATTCCTTTCTGACCAGGAGTTCAGGTTGAAAACCACATGCCTGGCAACCCTAGCTATTAGTGACTATCTTTTGTGTGAATGTAGGTACACTTTGCAGTGGTTTCTTCACAATAAATAGTTTCAACATGTGGGACATGTTCCAATATAATAATCTAGACAAACTGGCAAATAGATTTCATGTTTCCATTAATGCTTAAGAAGTTTGATCTATCTGCATTAGCTGTTCCAAATAGGTCTATTACTGACATATCTACATTCTGCATTATTCTGCCGTTTCAAATAACACTTTCAGTCTTTATCAATATGGACTTATTTTTTTGCTTTGCACAAGATGCAGATTATGTACTTTATAAAATTAAAAAAGTATTTTACAGCATGTCTGTCATTTGCTTTTGTCTCACACACTCATTAAGCACAGCTGATAATACTTCAAAATGTTACCTCTCTGGTTTGGTGTTCATTGATAGGTTGAAACCTTTGTGGAGTCTTAAGCTGTTGCTCTAGTTTCTGTATCTCTTGTTGGAACACATCTCTTTCATGTTCTCTATCAATTGCCTGTTCCTGAAATTTAATTATGGCAATGTTATTAGGACAAACATTATTAGAAAAAAATATTTAAATTATTCATATATAAGTTAATTTCTGCAATCTTTGAGTTTGTTTTAAATATGTCAGTTTCATTAGGCAGCATGATCCTTTTTTTATTTTATTAAATCCTTTCACTTATTGGCCAGCCACTGTAATTCACATTTTTCTTTTTGATCAGTGAAAAAAACCAATATAAAATATTGTATTCCTTCTGGATCCGATACTACTTTGTGACACTGAACAAAGTATATTATTTCTTCTGTAACAGTCAGCAACAGACCTTTCATTTTGATATTTCTAACTTTCCTTTTCCTTTCATATATTTAATACAAATGTACTGAAGTGTTGAAATCTGAATACTAATATTAGTTTATTGGCACCAAGTACCAAAACCAGATTTAAAAAATAAATAGATTAGCTGAATTTTTGTATAACAATTTTGTTTTGGTTAAATCAAATTGTTTAAGATACATTTTGTGACATTTGTGATATAATTTCTAAATATTCATATATTAAATGCTGCAACATTAGTAACAACGGGGGCTGTAGCACTCCCCCCAACTGTCAATTTATAAAAGTTTGTCTGCTAAATGAAAAGTCAAGATACAGCAGCAAAGAATGTTTCTTTTCTGTTTTTTTTAAATACCAGACTAGCACAATAGTATGGGTCTTCAATTTCACAAGAGTGAAATATAGTGGGATATAACATTAATGTCTATGAATTGCTGATTTAAAGAACTTTATTCTATTCTACTGCAGGAGAAAGCCCAGAATTCTAATGCATTTTATAAAGAGTTTATTTGCATTCTGGCCAAGTATTATGTTGCTCTTAAACTCACATTGTTGGTCAACAAAAATTGTGTTATATACATAGTGATGGATTTGTCACATGTTAATTTTGAACCTGACAGTAGAAAAAAACACTAATTTTAATTAGAACATCAATATCAGAACACCACAAAATGAAATAATGCAAATTCATTTAAGTGTTAAAATATTTCTAGACAGGCCTTCCAATTCACACTATTTGGTAGTAAATAATGTGGAGGTGGCATCACAAAATATTCTAGCTGTTATATTAATTACACTGGTCTACAATTTTTTAGAAGTTGTCTGCTTCAGAGATAAAATGTGCTATTTATTATGTATTTTGATGTGCTGAATTCAAATATGACAATTAAAACAACTGATTGGCTACTGTTTCCAAGATATTTAAGTTTTTACATTTTATGTCTATGTATATTGTGTAGATAGTAGAGTTTTAATCATAAATTGTAAACCTAGGTCTTCTCATGTGTTTATGGTTGCTTTACATGATAATATTTCACCTGTCCTGTTTATGTAACACTTTCAAAATCAGCAAAAGGGTTATATAAATAAAATGTATTATAAAACAAAAGGCAAAAAAACTATTTTGTACATAATTTAGTCCTATTCAGTGTCTACTCGGCGCTTCTTGGCTTGTCTCTTGTATTCATTAAATGGAGCATCTTGTCACTGTCCAGCAATAGTCTGCAAGCATTGATGGGCTCCATTTGCCCTGATAGCGTTTCTCCATTGTTGCAATGTCCTGGTGAAATCGCTTGCCGTGCTCGTCGCTCACTGCTCCGCAGTTTGGTGGAAAAAAATCTAGATGAGAGTGCAAAAAATGTATCTTTAGTGTCATGTTGCAACCAAGGCTTTTGTATGCCTTGAGGAGGTTTTCCACCAACAACCTGTAGTTGTCTGCCTTGTTGTTTCCGAGAAAATTTATTGCCACTAACTGGAAGGCTTTCCATGCCGTCTTTTCCTTGCCACGCACTACATGGTCAAATGCATCATCTTGAAGAAGTTCACGAACCCGAGGACCAACAAAGACACCTTCCTTTATCTTAGCTTCACTTAACAGCTCTCCCTTATTCTTGGGTAGTTCCAAATCCCTGACAAGGTCATTCAGTTCACCTTATG
>JANRFK010006697.1:1907064-1930276 GCA_030068395.1 Apalone spinifera
TAAAGTTTGACTACATTTATTTCAGAAGCATTTTGGCTGCAGAGCAGTGTTACAGATGAAATTCATCCCTCCCTACACATAACTGGAGAAACTGGGCTTGTGCAGAGAAATACTTGTTATAGGGTGGAATTCATCAATCTCCACCCACAAACTGGTAGGACTTCAGTGGAGCTCCTCCAGCTGCTTTTCCAGCCACAGGCTATAATGGCATCCCCTGTACACTGATTTTGACACTGGACCAATACTGTTGTAGATCCTGTGGCATGCAGACTTCCTGGCTTAGCTTTACCACAGAGTTGAAGTGATCTGAAAGGCTCCATGTTAATCCATTGCATCCCAGTGAATTTCATCTAGTACGAATGAACATCACTCTGAAAAGCTATATATAACCAGTTGCAGAACCTCACAGTTAACTTTTAAAGAAGTTTTTGTTGCATAATTCTTTGCAGGAGACTTCCTGCCAATTCAGAATCTGTGGACTACTACCACATCTACTCTGTTCATGCAAAAACTGCATGAACTATTGAAGAAAGAGAGAGGAGATGGGACAGATGTAATACAAGCTGTAGAGGAGTCTGAACATAAGCTTGCAGGGACGGGGGGCACTCCAGTGGGAGCCTGGTGGCTGGGGAAGGTAAGACTTGGTGAGCGGAAGGAAGGGTACAACTGCAAACAGGGAAAGATCATAGTATGTGGATGCTGAGTGGTCAGGTAGGCTGTGCAACCTGGCAGAAGAGAAGGGTTCACCTGCACCTGCTGCAGGGAGATGAGGCAGATGGAATGGGAATCCAGCAAAGTGCTGCTGGAGAGTGATCGGAAAAACTTACATGTAGTCCAAAGCATTACTAGGATGAGATTTTTAGAAGAACCTAAGAGAACTTATCTCCCACTCCCCTGAAGTTCAATGGGAGTGGGATATTTAACTCTTATGAGTCTTTGAAAATGACCACACTGCACTTAATGTTGGGTGAATATTGACTGAGTTTGCAGAGGGGGAAGGCAGCTGTGCTTTATGGCAGGGTCCTGTAGACACATTAAATGCGGAAACTGACAGTACATATCCAGGATTGGCAAATACCTGTTAAGTGGCTTCATTACCACTTGAATGGCTCTTTCACAGGTTTGGTGTTCTGCTAATAGGTCTGGCAGGGTTTTGGTTTTTTTCACTTTTAACTTAACTAGATTCCTCCAGAGCAGCAGTTCCCAACCTTTTCCAGATGGGGACCCATTTTGACAATTCAGGAAGACTTGGTGACCCAGGGCAATTCAAAAAATGTATGAATGGCTCCGTAAGAGCCACCTGGGGAGACACCTGGCAACCCTTTTGAAATGTAATGGCAACCCATATTTGGGTCCCGACCCATAGGTTGGGAAACCCTGCTCCAGAGAAAGCAGAGCCACAGAACAGGTCTAGAAAAAGGCGGGTGGGTGGACATTAAGACTCAATAGTGCCCCGAATTTTCAGGTGCCCTACAAAATTGTGTATGGGTAAGGATGGCCGTGGGTATGGCAGGGAGCCAACACCATCCCTCTTCTGTTCTTATAGCCCACCTTAACCCTCCTATGAGGGGGGCAGATGGTAAGTTCAAAGCCACTGTTTGTCTGGGGGGACCTGGATGGAAAATGAATGGAAGCTGGTGGAATGATCTGAATAACATGGATTTGCCTGCACTGTATACTTTATCCAGTAGGTAGTTCCAGGCATCTGTGTAATAAACTTGTGATCTGATAACAGTCCTTACTAAGTGTCTCCTAACCTTCTTTTGGTAGACCCAGGCAATCCCATCCTGATTTTTTATAAAATGGAAAACACAGTATACCTTGCCATACACAAAGCCAATTCTAAATATTTTTCTTACTCATTTTAGAGATTTTTAGATTTGTAAGTTTAGAAATATTAAAAACAAAATTATTTAAAAACATTAAACTTTCCAACCAAATCATACTCCAAAATACACTGGGAATATTCTAAAAATAGAGATCACAATTTGACACCCTACATTTAAAGCACTATGTTAATGACATCTCTAGACCTGACACCACTCTGGGAGTCCAGTGATATCTGATTTTTTCATTTTAGTTCAAAGAATAAGAAGTAGCATTTCTTGCAGTTGAGAGAAGTCTTTTCACCTATTTCTCCTACCTGAAAACATAAACATTTTCTGTCTTCTTCTTTTTTAATACTTACATCTAGAAATTTTCTTGTTTTCTCAAGCTGCTTCTCCAAAGCTTGGTTTTGCTGTCTTAGATCCATTAATTCTGCATTTCTCTCTTGCTCTAGCTCCATAAACTGGTTGACCTGCTCTTCCAAATCTGTTTCCAGGGCCTTCACTTGTTTCTGGAGATCATCATACTCTTTTTCAGCTTGACGTTGTACTTCTATTTTTTCCTTCATTAGCTTTTCTGTCTCCTCCAGCAATTCTGTTTTTAAATAAATGAACCATAGTGCTTTTAGATATGCATAATTAATTATATTTTCACTACAAAACCACTCCCCAAGATTGCATATCCCTGCTATATCCAAATAAAGGATGTGAACAGGTTTGGGTTTTATTAATTTTTTAAAAAATGTGATATTTTCTATGAAAAAAAATCACTATACACAACATCCATAGGAAATCTCAGCTGAAATAGCAAAAAAGATTTAATGTTCTTTACAGGATTATTAATAACACAACTTTATCATATCACTTTATTGTCCAAGTTTTATATTAATCTAAAGATGTTTGTTCAAAAGGTACAATATAGGAAATTCCTCAGCTGTAAACAGAAGTGATGCAAAATGTAAGGCTTCATAATAAGACATGGAAAACCCAATCATCTTCTCATCCTGTAGCAATAAGATTAATACATTCCAATTTGTTTTCACATGATGCATATACAACATGTGAAGGGAATACTGCAGAACTTATCCTGGTGAGGTGAGATAGTTAGCAAGGGAATTTACTTACTTGTAATTAAAATTTTCAGAAAGCAGTGGCCTATACAGATCCCCAGTTTTTGGTTTTGTATCCTCAGAAGAGGACCAGAAAGCATTTAAAATAAAACTCAGAAATGCTCTTATGAGACATTAAAGGCTTGTACTTCAAGAAGTCTTATTACCTAACCTTAGCCACCCCTTCAACTAAGACCCAAGACTAGGGATCTATAAAGTGCAATTATCTTTGCAGAATCTTCACAAACATGATTGATACATAGGTATATTAAAAGAAAACCACTTTTGCCACACAACAGAGATCCTTTGGATACCATCATCTTACATGGTTTTAATCAATTCTTGTTTTGTTGGGTAAGCATTACATGTCAATACAAAACAATATCCAGCAAAATCATCATGTTAATTATATTTACAAGTTAACAGCAATCAAAAGGCTATTACACCCTCCTCCAGTACAGCATGAAATCTGACATTTCGTAGGTGAATAAGATGATGGTTATTAATGAATCTGCTTATCAAATCTGTGCTAATATACTGTGCTTAGGAATTAAAAGAAATTTTGTTATTAAAAAGAAAAATTGTGAGTGTGAAATATAACATCAAAGCTGAAGGCCAGTAAGGATTAGAGTAATATCAGTAAGCTAAAAGCTCAAAAGTTCTTGATTAATAAATGTCAGTAAGTGTAAGTCTGCCACCCAATTAAAGATCAGCCATGCAATATACAAACACACCTGCTTGTGAAGCTGCATCGACTGCAGCATCTACTATGCCTAGGAGAACAGAAAAAAACAACAAAAAACAAGAAGCAAAGTAATTCACATGCCAGCTATAGTTTTCTCATGACTTGATAATGTAAGACAAAATAAAGCTGAAGACAGAATGCTATGTTTAAAGATATAGTTGTTGAGATAGTTTAAGGAATATGCTTGGTTATTCTGGGAAGTATGACATAGATGTGTGTTTTTCATCCACAAGTTTAAAGTGCACATGAAAAAGGACTTATATTTTCAAGTGTTTTTGTAATGTACACGAAACAACCAAAATTGTACACAAGGATTCCTTTATTCAGCACAAGAATGAACAGATTACTATTAAACAACTGTTCATTTCATAAACATGGATACCTGAGATAGCAAATATACAATGGGATTATAATCTATAATTTAACAATAACACTTTAACGAGGTTTTGCATAAACATGGAAAAAAATCTTGAAGATAATTTACTATTCCAATTATCAACCCCAGGTATTAAATAAAATGCTAACATTTCACATGACATTTCCTGAATAGGAAAGATCAAGATAGGACTGTTTAAATACTATTGCCTTAACTTTTTCTCCTCAGCAAATATCAATTCACAGACATTTAGTTCCTTGTTGAAGGAAGAATTAAAAAATACATTTGCTTTATGAAGTTAAACATTTGTTGAGTAAACACCTAGCTAGATTAAGTTAGCTGGGAGGCTTCTCTCTATGTGCTATTTAGAAGAGTCCCTTCACTGTCAAAAGCTATTTAAGAGTAGGGGGGTCTTTATATGTATTTGTGTTAATCTACAGTTTCCATTTTACATATGGATTTCTTTACTTTCTCTGTTGCCTTGTTCATTCCATAGTGTATTGAAGTTCCAAGGTGTAGTGAGTGATACAGGCTGACAATAAAGATTGGTCAAATTGATTTGGTCTTCTATTCAAATGCAAATATCCTAAACCAGTGTTTCTCAAAGTGGTCCATGAAACCACTGTCAAAAACCTGCTAGCTGGCCGCTCCAGTGTGTTTATTTACCAGATCTGCAGCTACAAAGCCTTGCATCCCCCATTTTCTCCAGTTTGCCATTTGTAACCAAGGGAAGCTGTGGGATGTGTCATGGGCTAAGTTGCCATTTCCCCTGGCTCCCCTTGACTGCAAATGGCAAACTGGAGTCAATGGGAGCCGCGAGGCTCCATGGCCGCAGAGCCAGTAAATAAACACACTGCAGTGGCCAGTTAGCAGGTTTCACAGAGTGGTTTCGCAGACCACTTTGAGAAACACCGTCCTAGACAATAAGACCACTCCTATCCAGAAGAATAATTGGGCGAAAAGAGGAAAGAAGAGGAAGGGCCTGACTGTTTAGCAATGAAATCATCTGGTAGGACTCTGTGGTCCACCTGTTGAGGCTGACTAGGGAGTCACCTGACAAAGGACTGGAAAGTTTTGAATAGCAGGAACTGTTCTATGTGCTCTCTTTAGCCATTTTCACCAGCTTAAGATGAGAGGAGCTGCTGGAAGAGAGAGATGAGGGCTGTCTACCTCAGCTCAGCAAAGACCCCAAAGGAAGGGTAAGCCAAAGTGAAGGAAAACACCTACAGTAGAGCCTCAGAGTTACGAGCACCAAGTTGCGAACTAGAATCAGAGAACTCATATGGAACTGGATGTATGCCAGCAGGCAGCAGCAGAGACCACCACCAATAACAAAAAAAGCAAATACAGTAAAATGTAAACTAATAAAAAAATAAAAGGAAAGTTGTTTAAAAAACTTTGACTAGATAAGAAAATTAATACGGTTAAAAGCAGCATTATGAAGTAAACAGCCAGTTGTAAAGTTTTGAAAGAACAACCATAACCATAATATTTGTGTTCAAAGTTACAAATATTTCAGAATTACGAGCAACCTCCATCTCTGAGGTGTTTATAACTCTGAGATTCTACTGTATAGGGTTACTTTGTATGGATCTGTATATTTTTTCTGTGAATAAGTCCAGAACAATAACGTGTTAAAATCTGTGTAAAGTGTGTGCATGCATTATATGCTACAATAACCACATTTCCCCTAAAAGAGTCAAACTGCAACTGAGAAGGCTCACTGTTTTGATAGGATTTTGGTGAGTCCGTGTTTAAGCTACAGGGTGGAGTCTGAAGAGCTAACACTGGTTCCAGGTGATAGGCATTTAGACCCTGAAGTCAGCTCTCTGAAGGAAGCATTAGGCGATAGTCTACATTCCGAGAGTGTATATAGGAACCCCAAGACTGGGAAAGCTCCAGAGCTCTGTTCAAATTACTGAGGCTTAAAACACCTGGGGATCCAGGTGCTGGGTTTCCCCTTAATAGAGTCTGGCATGCCACCTTGCAGAGGGAGCTCATCTGTTACATTCTTTGTTAAGGCCAGGTCTACACTAGAGAAACTCTCCTATCAACTTTCCTTATTCCTCGCAACTCTGTGGAATGCCAGGGTTGACAGGCTTGTGAGGAAGTGGGGAGTTTTGGAGGCTCAAAGGGGGGCTGCATGTAGATGGGGCACTCAGTGCCCCAGGATATTACTGTTTAAATGTGACAAGGGGAGAGGGAGTTTGTTGTTGCAGAGAACAGCACAGAACTGGACTGGTGCCCTGCAGAGAACAGCGACTGGTGCCCTGCTGACAAGCTGATCCTGCTCAGAGGACACAACTGGTTCTGGCCAGATGAGAGACAATGGGCTGCAGAGGGGAGACCTTGGTGACTGACCCAGTTGGTTTCAGCAAGGGGAAAACATTGGATGGAGAAGGGGAGAAACAGAGAACAGAGAGGGGCCTGGGCAACCCTGACTACCTGCAGAGAAGACAATGGACAGGGGAGGAGCTGTTGCTGTGGGATACTGGCGACTCTGCTGGAAGACCTTCTTCTGATATGGACAGAGGGCAAAGCAGGCAGAGCTCACCTAGATCCAGGAGAGACCCAGATGTGCTGGGCTCGGGAGGCCAAGTTTACAGGCCTGAGAGATCCTTTGCTGTGTTCAAAGCTCAATAAACCCTCCTGTTTTGTGCTGACTGAGAGTCACTCTGGCCTGGAGAACAAGGTTGCACTATTCCCTCTGTGAGTGGAGGCCCCGTGGGTCCAGAGAGAGTGGACCCCCCCAGAGGGGCTCACGGTGGAGGCAGGTGTGCTGAAGGTCTCAGAGGCAGAGGGGCAGACCCCCCAGGTGAAAGTGGGTACCCTAAGAGAGAGTTGCTGCACTGGAGTGGACTCCCTGAGAAAGGGCCATCACACTGCCACTGTACTGAAGTGGGCTCTCCGAGAAGGGGCTGCCGCACTGAAAAAGGGGGAGTCCTGCCTGGGGACCTAGAGGCCAAGTGTAGGCATGACCTGTGATCTCTGACAGGGCTCCATTAGCATTTGATTTAGCGGGTCCTTACTAGACCCGCTAAATCAAACCCTGGAAGATCGATCTCTGGAGTGTTGATCTCTTGGTACGTATAGACAAGGTCTAACAGTGATTCTATGAAAGAGGAGTTTGGTGAGATAAAGATACACCTTCCTCAGTGTTTAATTGCATGTAAACTTGTGCGGCTACTTCAATTATGTGTGCTTAAGTAGAGTTTCTTGAGGAAACAGTAGTAACAGACCTAACTGTACTAGGAAGGACACATATAGGCCAGCATTTTTAAAGTTGGGTGTCTAAAGTTACAAGATAAGAACAAATTTGGTCACCTAAATAAAAGTGGCTTAATTTTTAGAGTGCTGAGCAATGTCAGCTTACTGACTTTATTGGCAGGCATGGCTGCTCACACTTGTGAAAATTAGGCTATTTTTGTTTAGTTGCCTAAATATGGATTTTGGTGCTCAAATTAGGCACCAACAAATGAAACTGTTGGCCTTATTGCACTGTCCTATGCATAATACTAAAAAAGAAAAAAGTTAGTCATGATTTTTGAAAATTGACTAAAGATGAAGTAAGAAATATGAAAGAACTTCATAGAAAAATTGTATAGAATACATACGTTGCTCTACTGGTCCTGCATCTGCTTTCATGGCATCCTTCTGTCTGGAGAGTAACTCCTTTTCTTCCTGGATCTGCTGTTGTTCAGCCTCTAGTTCCTGCAATTTGTTACCTGTACACAGTAGCTCTTGCTCAAGATGGTCTATTATATCTATTTTTTCCTGGATTTGTTTTTCCAGAAATGCTTTTTCATCTGCATAACCATCAATGAGGCCTGTTGAGCAGAAATATTAGGTTCATTTAGTATGGCAACTTCTGAACTGCATTTCAGCACTATGGCAAAATTTCAAGAATTTGAGGCAACATAAAACATAAAGAAACCTAATGGTCCGGTTAGGACGATGTTACAGTAACTACAATATTACTATTACAATTGTTGGGTACCAACAGCGTGTTCTGTGCACTATAGAATACTATACAGACAAGTTCCCCTAACTTGGTTTACAATGCTAAAATCTAGTCCTGAAAATCCTTCTTCATGTGAGTAAATTCGTACTTGCAAGAGACTTCCAATGAAGCGAATAAGACCTACAGCACATTCTTCTTGATAAGGAAAGCATTCACCTGTTCCTCTTTCAAATTCTTCATCAAAACACACTTTTGTCATTCCTATCAGCCGCAAACCATCTTTTGAGGCAACATTCTTATATATTTGCATATGTGGGCACTAAGTAAGGAATCTTACTACTGGTAGAATACCTTCCCATAAATATACTATGTCTGATTGGTAATTTTCTTTCTTTAGGCTTGATCTTTCAAAATCTTGCTCATGTAAATAATCTAAGGAGAGATTTAGAAAAAGTTAGTGGTGGATGTCTGTCACACAAGCAGTTGGAAGGGCACTCTCAGGGGATAGGGTCAGTATAGAAAAAGACATAAGTATCAGAGAGGAAAAAGATAAGGATGCATGGAATAGAAAACTCTGAAGCATGGATAGATGAGTATCAAAGTTTATTGTATTTTCATGAGAAGACTCCTTGTTCCTTGTTGTTAATGCCATTTAAGGGAACAGAGAGAGTTCAGTAAACAATTCTTTATTAATTCTTCCATTACTTTCTTTATATAGAGTATAAGTCACAAGCCTCAAAAACAGGGCTACTCAACACAAGGCCTGTGGGCTGCATGTGGCCCGTGATGCGGTTTGGATTTACGTGTGGCTCAACATGCGGCCTGCGTGTGGGAGCCAAACTAAAAAAGTAGTCAATATAATGGTCTTCTTTTGACATGCATTTTAGTAGTAAAATTCCTGGACTGTCATTGCTCATTTAAAGTGCTGTCATATGGGTGGAAATTGGGTAAATATTGCATTTTATAAATATCAGCAGAAATGACTTAAATGGGGCCTGTGTTGTGTAGTCTTGACTTAATCTTTGTATTCATGCCAGTCAGTGTGAAAGAAGCTATTTGCATATATTTGCATGTATATGCAACCATACTTAAGTGCGGCCCTCAGCATGTGCTGAGAGTATCATTGTGGTCCCCAGGGCTTCCAAAGTTGAGTAGCCATGCTCTAAAATATTAACAGTTTGCATATGTTTCATGATGTTGAGATGAGTAATTTCTTGTTCATTCACTGTAGTTAGTTCTGGATTCACAGTTCAATAGAACTTAATCTTGAAACCTCTAACAAAAATCATGCATGCCTTTATTTTAAACTTCTACAATAGCAGTCTCTCACACTGGTTTATTTAATGCAGAGGTTCCCAACAGCCGGCCGGTCTGTGGACTGCTGCCGGTCCGCAAACCACTGGCTGCTGAGCCAATGGGAGCTGTGGGGGACAGTGCCTGCCAGTGAGTGGACAGCAGCACAGAGCCACCTGTTCCTCCCCACCACAAATGAAAGCTGCCTCAGGTAAGCACCCCCAACCCCAACCACCTGCTCAAATCCCAAGTCCCCTCCACCACCCTGACTCCCTCCTAAATCCCATACACCAATCCTGAGTTCCCCCTTGCACCTTAACTTCTGCCCAGATGTCAAACCTCTACCCCAATCTCTTGCCCTGAACCTGAACTCCAAAATCCTTGGCCCCAGCTTGGAGCCCATCCTGCACGCTAACCCTGATCTCGAGCCCCACCGAGCCTGCAACCCAAGCCAGAGCCCTCATCCCCCAACTCTGAGTGCCCTTCCACACACCAAACCCTTCAGCTCATCCCCCAACACAGATTGTCCATGTGCAGAATTAATGTTTTATGTACTAATATGGAGATGATGTGTCGCACATCATCTCCATATTGGCACACATAAACAAAATTCATTCCACACATGGACACAGAAAATTAGAGGGAATACCTCCTCTGTCATAGCCCCTCTTAAACATCTCTTCTAAGATTAACACTCTCAGTCTTCAATTTTAATTTGTATGGAATCTATTCCATACCCCTAAATATTTTTGTTGCCTTTTTTTGTACAAATTCCAAATCTAACATCTTTTTTGAGATGAGGCAGCTAGAACTGTATGAAATATTTAAAAAGTCTCAGAGGGGCAGCTGTGTTGATCTGTAAGGGCATGTCTACACAGCAGGGCTTAAGCTTGCATAGCTTAAGTCGAAATAGCTTACTTCGGCTTTTGGCTCTATCTACACAGCAGGAAGTCTGAGGAAGAGCACTTTATCTCTGACTTCCCTTATTCCTCCTAAAATGAAGGTTACAGGAGTCAGAGTAAGAAGTCCACCAGCTCAACATTATTTTGACATTGTCGAAAAAACTGCTTGTAGTGTAGACGCTATGTTATTAATAACGTCAGTTATTCCAAAATAACACTGCTGTGTACACATACCCTTACTTTAAAAACAACAAATAGTCCTGTGGCACCTTAGAGACTAACAAAAATATATTTAGTATCATAGCTTTCATGGGTAAAACCCACTTTATCAAATGAGCTGGAGTGGAAAACCAACTCATAGGATGAAGTGGGTTTTACCCATGAAAGCTCATGATACTATATATTTTTGTTAGTCTTTAAGGTACCACAGGACTATTCGTTGTTTTGCAATATTTAAGGCAACTATCAACAATGAATTTCATGCCATTTTGTTGTCCAGACACCCAGTTTTGTGAGATCCTTTTGTAACTCTTTTGCAGTCTGCTTTGGACTTAACTATCTTGACTAATTTTGTATCATCTGCAAACACTGCAACCTGCTTTTTCCCCTTCTCCAGAATATTTATGAATGTATGGAATAGCATTGGTCTTAGGACAGATCAATGGGGAAACAGGCTATCTACCACTTTTCACAGCGTGAGAGACCATTTATTCCTACTGTTTGTTTTGTATTTTTCAACCAATTACTAATCCATGAGAAGACCTTCCTTCTTATCCCAGGACCACTTTGCTGAAGAATCTTCAGTGAGGGACCTTGTAAAAGACTTCCTGAAAGTCCAAATATACTATACCGATCACTCTTGTCCACATGCTTGTTGCTACTCCAGGTTGGACCTCCCTTGTCCAGCACCCTTGGGACCTGACCCGTCCCGTCCCGAATGAAGGAATTTTCCAGATCAGAGGAGGTCCCCTGCTACCAGCCTCCCAGGAGACTCCCCCTCCCTAGGAATGGCTCTGCTCTGCCCCACAGCCACAGGGCTCCAGCCTGACAGGCTTGGACTTGGGCTCCAGCTCACCGGGGCTCTCCGGGAACATAGCTTCCCAGCCACTGCAGCACCGCTTCTCCCAAACTCAACTGGGAATCCCCATGAATGGGGCTTGTTGGTCCCACTATTCAGGGCTCCCTCGGGTCAGGGCTCCCAGCTGGTTCACATTACCAAGTGCTGGGGCTCTCTGATCCAGCAAAATCCTGGTCCTGCTAGACCACAGATGTTGCCAGGCCAGAGATTTCGAAGGTTTAACCTGTAGTAGATTGATGAGGCATGCCTTCCCTTTACTAGGCTGACGCTTCCACAACGTATTGTGTATATCTACGCGTCTCATAATTCTGCTCTAGACTATCGTTTCAACCAACGTTACTGGTACTGAAGTTAGGTCTGTAATTGCCAGTTTTTAAACCAGAATATTCCACTTATAATTTTTTAAAATTAACTCTCAATCTGTGAATTGACCACAGAATTAGACCAGGATGCATATATACAAACTATTACCTCTTAATGAAACCCGGGGATCTTATATAAAGATTTATGTTCCATACTATAATAATACTAGTAAGAAGCTCCTTGTAAGCTCAAAGGCACCAGTTGAAGCTGGTCCAATAAAAGATATTATATCACGCACCTCTTCCACTAGTAAATCAGGGAACATCTAGACAGCAGGGTAAAAGTCAAATTAAACTACATCAAGTATGTAGCTGAAGTCAAAATAGCTTAATTAAGCTTTTGGAGCTGTCTATACAGCTTGAAGCTGAAGGAAGAACACCTTCTTTCAACTTCCCTTACTCCTTGTGAAATGAGGATTACAGGAGTCAGAGTAAGAAGTCCTCCAGATTGCCATTATTTCAAAATCATGGCTTGCTATGTAGACACGCTCTTTGTTATTTCGGAATAAAGTTAGTTATTCCAAAATAACGGTGCTGTGTAGACATGCCCACAGAGACCAATTTAACAAAGCCATTAAGCAAAAACTCAAACTTGTTGGATCTGGGTCAAATAGCTGAGAAGAACAGATTTTTCTTTTAATTAAATTGTTTTCCATGTCTTTTAGTTATTATTTATTTTATAATTTGTTTGGAAATCCAGCATTTCTTTTCTACCTTCAAATTATTTTCTGCTATAGAATTGTATAGTGTCTAAAATAAGAAGGAAGTTTTCTATGAAACTAGCACTGACAAAACTCAATGGATTGACAAGCATGTTTCATCTCAGAAAAGATCAGTGTCACTCTCCTGGGACTTACCTATAACATAATATATGTTAGCTTATCAGAGAGCACTACATCCCTCAATTTAATAAGCAGAAAGATAGATTTTACATCAAATTCTTGCTGCACTTTGTGTTTTGTTTTAAGTGGGTATTACTTGAAAATTTGCTAATTCTAGAGTTTCACACACAAAAAATGAAAAATGTAAACAGGTTTGATTAATTCATTGAGTATATTAAAATACAAGTGTCTACTCACACTGGAAAGCTTGCTCCCACTGCAGTGTCAGACATACCCTACAGGTGCAACACAGAGTTAAGCTGGCTTCTCTGCATCTCTAATGATGGACCTTCAGTTACCTCTTTGCAAACCCATTATCTTCAAATTAGCTTCTCAGTGACAACTGTGCAATTACCATTTGTAAGTCTGAATAGATGGAACTGGTTGGACCGTAATAATATAAATGTATTATTACTAGGCTAAATGGACCTATGATTTGACCCAGTATGGTCATTCTTACGTTCTTAATCCTTAAACATTTCATTTTACTCAAAGTTACTGTCATTTAGTTTGCAGTGGTCTTTAGCCTGATCCATAACCTATATTTCATTCAAAACACAGAAGTAAACCCCCAAATATATGACAGATTCTTGTAGATCACTGTCTATAATTGGGCTATATAAAAACAGCATTTACAGAATTTGGTTTTCTTAAGTGAGGCTACTTTTAAAGAGTCTCACAACTTTAACATTTTACTAAGATCCATTTCTAATGGTAGGAACTGCCTGTCTGCATCTTTTCTCCCTTGTATGACTGTATTAGGAAATTAAGATTTTAATGGAACTTGTACTCTGTATTTCCTTTTTAAAATAACTCTGCTATTGAAATATATTTGATATATGCTGTTCTCATTATATTGTACTGAAAGAACAGGTGACTTTGCAAAAATTGCAGTAGTTTCCATTTAGCATCAATTGTCACAGCAGGTTTCAGAGGTTTAACCTCTCATGATATAGCATAAATATAGACCAACTCCAAGGGATCACATAAGCAGATCATTTGATGTAGGGTAACTATATTTATTCCAAAATAATTATATAGTAATTGGAAAACACAGAAGTCATTAATGCTAATTTAGATTAAAATAATCTTTTACAGGACCTGTGAAATATGCTAGTCAGTTCTGAATTCACTATCAAGGTCTCAGAATGCATGATTCCAGGACATCACAAACAATATAAACCTTTGCAGGTGCATTAAAACTGGTTTATTGTGAGTCAGGTAAGTTGCTTCCTTCACAACCCAGGAACTGAATCCTGCAGCATTCCTAAAACAAGTCACCAAGCTTCATGGGAGCTACAAAGAGTTTTTGTAGCCCAATCAGTGAAAAGCACTCATTACATATTTGTGTGTGTGGCTTAATTTTCAGAGTTCCCTTTTAGATTAATAGATTTCTGATTAAAAGATTTTAAGATGAGAAGGGACTATCACGATCACCTAGTTTAGGTTGTATTAATGTAAAATCTAATACATTAATTTAAAAATGGCTGGCCTGCGGGAATAATTGCATGGCCGCACAATAATTGGAATCAGAGTTCAAATATTCAGTCTCTTGCTTTCTCAGGTCACTATGGGCTAAGAACACTAAGGGAACAGAGTATTCCATGTTGGCAAGGAAAAACCATGGGTTGGGGAAAGGGATAGAAAAGAAATAGGTAGATGGGTGAACTATGAGGATCCCTCCAAATTGAAAAGTTACTATTGTCTCCTTAACCTTCTTGATAATGCATTAAGTTGGTTTATATGCCTTTTCTTCCTTTCTTTCTCTGTCTCTCCTTATGTATCACACTATAGCTGTGTCTTTGTTTCATTTATTTCCAGTCTTCTTACTTTCAATTGTTTTCCTTTTCTCTTTAGTTGTACTTCCTACCTCCACTGTTGAAAAAAAAGGATAACTCAGCCAAAATGATCCAACATTTGATATGTTCTAAAATTTCCAAGCCAAATAAGTAGATATAATTTGCAATGTAGTTAGCTACTTAATTAAAGTAGATTTCTAAATAAATAAGAAATAAATTATAGCTACAACATTTAGCCGTATGCTATAGAAAGTGAATGAATGCGTCTATGTTTTCAAATTCAGCAACTATCAATGGGAAATGCTTACCCTCCACTTTGCTGAGCTCCAATGCCATCTGCTCTCTGACTCTGACCTCTTCATTGAGTCGCTCTTGCAATTCTTCCTGGCATTTGAAAAACTCAGTGGCCTCCTGCTGCTTTCTGAAGGATTCCCGCAGGAGTTCTGTCTGTGTTACTTTAGCATGTTCTAGCTACAGCAGGAGAAAGTTGCAAATATAGGTATCAATACGAATTTTAAATAAAAACACCTATCTTACAGTTATGTCTACAAGCAAAGAAAACCTTCAGCTGACCCCTATTAGTAAATTTGGGCTCAGATTTTGAGGCTGTTTCATTGCTGTGCAAATTTCTGGGCTTGACTGTAGACTGGGCTCTATGATCCTGTGAAGCTGAAAGATTCAAGAACTCAGGCTCCAACCCAAGGCAGGAAGTCTACACAGCAATGAAACATCCCCACAGATCAAGCACTGTGCATCTGGGTAGGATGGCACTGGCCAGCTGCAGGATTTTCTTTGCTCCAAAGACATATCCTGATGTTAGATCAGATGCTCAATGCACATGCACGGACATACTACAATATGACGTCCCAATAAGAAGACTAACGTTCAGTGCAGTATATAGTATGAGTCACATGACAGAATCCATATCTGTGTGTTCAGAGTTGAAACTTCCTGCTTTGTGTCAGTTTATACCAGACTCGCTTTTATTTAAATAGAATGGGTTTTGCATTTAAAACATGTAGGAGTGTACTGCCATTAATCACATCCTTAGTATGCTTAAGAAGCATCACACAAAATCTATAGAATTTCTCTACAAACTTTTATATGAGCAGCATTCCTTTTTTCTTCCATACACATAGGTAAGTAGACACTAGGAAAATGTGAACTTTAAATGTTAAATTTTCCAATTAAAGAGGCAGTAAAGCAATGTTTGTTTACACCATCCCTTATGAACACTGTAAAGGCTTTTTAATGTATACCTTTTTATGATCCTCAAATTACAGAATAACACAATAAATGTTTGCTTAACTTCAGGAAAGTAAAGAATTCACACCCTTGTTTTCATATTCTAAGTATTGGCAGATGTTTGTAAGAAGAGTCACTTCTGTGTTTTGCAAGTCTGTTCTGTGAAATGGAGACTACGTCATGAAATCCTTCAAAATTAAGGCCTTTTAATTTTTCACTAACTCCAGCTAGACTAATTAGTACAATTAAGGATAGTACAACTTAGCTCAGACTAAACTGTTTTACTAAAACTCAAACCGAAGGCTTTACATTCTTTGAAAAATAAGTTGGGAATATTTTATAACAATTTCACACCAACTTATCTACTTAGCAATAAAAATGGCTGTTTGGAATTAGACTTTTGATTAGAAAACATCAAAATCACTATTATTTCCTCTTTTAATGCTAATGAATTTAAACTAGCCTTAGAAAACAATGCAAGGCTTTTAAAAGGGTGCATATGTCTATAAACTGTATTGACTTTTAAAGGGACATCATCTATCTGAAAATTCAAAAATAAATTTAAAAGGAGGGATAAGTACTACAAGGACTCACAAATCTCCCTACTAAATATTTATGGTTTTAAAGCATATTTTACTATTTTAAGTTTTTATATCCTATATTGCTGTATGAAAAAACATGCAAACAAAATGGGAAACTAAATAACAAACTTGCTATACAGAGTAAACAGTGAATTTGACTTAGGGCTTGTCGATAAGAAGACAGTCAGGAAATCCAAATTAACTAATTTCCAAGCTGAATTAAATTAAACTGAAATAAAGCCACTTTAATTCTGAATGAGAATGTCTAAACAGGGATTTACTGTAGTTTAACAGATCACATTTTAATTCATACATTTAGTTAGTTTGGATTTCTTTCCTAGTGTAGACAAGCCCATAAAGTACTATCAAAGGCACACATTAAAACTGAAAAATAAAATAATTTTTCCTCTCTAATCCCTTTAAATAATAAAGAAGTTAAGTGTTACTGGTAATAAGCATAGGAAAAAAAAAATCAGACAGAAACGTGTTTTTTAAGTTGACAATATCTTTTTCATAAATTACTAAAATTAAACCATTTAAAATTTACTAGCACTATTAATTTTAAGCCATGTATATTACAGGGTAGCAAATGAAAATTGCATGAGTGGTATTATTTCATTATACTACATTTACACATTACATACCCAAAGAACCAAATCCAATCTCTTGGTTACTAGTATAAATAATAAGCACTACTAAACTAAATTCATAAGAATACAAGAAATACTCTACCTTTGTATTTTTCCTAAAAGAAACTTAGCACTCAATACAATTGCAGTTTGTAGCCCTACTCATTTTATAATTAACACTTATCACTGCCTGTTAAAATCATTAATTTAAAAAATGAGAAAAAACAATGGAGTCTATCTTCAAGATATATGTTTAATTTTTTTCCATACACACTTTCTTTTAGTGCAAAGATTAAAAGGTTCAAATTCCTTAAATTATATCATACTTACTGAATATGGAGGTGTAGGCAAAGAGATTTTAGAGACAACTTTTAATATATGCTCATTTTTTTTGTGCCTGTAGTGAAAAATTGAAGTATTTACAACTACAGAGTTATTTTCATCCAAGTGTTCAGTGAAAGGAAAAGGATTTGGTAAAGGTACATGAGATTCAACTTCATAAATATCTTCTTCTTGGCCTTCTGTATGCAAGCTATTAAATAAGTTAGATGCCCAGTATGTGCGGTAAGAATCCATTCCAAAAGATATTGCTGTTGCTCTTTTCTCCTCCTTTATTTTGCACTAGCTATTTGACTTGTAGAAATTTGCAATAAAACATCTTACACTTTTGACACTAAGGAAATGGCATAGTAGTGCTAGCAACAGTGTTGGAACAATCAGGAAAGTCCAGGTGAATGTCAATCAATAAAAAGAATCAACATTTGCAGAAACTTCTTCTCTCTAATATTTTTCACATTAAAGTGCAATCTGAATCCTTCAGAAACATAAAAATGGTAACAGGAGGGAAGTAATTACCAGATATAGAAAGTATACTTTCACTATCAGAGCACGTAGACTGGAGCAAGCAAGAAATCAGAGCAGAACCTGGCAGCAACTGTCTATACTTTTAATCTCCACTGGAACATCAACAAGAAATGTACTAATGAAGATATTTGCCTTTATTCTTGTTCGTTGAGTTAATCCAACAGAAGGAGCTATTTTGAACTCAGTTAATAAACTAATGTGCCCTCTCACTGACTAAAAGTTTCCTTTCAACCTCTTCCCTGATTAAGAGTTCAGGACAGAGGGAGTGGCTTAATTAGGTATACTGGCAGGTGGAATAAATGAATACGCCCATTTATGAAGCTTGCACAATAGGATTCAGATTGCACATCAGAGCTCAGAAAGCATGAGTTCAAACAAGTCTAAAATAGCACTTGCAAGATTATGCCAGGTTTCTACCACAACTTTAAAAAAAGTTAATTTTAAAAAGTATGCCTATTTGTATGACTAGTACAATTAATAAAGGAAATGACTCAAATACCTGCTTTGTGTGCAATTATTTTATTTAGATGTTATTTTCTCAAATTGATTATGTTGACCATGTCATGTTATTTCTATTATTCATCTTTTCAAACTCTTTTCTTTTGGGCTACCATTGAGGGTAAACTAACTGAATTACTTTTTTAATGTTCATACATTTAATAAACTATTTAATATTTAATAAACTATTAAGAAACTTCTTGCAACATTAAAAAAACCAACCCTATGAGTCCTCTTTTTGTTAGCAATTGCATATATCTAAACTGGCAGACATCAGAGATCACATCTTCCCGTATACTTGTTATTCCAAAGTAGAGAAAACTTTCTGGTGAGTAGTTGGGAAATGGTACCACAAGTTATATTAGATAGTGAAGAAAAATGTGTAAATAATGCATATACTCAGAGGTCTCATTATAGAGATAAGCCTATTTTATATCACTTCAAATTCTTATGATTTTGAAATTAAGATGTAACTGCAAATAAATACATTAATCCTGTTTTTCAATTTACATTTTTAGTTTAATTATGTGAAATTTTAGTTTCATTTAATCATATACATTATTTTCTATATATGAACCCTTTTTGTAGCACAGAACTTGCCAGTATAGAAAACACAAGAATAGCTTGGGAAAATTATACAACCCATCACATTTTGCATAGGAATGGAAAGATATAATGACAAACATTCTTAACAGTATAAGTTTGTCTTCATGAAAAACTGTGATGCAATAATTTTCATCCCAATTTTAGAAAACAAAAAAGATATAACATTCACAGCTAAATGATGTCAGGAATGCCATGCATGGCATAGAAACCCATATGTTTATCTTCTGAAACTTGGAATTGATATGAACATATCTTTGTTTGCCATTATATAGCTATTATATAGTATACAGAAAAGGCTGTGTTTCAGGTAGAGTACATAACCCTAGCAGCATGTAAGAAATGTGTGGAATAAGTTAAGAAATAGCCTTATAAATTCAAATGATTAGAATACAACTTTAAAAGCTATGCAAGGGAAAACTTTTGATGCCTGGAGCCCTTCCACAAAAACACAGAATCATGGAATACTAGGACTGGAAGGGACCTCGAGAGGTCATCGAGTCCAGTCCCCTGCCCTCATGGTATTAATGCTGTAAACATGTACACATGTGAGTAACTTTACCCACAAGCAGTCTTATTCAATTCAAAGGGACTATTCTAATATGTAAAATTATCCTATGCAAAACTGCTTGGAGAATCAGGGCTCTAAGAAAAATACAGAAAAAGTCTCCTTTCCTTATGGATATAGAGTCTGCATCTAAACAAAGCGTATATTAATAAAAAAACCTAAACCAAACCAAAGAGAGGTCTACTGCTGCAAACTCAAATCATATAACAATTAGATAACCCTACCTGATTGCTGGTTTCATTGATGGCTTCCAGAAGTTTTTCAACGGCTGCCTGAAGCCGAGAACTAATGTTTAGAATTAATTCTTCATTGTCAGGGTCTAGCTCTGCTCCAACAAAACCACTCTCTGTGAGATCCTGACTTAGCTGAAGTCCTTCCTCTGTTACTCCTGACCACCTGCTAGTTGCCTCATCTCCCAGATTAGTACCATGATATGAGGAAGAGGGCTCTTCTGCAATAACAATAATGTTTATAAATGGATTCATAGTATTTAAAATGAAAATATTATATATATTAATTATGATTACAGAGACAAATAATAAAATAATTATAAATATTTTTACTATTAAAGCAGGATGCAAAAAAATACATGAATAAGGTGCAGTGCAAGTTAATACTCCAGGAGGGAGGGAATTATGCACTCCTGGGGGAGACAGGGATGGGGGGAAGGGGGCGGAGCAGAATTCCTATGGCCCACATTTTTCTGTGCCTTTTACTCAGATAAATGTAAGAAATTTTTTTGTCAGAGGACACATGCCTCTTCCCCAGCAGTCCAGGCAGTGTGTCTTTCCTGGGTGCCTAGAGTAGTCTCAGAGACATGGGAGAAAGGCTGGGAATGTGGGGGGATTAAGTTTGAAGGAGACTGCTATAAGTATTTGATAGTGTGTGTAAGGATTTGAAAGAGTAAACATCACCTCCATGAAATTCATTCATTGTGTTTAGTGACTGCTCTGCCTCCATCTCCCATAGATCAGTTTTAGAAAGAGGGCTTTTCCCAGATCTCTCCAGTAATCCAAGAACATGATGACCAATTGTTTCTTCTACAGCTACAGTTGTCTTCACAACCTCTAACAGAATCTTTAGGAGTCTGTCATTTGCCTTCTGTAGAGAATGCCTGTACATATAGATGAAATAGAAGTTAATAATTTATCAAATTAATAAGTTTTTCCTCTCACATACTATGTTTGCATTTTATGGACCAAATCCTGGAACTACTGAACACTATGAAAATTTTGCTATTGATACAATGGTACTAGATTTGGTTTTAAGATAAAATAGTACATAAGTAATGTAAATGCTACATTAGCATATCTATATTAGTCCATAGTCAATTACATATTGTTATATCAAATAACTATAGAATGCAACAATTTTTGTCAGCATTTCCATTATAAGTCCTTTCTCTTTATTAGGTTTCATATACATATGTTGGTCAGTTACGCACTGTGGAATATGTAGTAAAGACTATATGGAGAGTGTAGTGTGCCTAGTGAAAACAATGCAGAATTTTCCAACCTGAGTATTTGTGTCTAGATACATGGACTCTTTAGGATGCTTCTAGTATCTAAAGCTGTTTCTTAATAGCCTAGTCATAGTACACTGGTTCAACAGTGATTTGAGCTTCAGACAAAGTACTTTTGGCTAATATTACCAAAAAAAGATAACACATGCATTTTGTCCTTTGCAGAGCAGAGTAGTATTAAAGTAGAATTGGTATTAGTTTTGTGCCAAGTTCTTGACAACATCCATAATGTAACTTCACCCGTTCAGTAAAAATTATAAAACTTCAGTCTCTTCCCAAACATTACTTGTTACTATTTAATAAAAGCAGAGTTTGTCTTCTCCTGAACTGTCTTTCTTCCCTACCCATTGAAACAGACATTGAAGGACCAAATGCAAACACATGTTTAAAAAAAATCCTGCTCCATGTGAAATTGTACACCAGAAAGCTGATATACCATAACCACAAATGGTTCATGGACAATAAAATAAGGATTAATGGAAGCTACTTTGAATATCCAGTACCTACTCTGACAGAGGCAGAATACAGTACTTTTGGATGAACAGTATGAGACCCAACAGTAACATTCTAAGCATTGTGCAGTTCCACACAAAAGGCTAGCCAGAAGGGGACTTTTAAAGTATAGTGCAGTTTTGAAAAATGAGTCTTTAAAAAAATAACATTTTGAGACACCATGCATGTCACAAACCACAGGTTTCCTTGCCAAATTTCTTAGTTTACAAGTAAACATTGTTTTCTACCGTTCCCTCAAAAATAACCCTTCAAAAACATGTCAGACTGGGTCTTTTCCCTTTGTACTTATCCATGTATGTGTTGTCAGCAGTGCTAGAGTTAAAAACAGTCACTATCTATTTTTGTCATTAACTTAAACAGCTATGACTTAGAACACACAGAAGGAATGAGTGAAATCCTAACCTCACTGAAGTCAATGGGAGCTTTGCCATTCACTTCATTGGAGCCAGTATTTTACCCAAGGAGTACACGTGCAAAGTAGAGTAGGTAACATTTTTATAATCACTTTAAAAAGCAGAACTATACAAATTATTCAAGGTCATGCTTATAGTTTGAATCTCTCAGAGTAGTGGATTGCAAACTTTTTAAATTTGTAGACTCTAAAAATTTGAGAAAAAATCTTAGATATAGTATAGATACCATGGGGGAGGGGAAGGGGGTCCGTGGACCACAGATTGAAAGCCACGGTCTTTCACATTAGGGATGTGAAATCCCATTTAAATGCTTGATTCAACTACTTAGAATAAATAGCCTTAGAATATCATTTTCAATATCATATCAATAGCCTCAGAATATCAAAATAATTAAAAAAAAAACAATTTTATTATATAGCCATTCAAATAAAACAGTAAAAAAGTGACGAATTATTATTAGCTTTATTCAAAAAGCATCCACGTTTGGCTTCTATATTGACCTATTACATATTTTTATTGCATATAACTGATACATTTGGGAATTATCTGCTTTACCTAACTAAATATACTGTTTTGATTGCACATACAGAAACTTATAGCACTTCGAATTAATGAAAGTCTGGACTTAAGTACAAACCCTGAATACCTTTCTTTTGAAAGACTATCCGAAGATATTTCTTCAGTCTTTCTGTCTCCATCTTCATTCTCAAAGGTGTACCCTTTTGATTTAATTTGGCTTTCATTTTCATTCTGGGTAAATATTTGCAAAGGCAGAGAGGACAAAAAAGACAAAAATCCTGTCATGTTGGAATCAACATCATATTCTGATACATGGTTACATTACAAAATTAAAACTTTTATGCAAAAATTACAAGTTGTTTGAAATAAAACAATTATCCGTTGTGATGAAATTGCTAGTATCCAGGAAAGATAAAAATACAAAACCCATTAATATTTAGATGAAAAAAACCACGACAGATCCAAGCCAGAGCCTTTTAAAATGAAGTTTGTTATACTAAACAAACAGTTTTGGGGTTCTCTGTTGGAAGTTGTTACAGCAACATTAAAAGATAGGCAGCTAAACTCCACCTCCTCATTATTTAACCAACCCAAAAGGCAGCAGACAAAAGAAATCTTACTTCATTTACATACCACGGCTCCTAAGGTAGCCAAAGTCCATATTTACCTGTGTTTGCGTACTGTTGTTGCATAGCTCACAATGCACCTTCTCTCTTCCGGGTACGGGATGTTGCTTTAACAATTCTAGTTCCTTTAAAAGCATTCTCTCTCTCTCTGTAACCAAGTTATCATTCTCCACAGAGACACTCTAAAAATGAAATGTCATAAGGACATAAAGGTAGAAGGAAAGCATTAACATCAGGGAGGTTTTTAATCTTCTGGTGTTAGTGATTCCTGGCATTTCCAATACTCTATAATAAATATA
>JANRFK010006697.1:1930376-1955635 GCA_030068395.1 Apalone spinifera
CCTGGCAGCCTTGGAAGATGGTTGCACTGAACAGTGTCTTGTTTTGTCTTCGCACTTGTCTGTAAAAACATTTTTAGGGTCAAAGCGCTTTCCCCCTCCCTATAAGCTGCTGATTAAGACAGCATATAATGCTCATTCAGTTAACAACCAGTAAACAACAAACAGTGGCGGGTATAATTGCATTAATCTTCTACTTATTAACATTCATTGTGTCAGAGTTAACATTACTAAATTAGGTTTTAGGGAAAGTAGTGATAGACGTGTAAATTAACATACTAAAATAGATAAAAGGGTGTGATTAGCACCAGATTGTTGCCACTCGGACATTGTGTTGAATGTCTGCTGTAAACGTGCGTGGGCAATAAAGCAGTTCCTTTTACCCCATCCGCTCCTGGGTCGCCTGTTTCTTCTCTAACATTTATGACCAGGGAGATCCCTTCCAGTGCTATGGTCCAAAATTAGAGGAACTAGAAGTATTATTGGTTCAATAATTACCGATGTTAGAATTAAAATATCTTATGACAAAGACATCCTTTGCATTAAAGCAGAGGAGCTAATGAGCTAAATCTCACACATACTCTCTCTCCCCCCCCCCGGTAGAAGTTCTATCTCCCCTACTATGTATATACATGAGTCTAAGGAAACAGAAGAGGCAATGAAGAGTAGAGGAAGACATAGATATGTTAGAGGAACAATTCCAGGATAATGGAATTGACACCCTGCTGCAGAGAGAATGAAGACAGAGCAAAACCTAGTACAGGAGGAGGAGAAGGGGTCAGGTAGAACCTTGTAAGTACAGTGGAGCACAACTGAAGAACTTTATGGTTCTCCTTTCATTATTTTCTCATATATTTCTATAATATTGCATTGTTGAGATGACATCAAATACATATGCATGTACTGTCAAGGTAATATGTGAGTCTGGGAACATATGACTAGACGGATTCCTTTGAGTTTTGTCCTCTTGATCTGGTAAGAGAGAAAATCTTTAAGAACAATTTGAAAGCTATCTGATTTTTGAGACCCTGTTAATTAAGAGAAGTTCATTTAAAATAGCTTTTATGGAGATTGTATGTATTTGAGATATGGATTCTAATATGGCTACATTTTAGAAATGCAAAATATATAAATATACATTGAAGATGTTAACATATACTCATGTACATGATTAACCAATAAGCCTGGGCTCATCAGTTAACCCGCACGGTTACACGCACCCGTTTCCTGAGTGGAGGCGGGAGCCGATGCACATGGGGAGCCAACTTTTAGACTGGCTCTTCACATGTGCCAGCTCCCGCAGAGCCACCTGCCTTACCCCCTGCTGCCTCCCACAGAAGCACCAGTTCCTGCCCGTCCCCTTGCATGTAAATGTGCAACTGCTAAAAAAATTTGGTGATTACACATTTACAAAAATAAATATTTGTTAACAGCACTAATATATATACATGCTCGCCTCTCCTGCTAAACTAATTTGTACTTTACAAAGGCAAGCGCCCTACAGCCCAATGGAACAAGTAAGACATCTTCTGGCTGCTGGAAAGTACAACAGACACAGTTCACTCTTGTTCCTAATAGAACAAATTAAAAAACAACAAATAGTCTTGCAGCACCTTAGAGACTAACAAAAAAATGCAGATGGTATCATGAGCTTTCATGGGCACAACCCACTTCTTCAGATGAATGGAGTAAGGAGTTCAGGGTACAAACAGCAGAGAAAGAGAGGGAACGGGGAGGAAAGTGCCAGCAATGCCCCTCTGCTATGTATATTGGCCAATCTGGACAGTCTCCATGACAAAGGATTAATGGACACAAATCAGGTATTCGAAATGGTAACACAGACAAACCAGTGGGGGAACATTTTAACTTGCCTGGGCACTCCCTAATGCACTCACCAATGAATCTAAAAGTGACTATACTTTTACAAAGCAATTTCAAAAACCAGCTGGAGAGAGAAGCTGCAGAACTTGGCTTCATTTACAAGTTTGACACCTGTAATTAAGGTTTGAAAAAAGACCTGACCTGGATGGGCCACTACCCCCTAATGACAAACAGTTAAGCACTGGGTACTTACAGCCTGCTCTATTAGCCTCAGTTAGCATAGACACTGTAATTGACATTTTCCCCTATTTTTCTCCTTTTTCCCTCTCCACCCCCTCTTTCTCTGCTGTTTATTTGTACCCTGGACCACTTACTCCATTCATCAGAAGAAGAGGGTTGTGCCCACAAAAGCTCATGATACCATCCACATTTTTGTTAAAATGTGCTCTATAAGAACTGCAGAACTATTTGTTGTTTTTTAAGTGTTTCAGTTACAGACTAACACGGTTACTCCTCTGAGACTCCTAATGGAACAGTTCACTCTTGCTCTTTCTTCTCTAGGGAGTATTAACTCTTCTCCCCACCCATGTATGAAAGCTTCTTGCAGCTTCAACGCCACAAGACACAATCAGGCAGACCACAGAGTCTCTAAGTAGTCTTCTAATTTTACCTAAGACTTGGTTGGAAGCAGCACAATATGCAGTGGAAGAGCAGTGTGATCTGCCTTTCCACACCAGAAGACAGGACATCTGGCTTGAAATAAAAAGGAGTATGAGGGAAGAAATATGGCATTACAGACACTCACTGGGAGTTGGATCACTGCAGGCCACTCCTGGAATACCCAAACTTCACAGATGATCCAAGTTTGGACTGTGAACAATCAGTCTGGGGACCACTGTGCCAATGTCAGCAGTGAGACAGGGCACAAAAAAGATCAATGGATTGCTTCTCCACCAACAATTTTTTAACAGGCTTCAAAAAAGAGCTAGATAGATTCATGGAGGTTAGGTCCATCAATGGCTATTATCCAGGATGGGTAGAAATGGTGTCCCTAGCCTCTCTCTGTCTGGGAACGGATGACAGGAGAGGGATCATGTGATGATTACCTGTTGTGATCCCTCCCTCGGGAGCATCCGATATTGGCCATTGTCAGCAGACAGGATATTGGAATAGATGAACCTTTGGTCTGATCAAGTATGGTCATTCTTATATCTTATGTAACAATCAGAGAGTGGGGACAATTAATGATAATCCTTTGGGACTACACTTATGGCTCAACTTGACTAAGCTAGAGTGTCGAAAGAGGATATGCAAATTTAGTGGGAATTTGCATATCTTCTTGCAATCTCACTTTCGAAAGCAGAGCTAGTCTAGATGCGGCTTTTTCAGCGAACCCTTCCCCTCCTTGTCGAAAAGCCGCTCTTCCTCAAAAAATTAGGTTTATGCGGCTTTTCGACAAGGGGGGGAGGGATTCGCCGAAAAAGCTGCGTCTAAACTACTTTCGCTTTCGAAAGCAGAGCTTTCGAAAGTGAGATTGCAAGAAGATATGCAAATTCCCACTAAATTTGCATATCCTCTTTCGACACTCTAGCGTCTAGATGAGCCCTTAGTCTGAGGGAAATTGGTTAATGGAAGCTGGTCCCAGAACCTCATACCCTCGACTTGACTATTGTAGGCTTCACTATACAGCCAGTGATAGGAGATCAGGCGGTTAAATGTTTTCCCAGAAATAATAAGATGGTTGAACTGCTGAAGGCTCCAACCAAAACTAGTCTATGACATGTTAGGGCTCACTGTGGTAAGAATATTTTTTTTAAAGCTAAGATCAGTTGTTAATCCATTCTTCTGCTCCTGCAATATTGCCCCAGGACCCACATTACCTCAGACAACTGAGCTTTAAGTCTATGAAGCTCTGCTAGGAGTTGTTCTTGATTTTCTTTTTGCCGTTCCATTTGCTGCATATGGCCCCGTTTCAATAATTCTGTTGCCTGCTGATGTTCCTGATATTGTCGTACAAGTTCCTGCCGCATGTCTTCCAAACGCTCTTCATATAGCAACAGCTGACCTGAAGTTTCTGTACAGGATGTTGCCATCTCATGACAAGGCTGTAACAGTTGAATTGTTATTAACATTTTATATGAAGGTACATGTATGAAATGGTTACATAATTTTCCAGAAAGATTCTCACAAATCAAAACATCTATTATCCAAAGGATCAACTTGTTGCCTCTTTGTTGGAAGGCCAAATGTTAAAGAATCACATACTCCCTAAGGGTTTTTTTTCACTACAAGGAAGATCAATGCTGCCACAGTCAGTCTTCTGGAGTTCAATTTAGCAGATCTAGTAAAGATCTGCTAAATCTAATTCAGAGGCTACCCTTTTTGGTGCCAGTCCTCCTGCTCCTCCCAAGGAGTAAGGAAAACTGGCAGGAGTGTTTGCTCCCACTAACCTCCCCCTGCGGAAGCTCGAATTAAGACACATCGACTTAATTCAACTCAATTAAGACACATATCTTAATTCAACAATCCCTGTAGGTTAGACCTGGCCTAAGAGTCAATAAACATATGTAATGATGTGATGATCCAAAACAAAGAAAAATATTACCTTTGTTTAATATTTTGGGGTTGGTGAGAGAATACAGGAACTTCAGACATGTAATTCTATCTAAGTAGTATTAATGTCCATGCCCTCATCTCCAACCTTCCCCATTGCAACCTCCTGCATTCTGGCTTTACACTTTTAACTTCCTCTTCTCAAATCTATCAAAAATGCTACCACTGATCACTTTCCTTGGACTAAATCTCATATATTCTTCTCTACAGTCTCTTCCTGGTAGGTGCCTTAACAACAATGGTATTGGTTATTCCCAGGTGGGTCTCTCTCATTCTCTCCTATTGAAGCGCTTTTATTTTGTAAAAATAATTTTACTGGAGTAGAGACTGGAATCCAGAAACCACCTCTCCCTAGTGACAAGACTAAGGAATCATTACTACTTTCTGAATTTACTGTATTTTACACAAAGTGCAACATATTCAACAGAAGAGACTAAGAGAGACCCATTACAGAATAACTAATAGCTTAGTGGCTAGGGCACTCACCAGGAATAAGGGAGACCTAGGTTTGAAGTCTCTGCTGAACATCAGTGATTTGAACTTGGGTCTTCCACATGAATGCCCTTGCCTCTATTAGGAACCTCCTCCTTTATTTTGTGAGTGGTGTCTTTGTAAATATAGCCCTTCAGTTTTTTTACTTTTATTTAAAAACACAGATGCCAGATATATTAAAATGAAATATTTAACTTCAAACAAAATGGTTTGTTTGATGCAATAACATTTTTCTCATTTTTCCATTCGCTGAAAATTCTAATAAATTTAGGTTTCTGGTTGAACTGAAGCAATTTTTTTCTCAATTTTTGGAACTGACAGCAACACAAAACATCAATTAGTTGTACAGCTCTAACTTTTAACTCTTTAGGAGAGAGTACAAAGTATTTGTTTCTCCTACTGGACAGTGCAGTTCATACTGATAAATTAGTATTTGAAAAGGTATATTCTGTGTTCAAGTGGCAACAACAAACATTAGAATATAGATAATGCTTCCACCATGCACTCATAAAAAGTGATCATGCATATTTTGTGTTATTTAAAAATATATATGGAACAGTATACTTTACAATTCCAGTTGTCTTTAGGACACCATGTTTGTAAAAATATGAATTTTTAGCAGTGCTTTTCTGCAAATACATATCTTTACAAGTACAATATATAACATAAATTTGTTTTCAAACTTTAAGCACTGTACAGACACTAACATTTCACATAATCACAAAACACAGTTTCCAAAGAACAAACTCATTTTTAGATCTGAATCCAGTTTAGTGATGTTAGATAGCATGTAACTGAATAGTCGTTTAACCACATCAAATTATAGCGGTTACATGGCTATTCGATAGTCCCCGGGGGCAGGGCCGGCAGTCAGTGTGCTCTCAGGCCCACTCTGGGGGAGCCCCCTGCTAGCTCACACTGCCGCCTCTATATCAGAAGCAGTAGTGTGGGGTGGCAGCACAGAGCTGGTCTGCAAGGGGATTCAATTTAAAAACCAGACTCCTGCACAGACCAGCTCTGCCTACTGCCCTGCATTGCTGCGTCTGATACAGAGGCAGCAGCATGGGATAGCAGCAGCCCCTGTCCAAGGAGGATCCGCAGCGGGGTCTGCTTCGTGGCAGTAGCCCTGTCTGTGGGAAGCTCAGACCATTCACAGATAGGGGCTGCTGTTGCGGACTGAGGCTGCTCCATGGAATGTCTTTCATAGAGGCAGCAGAAGAGCTGGTTGAGGGGGCAGGCAGCATCATGGAGCTGGTGCTCGGGGGACCTGCCAGCAACCCAGCACATCAATTAGCTGTACAGTGGACAACATACTTGCATGCTGCCATGTAGCCCATCAGGCACAAAGACCCTCTTGCCATGATTAGGGGGAATGAAATGATTCCGAGTCCAGTGTGATCCAGTAAGGGTTGGAATCTTCCGTGTGCAGGTGGAGTCAAACACTGCTCCAGTGAACTCTATCTTGTATACCAGAATGAGCGCTGACTTTTGGTCATTTACTAGCAGGTTCACTGATCGGCACATGCCTGCATCATCATGACATCTCTCTGGACTTATACCTGGAGCAGCCTTTCAACAAGCCAGTGTCAGTGGTACCGTCTTCATCATGGGCATCACAGTTGACCCTTATGACCTCAAGGCAATTAGCCAGTGGCCTGGTACTCCTGGGGTTCAGTGTTTGGGACACGGCTGCCAATGAGTGGGATGAGGGTGCAGGATTTTGGCAGGAGATGGAATATAGGAAGGTGTGAGAGGTGCAAAGTCTGGTTAGGAGGCAAGGTGTCTGGCTGGGAGGAGAATGCAGGAGCAGGCTGAGACTATGGCCAGTGGGATGGTGCAGGAGTGGGCTGGGGGTAGGCGTGTGGCCAATGGGAGAGTGCAGGAGTAGTCTGGGGATAGGGTATCTGGCTAGGAGGAGGGTGCAGGAGCAGGCTGAGGGTATGGGGTCTTGGTGGGTGGGGTTCAGGGTCTGGGCATGAAGAGAAGGGGGCCACTTATCTCCCTTCATGCCCCCTGCTGCTCCCAGGCACCATGTAAATTGGCCTCCTGCTGCTCCCATTGACAGGAATCCAGCTAATGGGAACAGCGGGGAAAGCCTCCAGGCAGCGCATCTATGCGCTGCTGTTCCCCCAGCCAGGGAAAGGAACAGCAGTGCTCAGAGCCGCTTCTTCCCCATGAGCCACGTGGCACAGCGAGTCTTGACACTTTCTCCCCTTCCCAGCAGGAAGCTGGCGCTGGTGCTCCAACCTTGCAGGGGGCACAAGGCTGGAGCACCAGCACAGGCTCCACACTGTGGAGGGAGAAAGGAGCATGCAGGGAGGTTGAGCTCAAGCTGAGGACCACTTGCAAGGTGTCTGTGGACCACACTTTGAAAACCACTGGTGTAGAGGTATTCATGCCTCTAATTGGCACAAAGTATATTCATACAGCCCCTTTTGAAATAGGGAACAGGAAAGAGGAGGCTTGCTGCAGGGCATTAATAATCTTTGACACTCCTTCATGTGGAGTCATGCCATCCTAGCAGGTGCTATGGAGCAGAGGATGTCAAACAGGGAGTCCAACGGCCCCTCTAGCCCCTCTGCCTAGAGCCCCAGGTTGGAGGCAATCCTCTTCAACAGCTCCTGATGAGCCTTGGCATCATCTTGGGAAACTGGATGAAGGGGAGCCGTGATGACTTCATCTGGAAATGATGAGCAAAATCAACACCATGAGGTCTACCACTTCACCTAATGGTCAAGAAGGCTGTTCCCCTGGATCTTCCTGGGCAAGAGAGATGTTTTCATCTGGAGCCTCTGCTTCAAGAGGAGGTTGAGATGCTAAGGTTGATAAGCTATCTGAGGCCTCCACCAATGACTGTGTGGGCTGCAATGGTTGGATGAAACCCCAATGGTCACCTGGCCACTGGCTAATTGCTTGGGGTCATAAGGGTCAACTGCGATGCCTATGATGAAGATGGTACCACTGACCCTGGGGATTTTCCTGCTGTCAGTGACTGCTGCTTGGTGCCGGTGTTGAACGTGGTTTGGGCACTGTCAAGCGACCAGGAATGGGTGGACTGGCGACCTTTCTCTGTGTGGTGCCAACCAGTATGTCCCAACACAGACCTGACCTACGTATAAAAGGCAGAGGCGCAGCAGTCCAGGACCCAGCGCAAGCTGGGGCTGCTCAGTCCCAGCTTGTGCTGGGTCCCAGACCTACCCCCACTGCGGCTCTGCCTTTTAAATGTAGTAAGTTCAGGGCTGCCTGCATGCCCGGCTCCTACTACATTTAAATTGCAGAGCCACAGCGGGGGTAATTCTTGAACCCCGCCTACCCTTATTGACTAACTGTGTAGTCGATACAAATTGTATTGACTACAAGATTAGTCAATTCCCCACTTCTTAACATCCTTACACTGGTGCATGTGGTGAGCACACATTTCTATATAGAATGGATACGAGCAAGCACTCGAAGGAGAAATAGGCTAAGTTCTACTGGTTCCTTTCTGCAGAGAATAGATGAAAGGGTTATTTATTAGAAATGCAAAAATTAGATTAATTATAATTTCATTTATATAATTCTTTGCAATTAGAAAATCATTGTCAGCCACATTTATTTGTTCCTGTCTCTTATTCCCTAATATATGGCATTCAGAGGACTCATTATTTCTCACTGATGCATGGTGCTGACCGTCCCCCCTAAAACTGAATCTGGCAAGCTCCCAGATGTACAAGTATTACCTGTTTCCATTTTGGAAAGAAGAACATATAACGTTGATCAAAATTAATGAGAAAAATTATAAACAAAATCAAAAACAAAAGTTTTAATATCTTATTCCATTTTTAAGTTTCTTAAAAGTGGATTATGTACAGAACATTTTCAATTTTGCTACATTTATTTCAGTTTACTCCTGGATATATACTTCCCATGTCTCCATGATACTAAAAGGAAGTAGACTTGGGTGGTTTTGCTATTTAAGCAGATGAAGGAAGACAATCTGAGGAGGCTGTAAAAGATTAGCACCCTCTTGCATTGTGTGTAGCTTCACTCTACCGAGGATCCGTATGTGGCAGCCTACAATGAGTGAACGTAACATGGGCCAAAGGGCCGTCACCTTTGTGGAAGGGAATGAGTTGAGCAAACTATCTTTGTCACCTTGCTACAGTAGCCTCTGTAGATATAACAGGGTAAAAATGTCCCCATCTCACTTTCTAAATTGACAAATGTCTAGCTAGTAGAAATGAATATTAGCCTTTGAACATAACTCTCCTCCCCTACAGATTATTAAAAATAATACATTTTAGCTATCGCTTCTATTCCTTCAGATCATTTCCCCTATATATAAAGGAGGATAAGGTGGGTTAAAATAATATATTTATACAATTGTATCCCCTTTACAAAGGTTTCATGTGTTAGCGATAAGATGTATTTATTAGCATTAAAATAATTTTAAAAATCAAGTTTATTTTTTACTGTTGATGCCATTCTTTCTTTTTGGAATTTCACAAGTTTTGACCATGAAAATGGATTAGTCATTTTCAGTATGTTCAGTTTTATGTTCCACTTCTCATGCATTAGTGTAATGCTGCAATATTTGGATTGAAATGCCACACACAAGCTGCGATATAAAATATGAATTTTCACGGAATTAAAATAAGCAATAACATTTTTGTTAAAATTAACTCTTTTCCATTTAAATTTTAAATATCCATTTGTTTAGGTCTAAATTACATAGTAATACTGTGGAAAAAAGCATACAATTTTCTAAGGTGGATGTCACTATACTTACTGTAAGCTCTTTGCCTTGGGACAAAAGTTTTACTGGAAATCCCATTTCACACTTGCTCTGTTCTAGTATGTAAACAGGCTTAACACTTGATTCAAGTTGTTCTTCAAGAGAAAAAATCTCACTGGACTCTTCATTCAGCTCCTTACTAAGTGGTTTCGACTCGTCTGCATGTTTAATTTCTACTTTCGTCTCCTTAATCAGATAGCTGTCTAATTCATCGTCAGTGAACTTTTTCCTACTTTCAAAATGTTTTTCCTTTTGATGAACAATTTGTGTTTGTGCTACTGATAGTTCTGATTCTTCCTTTTGTCTAGCCATTCTTGCCAGTTCAGTCTGTTGAGCAAACGCTACACTCATTGACACAATAACCTGAAAATTTAAAAACAATCTTTAGAAGTTCATACATAGCTGCATCTACCACTACAGAAGAAAACTAGTTGCTACTTAATAATATGAATGAATAAAATCAATTTTACATGGATCAATTTTACATGCCTTTATATATATTAAAAGGCATAAAAAAGCAATGCACTTAGCAAATAATATTTGTATTTTAATAAGCTATCCTAATGTGAAAAATATTATTGGGACTATAGTGCTTTACAAAAAAATCAGTCTACAGTATTTAACTCCCATCGCCTGAATTCCAACAGCTGACTATAAACCATATGAAAAGTTATTACTTTATTAGTTCTATGTTTGTCTTCTATTAATCTCACAGTGCGATTTCCCCTCCACGTTTTTTTTTTCTATTTATGTTACACCTCATAATCAAAGGAGATGGATAATATTTTTCACTATAACCTTCAAATTCTTATGAAGAATACAAGAACAGAAAATAAATTCTGCAATGATGCGAGATATTTCTTTTCATCAGAAATAAGCATGAAAAAGCTGACATAATGGAGATTGTACAAAGAACTTAAATGGAACATTTCTCATTTTACAGAAAGCTACTTTACCTAGTTGATTTCTAGAAAAATATCTTGCAAATGTAACAACAGGTTTTGAAGAAAGCAGCAAGACATTCAAACCTCTCCTCCTAATTGATTGTCATAAATAATTTCTAATGGTGAAGATAAGACAGTTTGGCTGAATGATCCAGACTCTTGAAGGATACGAGGACTGATAGTGTGTCTGACATATGCGTCTTGCTACTTTCTACAAAACCTTTTGTTATAGCTGCAGATATTTTCCTAGACGTTAACTGGGTAAAAAGACTTTTTGTAAAACGTGACATGTCCCATTTTAAGTTCTTTATACAATTTCCAATACAGTCCTCATCCTCAAGGAAACTTGCACAACACTTTCAAAAAACAAACCTGGGAGCTTAAATTCATAAGTCTGCTATACATCAAAACTCATGGACTACAGAGAGACATTGATTTATGGCTCAGTACTACAACCTGTGATCTGCTAATACCCTCTTTTTGTCATCAGACTGGTGAAGTGTTTATGGGTCATTGTATCCTGAATATATATATGAGGGCTAGCCCTGTTAGTCTGTATCTGCAAAAACAACAGAGTCCTCTAAGGAACTATTCAAGGTACAACAAGGAGTTCTATGACACCTTAAAGACTATTTAGGCATAAGCTTTCATGGGCAAAAACATACTTTGTCAGAAAGAAGCATCTGAAGTGGTCTTTGCCCATGAAAGGCTATGCCCAAATAAATCTGTTAGTATTTAAGGTGCCACAAGACTCCTCTTTTTATCCTGAATGGTCCATTAGAATATGTTCTAACTACTTATACTTAGAGCCCTACAAGGATACAAACATTTCCACATCCAATCTGCATGGGTGATAATTACTTGCATCTCACCTTATTATTGACTAATAACTGCATCCACACAGCACCCACACCCTATCTCAATGTGAGAGCCCTGCCCAAAGTGTTTAATTTGTAATGAAAGAAATACTGGGGCTTAGCCTTGGCAAGCCCCACTACAAATTGAGCACTGCAGCTGGAGCCGTAGCCTCCCTGAATGTGGGAGCTGACAGACTCAAAGGAGCAAGTCGGTGCCGAGGCTTATGTCCTGTGAACCAAGGGATGTTGGGGCTTAGCCTTGGATGGTAAACAATATAACCAGATCCATAACCATGGATTTGCAGTGTTCTACTTATGCTGAACAATTTGCTCCACCTCTCCTTTAACTGTGTTGCTTGGAGTATCTTTCGCAGACCTGAAGAAGAGAGCTCATCTCTCTTCTACCAACAGAAGTTGGTCCAATAAAAGATATTACTTTATCCACCTGTCTCTCTAATGACAATACAATCATTTAGTCTACAAGGAAAAAATGTATGCTCATTGCATAAATACATACACACAGAAATGTAAATCAGTTTTCTTTTTTCATAAAGTAAAAAATAATAAAAATGGAACAAACCAGGTAAGCAGCCCAACCCTTCTAAATTTAGCTAAGCTTCCAGTCAATTGTAATCAGATACTCCTTTAAAAATTGGATTAGACTGATTAAGTTGCTCTTTTCCTTTACAGAGAAGATTTTGAAAGGACTATACAGAGGATTTTAGGGGCAGGATCCCTGGAAGATGGGTATTGGTTAAGAAAATAAAAGATTTAACTAGCATATGCTATGGGAATGAGTGATAAAAGAAAAATAAAGCAGATTAGTATGGGCCTTCTTATCACATTTAGCTTGTGTCAAAAGCACAGTCTTCCCTACATGCTTTGAAATATTCTTTAAAGTTCAGATTCAGAATAATTTTATGAACATAAATACAACTATAGCAATATATTTCTTCTGTAATTTTCTGAATAGTAACAAACAGTAAATAAAACCACATTATACATGTTTAAAAAGTTGTTACTACAAAGATATACCTTAGCTATTTCTTCTTCTAATCTTTCTTGGTACTGCTTGTCCAACAGCTGAATAATGTCATTATCACCTTTTGATTCCATTTCACTAGGAAACTGTAAGAAAACAAATATGAAATATTAATTCATGCTTTCTTGCTTTTACTTTCTCAATTCTACAAGTTTTAGCCAGGATACTGAATCTTCTTACCTTTTTTGTCCCTTAAGGTTACCCATAAATTGGTTGAAGTAATCTTGGTCAATGAAAAAAAAAAAAAAGAGTTGGGGAATGGAATTTCCCTCACTGGCTCCAAAATGATTAAGCAGTGGTTTAGTTTTCCACCACTGTTTACACCCACAGATGCACAGAAACCAGGTAAGAACAGAAGGAATATGACTATGTCATACAGTCTTACAAATAAGCCTGAAATAAGGTACTACCAATACCAAAAGTTCAAAAATTATGAGTCTGGTGTCAACAAAATATTAAGAGTGGATTGTGGGTTTTTTTATTTGCCATTTGCTTTTTGAGTCTTTAAAAATTATATTTCCAGCTTTCTTCTGCAACCAGGGATGATAAAAACTTTTTTTTAAATGAAAGAAACCTAAGATTATCGCTCATAATTTCAGGACACACACATTTACTTTGCTAAATTTTTATAAAAATCAGATTTCCTTTTGTTTCTTGAGTATGGACTGAACTCATGTTTATATTTCACTGCCAAATATATGATATAACTATTGAGATTATCCTCATTATTACTCCAAAACATCATTCCCATATTTCAATGATGTCTTGCTGAAGTGTAACTATTTATATTCCAAATTACTTAAATAATGCTGAAAACACATAGTATTATTGTTAGGCAAGTTGAATTATACAGTACCCTCTGTGGATGTTGTTGATAAAAACTTTCAGTTTGTGTCATTTTTTGCATGACGTCTTTAGAGTTTTGCTGTGACTCTGCAGATATACTAAAATATAAAGGAAAGATTGAAAAAAGTTAAAATGAATATCTGGTAATATTTGTTTCCAAATACCTTTAGTTGATTATATAAGGAAAAATTAGTAAAAACTAGTGACATAGGACATGTATTTTACCTGACAAAATTTCTGTAGTACTCTTTAATAGTAGAATGCAAAATGATGGTTAATATTTACTATTTGTATTGCAGAAATACTCAAATGCCCAGTGAGTAACAGCCCCGTAGAGAAAAATATGGTATAAACACAAAGCTTAAAAGAACCTATGCCCAAAGAGTTTACAGTCTAATTTGAAACAATTAATAAGTTGAACGTGACAAACAACAAGAGCAAAGAGGAGATGGAGGATAAAGGTAATGAAAACAAAAACTTATAGTTATGCATGTTAGTTACTGCAAAATTTGACAATATAAGCTTAAACATAAAAGTTGGGATTTTCAAAATGCACCTAAGTGACTTAGGAACACAAATCTTCTTGATCTCAGTGGTACCTATACTCTTAAGTCACATAGGCACTTTTTAAAAATCCACTCGACATCAATAACAATGTTTGGTGAAATAGGACCAGATGTATGTCCAAACATTTTGGTACTCTAGGCAAACCTAAATATGTCATCCTGACCCCCATTCTATGTTTTCTATCCATTCTACTCAGTGGACAGGGAAAGCAAGTCACAAAATTCTTACCATATACATACAGTAATCAAATTTCAAAGATTTCTACAGTAAAAGCTGTTATCCGACATTCAATTAACCAGAAAACTCAATTATCTGGCATTCCTGATATCTCCCAATACAAATCTTCATTCTAGTAACCAGGACTAGTATATTGTTTAGCCCATTATGCATTTGCTGATTCTGCATTGTATTTTTATGCAAAAGAAGCAGAAGACAAGTAAGCAAGCTGAAATTAGCAATGAATTAAAAAAAAAACAGGTTCCATGGTGTGTCACAGGGTCATTACAGATTCAGACTAATCTCCTATACCTTCTACATTTACAATGATAATCAACATTGATAATGATGACCCTGAGGTACTACAAGATCCATAAGTGCCTTCTGAATCACAAAAGAAAGATAAATTATGTTCAGTACAATTCTAACGTTAAGAGTATTTTTAAGTGACCTGGGTATACATCATGATCTGTAGTGTCAAAAATAAACTATTCTATAGAAAATTTAACCTGTATATACCTAAGAAACTAACCATTCTGCAGTGCAGTTCTACTGCTGGATTAGTAAGTACCTCTATACTATATATTTTATACTGTATTCATTTTATTATATTCCAATTCTTTGAAAATGGTATTTCATTAGTAAAGTTTAACCTTCAGTTAATCAGAATACTCAAGTAATGGTACTGTCCTCCACCATACACCCAACATGTCAGATAACAGAGCTTTTACTGTATATGTTTGAGACATATTATCAGTTCTATCAGTATTTTCAATTACAAGTATAAAGAAGCTTACACAAACTGACAGAATCTCTCAAAACAAGATGTTTTTAAAAGTATGACTACTTTGTATATACTGGTTTATTGAGAGTTAAATGTTACCAATGAAATACCATTTTCAAAGTATAAGGTAACTAGTGGTGTTCTACAGGGATCTATACTAGACCAATCCTATTCAACATATTCATACATGATCTGGAGAAAGAGGTAAACAGTAAGGTGGCAAAATTTGCAGAGGATACTGAACTGCTGAAGATAGTTAAGACCAAAACAGACTATAACAAGTTTCAAAAGGATCTCACAAAAGTAGGTGACTAGGCAACAAAATGGTAAATGAATTTTAATGTTGATAAATGCAAAGTAATACATATTAGAAAACATAATCCCAAGTATATGTACAAAATGATGAGCTCTAAATTAGCTATTATCACTAAAGAGAGAGATCTTGGAGTCACTGTGGATAGTTCTCTGAAAACATTCACTCAGTGTGCAGCAGCAGTCAAAAAGCAAACGGAATGTTAGGAATCATTACAAAAGTGATAAAGAATAAGATAGAGAATATATTATTGTCTCTGTATAAATCCATGGTATGCCCACATCTTGAATACTGCGTACAGACGTGGTTGCCTTATCTCAAAAAAGATATCTTAGTATTGGGAAAAGTTCAGAAAAGGGCATCAAAAACTATTAGAACTGCTATATGAAGAGAGATTAAAAAGACTGGAATTTTTTAACTTAGAAAAGAAGAAATGAAGGGAACAAATGAAGGGAACAAAGGGGTATATGATAGAGGTCTATAAAATCATGACTGTTGTGGAGAAAGTGAATAAGGAAAAGTTATTCGCTAGTTTCCATAATACAAGAACTAGGAGTCATCAAATTAAATTAATAGGTAGCAGGTTTAAAACAAACAAAAGGAAGTTTTTCTTCACGCAATGTACAATCAACCTGTGGAACTCCTTCCCAGAAGATGTTGTGAAGATCAGGAGTTTAACGGGGTTCAAAACAGAACTAGATACATTCATGAAGGATAAGTCCATCAATGGTTATTAGCCAAGATGGGTAGGAATGGTGCTCCTAGCCGCTGTTTGGGAATTGGTAACAGGAGTGGGATGACTTGATGACTACCCGTTCTGTTCATTCCCTCTGGGACACCTGGCAATAGCCAGTTTAAGACGACAGGATACTGGGTTACATGGACCTTTGGTCTAATCCAATATGGCTGCTCTTATGTTCTTAGATAGCTCTATATAGTCTACCCATGTTACATTAAATCTCCCATTGTTGGCAGCAAGTTGATACAAGGAAAGTCAAAGCTCTGGTTACATTCTTAGGAGAGATGTTAAAAAAAGGTCAATGTTTGAACCAGACTATACAAATATTAAGATTTGTGACTTTCACAAATCCTTCCTCTAATATTCCCTTTTTGCTGTCATGAGACAAAAGAGTGACTGGCTAAAGACAACTTAAAATGTGAAAAGTAAATGAAATAAGCTGTTAAGTTTCTTTACTTCTAGGTTTATGATCTTTTGACACATTTAAAAAGTATACAAATTTGCAAATTTACTTTCCTCAGCAGCATATTTTATGTAAAACTATATCTTCAATAAGATAACTTTGAAATAGGAAGGAATCCAAAATACCTGATAACTTTCTGAAAGTAGCAACAATTCAGTATGTTGGGTATAGAAAGGTCTTGATTATTTTAAGGACTCTTATTAAAATTTTATTCTGGTTTCCTTATAAAGATGTCAGATAATGAACTCATCCCAAACTATACCGTGTGGTGTTCCTCAGTCTGAGGATTCACTGAGTTCAGCTAGAACTATTAAAGAAATAACTCAAATTTCTCAATAATGATCCAGAGCTTGTTCCATTAATTATTTACCATGATGTGATAGAAAACATAACTGGTGAAAAGATCCTTCCTAACTCCTAGCAAGGAAGTAATTAATTCTCTGCTTGGCTCTTAAAAAACTTACAAAGTTTTTTAAGATTAACAAAGTTAGGAAGGGGACTGAACAACACCCCCGCCCCCAGAATCTATGAGACCTATGGGGAGGTGGAGGTCCACATTTGGTTCCTAGAAGACAAAGTTATACCCAAGCAAGAGGCTTTTTTCCATTAAATTCTATATGTATGTGAAAACCTTTGGTTTTCTTCTAACTTGCATGATGCTCAAGAATACAGAGGTGAACGAACAGGGCACTGTATCATTTAAAGTGTTTATTTTAAAAAGAATGTATGCTCATGAGTATTTATCGCTAAATATTTAACTGCACGAAGAGTTAACTTGAATTAAATCAACAGATTGACAAGTATACACAATGAAGTTTAAAAAATGATTAAGTGGTGATGTGACAAACCCCTCCCCATTGCTTTATGAAATGGACTTATGGACATAAATATACATAACTCAAAGATGCATTGAGCAAATTATTTCGTGTAACCTATCAATCTTCACATCATAATCCGCTGGTTCTGTTTATTTTATTTTATTTCATTTTATTTTATTAAAATCTGCATTATCTGTACTGACCTGGACAAGTTATTATCCTTTATTATTTCCTGATGCTTTTTAGTTTGTGGCACCTGTTACAGGGCAAAGTCACAGATGACCCGTTATGTGTATGTGTGGGTGGGTGTGTGGGTGTGGTGGGGGAGGGCTTCCCAAAGTGCTGACACAACCACTCCCAGTCGACTTCCCACTCCTACTGGACCAGCTCTGCTGGTTTCTCCCAACCAAGGCACCAAGCTGAGATCACTGTTCCCCTCCCCCGAGAAACACTTGTAAAATAGTGAATTTAGGATGCAATAAATTCAGAGTTATGAGACACTGTTCCATCGCTTAGTTCCTTCTGGTTATATTATTTCTTTGTAAAATACCTGATTTTTTGAAAAAAGTGCTGAGTAAATAAATGTTCATATTACAGTATTTGTTATTTTTCATATTCAGATGTTGTTAAATATTAAGCTTTACATGCATCAGCTTTTTAAAAACACTAATGTTTACATATGAAGTTCAGTACAAAACAACAAACACTATAGAAAAGAAGGATAAAGGTCATGGGATACCTGAAATGTTCAGGAGACTGTGTGACATCCTGAAGTCTACTCTGTAAATGAACAATCTCTGTAGTGTATCTCTCTTCAGTTTCTTTCAACTGCTGCTGGAAATAGGACCGGAGGTGCTCAATTTCTTGTGCATGTTGTCCTTCAAGTTGTGTTTTAAGGTTCTCCATCTCCTCCCAACGAGAAGCTCTAACCATAAGATCTATATATGGGTAATTTGAAGGGAGCAAATCAGTTAACAATTATGTTAATAAACAGAGAAGGTCTCTCTGAAACAGTAAAACGATGACCAGTAATAACACCAAACATATCATAAAAATTAAGGTAATTAATTTAATTGTGATACCAGAACAATCCTATTTTCTATAAATAACAATCTCACAAAATACTACAAGAACTCATTCTCATTATTAGTGGTAATAGTAACAATCCCTTTAATAGCTAAAACCCAAAAAATAACACCGAACAAAGTTCTATAGCATATCAGTTGAATTTCTAAACAATATTCCAGAGATGTATAGAAACAAAAAGCACATGAATCAGATAGAATCCTCACTACTTATGGTGTTTAACTCATCTTTTCTACTATAAACCAATTTAGAATTAAAGCAGTTTGTTAATCTTTATAGCTGTAGAAATTTGAATGAATAAATAGGAAATGCATATACATCTCTTTACCAATAAGCTCTTGTGAAGGGGTTTGAAAGCCTTCTATTTTCATTTGAAGACAGCTGCTTTCTTCATTTCTACTCTCCAGTTCAACACATGATATCTGTTGCTCTTCAATCTAGGGATAGTATAGTAAAAGTAAATGACACTAGTTTAAGCAATATTTAAATCAAGATCAGAAACTGTATCTGTCTTGAAAGCATAACAGACACTAATGTTTTACTTGTACCCAACCTACCATTTATATAAAATACATACACATGCATGCACATTTTGCAAACTATTTCTAAAAGCAACTGTTGAATATATCATAATTAATCTTTTAATATGCAACATATATATAGTCTGTACTATCAAATTTTCTGCTGATGACAGATCAGTAAGAAAAAAGAAGATTTTGATGAAATAATCAGTTTGTCTGTCTGTGGGTCCATTTGCTCAAGAACTCCTAAACAGTTAAGAGCTAGGATCATCAAATTGGTATGCAACTTCTCCTTTTCATATCTTAAAATCAAAGTCAGAGTTTGGTTGTGCCAGGATAATGGGATATGTGTGGAATTTGATTGTTTCTCATAAAACAGAAAGAGAGGGGTCTTGTAGAAAGGAGTTATGCTGTAGAATAACTGGGGGTGAGGGGGAGGCAGCAGGGAGTCAGATATGGGGATCAGGACAGCTATAACCCCACTGGTACAGCCATTTACTATGTATTTCAGAGAGTTTGTCTGTTGGTCTGACTATTTGTCTGTCTGTCTGTCACCCTGCCATGGAACATGTGCCCCTACCCCAGCTGTACCTACTGCAGCAGCCATGGACAGGTGTTTCTCACCTGGCCCCAAACTGCTGTAGTGAAAGAGCTGGGGTTGTCCTCTCTCCCCAGGGCATCCTGCATATGTACCACCTGTAAACACATTTGAACCTGGGACCTTGGGAGGTAGTGTAGGAGCCTACAGCTTGAGCTACAAAGCCAGCTAGTTCTCAGCTTAGGCTGTAGGCCTCCCTTGTTCTTATCTCTGGGTACGTCTAAACTACATGGCTCCGTCCTGCAAAAAGGTTCAAGTCGTGCATGCAAAAAAATTCTTTTAGAATGAGTTCAGAAATTTACTTTATATTGAAAGTTCATGCTCTGTTTATTTACCTATAAAACATTAGCATATACATGATGCAGATAACAGAGGTTCAAGTTATCTTAAGGAAGAAGAAATACTTTACTTCTAGTCAAATTAACCACAGACTATTTCTTTTACCCTTTTAAAAAAAATACAGGGCACCTCTTTATGAGATTATTTGAAGATTTTCCTCTCTTAGAATTTACAAATTTTAATTGAAGGCTACTGAATTTGTTCACAGGCAACAGTGAAAGAAACTTACTTAGATTTCTTTTCTTTTCTTTTTTTTAATTTGGTTGATTGATTTTATTTCATAATACATTTCCTAACCTGTATTCTAAATAGATCGGGCCAATGCACAGCCAATATGATGTATGCATCATCTTTGGGTGCTTCTCTCTTTTAGATGAATATGAATATTTTCCACTGAATCATGAGTCGAATTTGTACAAATAAATAAAAAAACAACAGAATATTTGATAGGTGATGCTTTAAGATTATCCATGTAATTTTACATTATGTAATTGTTCAATTTTATACATCTATCTGTGTCCATCACAACTGTAAAAAGCAAACAGCATCACCCTGAAAAGTGACAATGTTCAAAGTACAGTGGATTCTGCTTAATAGGAACCCTATTAATAAAAACTTTCTGTTCATGGAAACATGAAACCAATACCACACAATAGCTATAAAGTAAATTGCCTGACACTGGTAGCAGACACGTCGGCTAATGACAACTTTTTGTGGAAGCCTTAACTGTAGGCATTTTTGTGGGGCTGCAGTGAGGGACAGAAGCAATGGGGCACGCAGAACCCAGGCCTGAGGTTAGGCGCTGATGGCATGGCAGAAGGAGGGAGCAGGGCTACATGAAGGGCTACAAAGTACTTGTGTTCCCTGTGCTTTCCAGATTGCATCCTGCCCTTGGGGACTGGGTCCAGCATATTCCAGAGTCCCCACCTCCTATGGAAATCCCCAGCCACAATATGTTTGCAGGACTGTAGCCAGTGAAGCTGGCACTGGGACATTTGAAGCCTGGAGCCCTGGTGCCAGGAGAAGATAGCGCCTGGAGAGTACAAGGAGAGGTACATTGAATCTCAGAGCTTTCTTCTCTGGCTGTGGCCTTGCAAAACGCCTCTCTTATTGACAATCGCAGGTTAAGGGCCAATTTTGACCATCTGATGAAGAGTTCTTAATAAGCAGAATCTACTGTATACACTAAAAATGGCTCCACTATTAATCAAGACTAAACTATATTTTCCTCAAATTTCTTGGTACTAGACTTAGCTAAGTACTCATTTTAGAAACCATATGCATGAAATTAATTAAACAGTAACACATTAATTACATGTCATAAACTATATTGAAACTACTTAACTCAATTAAAGTTAAACAGTACATTAATTTCCAAAAAAAAAATGTAAAAAAATAACATAAAACCTAACATTTTGTGGCTCCATAGTCAACAGCGAGACATGATTAGAAATGGGGATATTTGAAGCTGAACCTATATTCACCTCCATGAGCACTATTTTGGATTTGGTGGCTTTCTTGATATGGACATATTAGAATGGAAGAACAATGAATACCAAAGCAAGCTCACCAAGGAATGCCAGTACATGGCTGATGATAATAGATAGGCCAAAATATTTTATAGTGAGATTAATATTGCTGGTGATGGACAAAGTGAACATTTAGCCAAGCCATTTTAAGGACCAAGCCAGAGATTAATTCAGGTGGCACTCGATCTGCAAGGAAGCCATGTCCCCCTGGGATTTGTCAGTGTGATAAAAATATCTTGTCAAATCACTCTGAAATATTATAGGAAAGTTGGTGAAACTTTTTTCATCAAGAATACTGAGTTTTATATGATATAAAACATGACATTTAATAGAGTTTTCCATTTAATTCTGAAAAGTTCATTTCCCCTTCTTTGACCCAGCTACATTACACAAGCATTAAATAGTCTTTTATATAAGGCTTTAATCCTGCAAAAACGTGCATATGTGCTTCATTTTACACATGAATAAATGGGCTATGTGATGTTTATGTGCACAAACTTAAATATTGGAGTGATTGCAGAATTGGGAATTAATAAACAAAGAATAGATGGAATCTACAACAAGCATCTGTCTTGCATAGCTACTTTATAATTATATGGAAATATGAATAGTTTACCTTTTTACAGTCCTTCATAAACTGTGAATGAAGTACTATCAGCCTGTTGTATTCTTCCATTATCTTGCTCAGAAGAGCTTGCATACTTTCTTGCAAGGCTAAATTACAAAGAGAGATTGTGACATTTCCATTAAATTCACAATTACTGCACCATGACACACTGTATTTTTAATTAATCAAATTGCTCACAAGTTCTTAACCGAAGAAGATTAATACCTGTTATACTACTCCATTATCGTAAATGGAAGAGCAGTTATACAATTTTTTATGAATTTAGTATGCATGTGTTTGTTCATAATTTATGGTAGAACTGCTTAGCTTCTCGTGTTGTATGAGGAAGAAAATCAACCTTCTCACATTAGCTATTTGAAACTTCCATTATAGTAAGCACTGAACAGTAAACACTGCACAAAATAAGAGTGATTCAGACTATTGAGACCTCTTGAAAGGTGATTAATTAGTGATGTAAATAAACAACTGAATCATATACAGAAATAAAAAGTGTATATAAAAGCTGTTGGGCTGACATATTTATACTGATGTCAGACCAGTGGTCCCCAAACTTTGGAGCATGCTTCCTGAGGAGCGCAGTGGGGCCCAGACCAGCTCTGACCTTGGGGTGAGGAGGGAGTGCCACCATGCAACTCTCTGCTCCTACCTCTGCTCCAGCCTTATCCACAGTTGCACCTGTGGCGCTAGCTCTACTACCAACTGCCTCAGCCATAGCTCCACTCCTGGCTACCAGCCCAGCTGCGACTGCACTCTTGGCCCAGGGGGCATGGACACATTCTATTGGTAAGGGGAGTGCAAGAGGAAAATCTGGACACTATTTCCTTAATTTATTAATAATTAATACCAGTATATTAATATAATGTTGTCAGCAATATCTAAAAGTTACCTTGAGCTTGAATTCTATGAGTTGGTAATTCTATGTTGGGTTCCTTTCTCTCAACAAGAGGAGCATGGTACACATCTTGTTTGCCAGCACTAACTTCAATAGGAGTTGAGTGTTGTTCACGCTGAACACTGTAGAGAACCTATATGACAATTAAAAAAGAAACATAAGCATAGAAGATTAGGGTTGGAAGAGACTTCAGCATGTCATCTAGTCCAACCCCTGCTCATAGCAGGACCAATCCCAACTAAATCATTACAGCCAGGGCTTTGTCAAACTGGGCCTTAAAAACCTCTAAGGATGGAGATTTTAACACCCCCCCAGGTAATCCATTTCCAGTGCTTCACCATCCACCTACTGCAGGGCTACTCAACTTTGGAAGCCTCGGGAGACATAATGATACTCACAGCACATGCTGAGGGTCACAACTTAAGTGAGGGTGCATATATATGCAAATATATGCAAATAGATTCTTTCACACTTACGGGCATGAATACAAAGCACTTCCCACAATGCCCCAGTGCTCCTCGCACCTCCTCCCTGGGGGCTAGAAACATTGACACCCTATACCGGTCTGTTCCAGCCAACCTGTCCACTTGCGTCGTTCAATGCTCACACCACCTGGGAGATGCCTCGCTGTTGTGGAGTGTGTTCCCAGTGGAGGCCATGTTCAAAGATTCCACCCACGGGCCACATGTTGAGCCCCATGTAAACCCAAACCACACTGCGGGTTGCAGACAAACGGGCCCACAGGCCGCATGTTGAGAAGCCCTGACCTACTGAAATATTTATTTCTAATATCCATCCTAAACCTCCCGCACTGCAACTTGAGACTATTCCTCCTCGTTCTGTCATCTGCCAACACTGAGAATAACCTAGCTCCATCCTCTTTCGAATCCTCCTTTAGGTAGCTGAAGGCTATTGTCAAATCCCTGTTCATTCTTTTCTTTTGCAGACTAATTCCAGTTCCCTCAGCCTTTCCTCGTAATAGTTCCCTAATAATTTTTGTTGCCTTTCGCTGGACTCTCCAATTTATCCACATTTGCTAAATATAGTTTAGGCTACAACCAATTATTTATGATTTTATCAAAGACAACAGGCAGAGGAAACAGAATAGAAAAATAGCATCCATAAAGCAGTATCATTTGGGTAGTAAATTCCATGGAAATAGTTTTATACATCTGTTTCCAAAGTTTTCAGATGATAAATTACACAACATTTTGCATTAAAAAAACAGTGGAATGTGAGGAGGAGGATAGTTCAGAAAAAATATTGCCTTAGCATTGAAACTGACACTGTCAAGTCCTTTAGGTCTTGTAGAATTAGCCTTATTCTGTTGCGGCTCACAGGTCAATGCATATTGGATCATACTTACTTTCATTCTTACTTCCTGGTCCTTTGTTGGTGAGAAGTATCCTATATTGTAGAAATCTATAAGTATCCTACAAAAATGTTTCTAAAATGTTTGAAGAGGCCATTATCCAATCTATTCTCAAGAATACATCAGGCAGGCAAAAACAAAGACATAAAATGCATGTAAATACAAATAAAGAAACTGATTAAAGTTTATTGGTGCTAAACTGCCCAGGATGTATGGCATTTTAACATTGAGATGTTATAGCACCTGAAAGCATAGTTATACGCTGAAAAAAGTGACTGAACAAATAGCATTGCAGGGTTTCTTGTTTACTGACTCATTGATTTTTAAAATAAATATATTCAACCTACAAATAGGATAACTTCTCTTAAATGCTAGCTGAAGAATCTCAACTTGGACACTTAATGTGAAGCTGTGTTCTTTTCACTTTAACAACTCTAATATTAAAGAATCTACAGTTGCAACTTAGTTAACAGTCCCCTTGATGTTGTGAGTAAGTCATGATGAAATCCAGTTCAATTTCTCCCTATATTTGCTCTCTAGTAATAACGCAACATGAATACAATTCAATAAAAACTTGTTTTAGTCAGGGAAATAACTCTGACTAGCTTCATACGGAGAGGAGTTTTTAGTCATTATCTCTTATTTTTATCATAAATCACTTGAATGTCCTGTACATAATCTCTCTCTCTCTCTCTCTCTCTCTCTCTCTAAAAAAAATGTTCTTGTGGAACAACAGAGTGACGTCATTATGTTATTCTGCATCCCACCTGCCTCTTCCCTCCCTCCCACCTCTCCTCTCCCCGGTGCTGGAATGCTGCGGCCTCAGCCTGCCCTCCCCCAGGGGGAGGGGAGTGAGCCAGGAGTACTACGCCACGGCCTCGGCCCCTTTCCGCTGACAGCCTGGGAGAAAGAGCTGGAGCTGGCACTCCGTGGCCTTGGCCCAGCCACCCTGGCAGCTGGGGGGAGAGAGCTGGGGCTGGCCTGGCCTTGGCCCAGAGGCCTGGGCGA